>ML787556.1:750920-791211 GCA_009831015.1 Picea engelmannii
TGAGAAATTTGCCAGGTCCAAGAAGGTTCAGAGTCCAGCATATACAGCAGCGGTGGAGTTGTTGAGATCAGTCTCCAAGTGGGAGATTGTTGGTTGTGGAGCCTGATTATCTTCCTGATTCAGAGGTCCTTTCTTTCAACCGTGTTTTTACCCCATGAAGTATTTACACCCCAGAAGTATGTACACTCTTCCACGTGGGGGAGTGCAGAGGGGGGGTACCCCCTCTGCGGGGTCCGGGGGGCCTATCCCCCCGGCTGGGAGGTCTGGGGGCAAGCGGGGGTTCGGGGGCGAAGCCCCCGAAGAAAAAATTGCCTTGTAAAAGTATATTGTAATTTCATTGTAAATCTGGACCGTTCATTATAAGGTCGCAGATCTAACAGTAGAGACTATGTTAGGGTTTTTTTCCCTAGAAGGCAACCCTCTTTTATGAGGTAAATGTATTGCGGCTATGGATGATGGTGAATATTGTATTCTGAGAGAGGAGACTGTGAGAGAAAGAAGAGGAAGTTACAGGGGGTTTTGCTGTAGGTTGTATCCCTTCATTTGTTGGATAATAATAAAGGAAGGACCTGGTAATTTCTCTGGTGGACATAGCCCACACTGGGTGAACCATGTAAATCTGTGTCTCTCTTGTATTGTGTGTCTTCTGTGTTTTGTTTCTGCATTTGTTTTATTTTATTGCTCCACAGTCTTGTTTTTCTAACACAGGTGTGTTTGACAGTCCAAACAGCACCACTGTGAACTCGTAATGATCGTACCTTGTTCTAAAGGTGGTCTTGTTGATGTCCTCGTCCTTTATTCTTACATGGTGATATCCTGATCTGAGATCTATCTTCAAAAATATTTTCGCACCCTTCAACTGATCGAAAAGATAATCAATCCTCGGCAGAGGATACTTGTTCTTGACAGTTACCTTGTTCAACTGCTGGAAATCAATGCACAGCCTCAACGTCCCATCCTTCTTCTTCACAAACAGGACCGGGGCACCCCAAGGTGACATGTTGGGGTGAATGTACCCCTTCTTCAGAAGCTCTTCAAGATGAAATTGCAACTCTTTCAGCTCTGGCGTACTCATTCTATAAGGATCTTTCGACACTGGAGATGCTCCAGGCATCAAATTTATAGAAAAATCGATGTCTCTCTTCGGAGGTAGTCCAAGTACCTCCTGAAATACATCTTTGAACTCTGTGAGTACCTCATGGTCTCCAATCCTTGAGACTTCATCTCTGGATGGTTCCTCCACATGGGATGAAAATAATTGACAACCTTTTCTGTAGCACTTCTTTAGCTGCATGGCTGAGATTTATCTAACAGCCATAGCTCTAGGAATCCCGTAGACTGTTTTCTGATTCCCCTCCTCATCCAGGCATGTAAACCTCTTGTTACGAAAGTCTAGGAGGGCATGGTGTTGGTCCAACTAGTCCATTCCAATTAAATAGTCATACGATCCTAAAGACATAATATTCAATTCAGCCTTCGTGCTCAGTCCTTTCATGTGCACAGGACAGGACTTCACCAACTCAGCAACTCTCCTCTTGGTTCCTGTATCCAACTACACTAACCAAGACTTTTCATGTTTGCTTCTTGATAAATGAAAACTTTCCACCACCCTAGGATCTACATAACTATGGCCAGCCTGATTAAAATAATAAATGGTCGTTTGTTAATCATACCTTCCACTTCAATCATGTGCGATTGAAATTATGCTTGCTTGTTGTCCAGGGCTGCGTAGATCCTTGGAATTGTGTTGCCCATATCCTCCATTGTTTCAACTTGTTGAACATTGTGGACGGTTCTTGCTTTATCTTTTCTGTGGGGGCAGTCTCGGTACCTATGGTTTCCTTTACAGCCCCAACACTCCATAGGTGGCGGTCTGGGAATTTGTTCACCCACTTCATCCTTCCTGGGCTCTCTAAAGGATGGTTGTCCCTGAGGACTGTTTCTGAAAAAGGGAGGCTTGTTTCCCTTCAGCCTCTGCTCTTTCCTAAACTTCCTCTGACCATCCCAAGCCTTCTGAAAAGTAGGCCTTTCTCTTTGTTGTTCATACATGCATTTTCCCCTTCTTATTGTTTCTTCCATAGTGTTAGGATCATCATACTGGATCTTGTCACTAATGGAAGGTGGCATTCCACTCGGATATCTCTGAATCTTGATAGCCTTATCTTTGATGAATGGAACATACTTTAGTAGTTCCAAAAACCTTCGTTCGTATTCATCAATGGTCATGTTGCCTATCTTGAGTTCAAAGAACTCCTTCATATTTCTATCATAATATCTTTTAGTCAGGTATTTCTTCTTGAAATACCCCTTGAACTCCTTCCAAGTGAAATATTTCTCTCTGATGTGTTGCACCTGCACAAATTGATCCCACCACATGAATGCTTTTCCTTTTAGTTGATACATCGCAATCCTTCCTTCTGCATGAGAGGAATAATTCAGTAGTTGGAAATATTTCCTCATGCCAAGAAACCATGTTTCAGCATATTCCTCCTTCTTATGTTCTCCATTGAATGTTGGATGCTTGATCTTGTTCATTTCCCCTTTCAATTCATCCACTCCAGATCTTCGGTGTTTTCTGATAGGAGATGGGCTTGAACTACTATGTGCCTCCCTACTAGAATGCTTTGGTGAATGACGATGATGTCTGCTACTACTCCTTGATCTTCTTCTCCTCTCAGGGGCCCTGACATTTCTTGATCTTATTTTCCTCTCATGGGTCCTACAACTCTCTGTATTGCTTGAGTCACTCCCCTTCTCTAATTTCCTTTCTATTCTTTCCAAGCTCTTCAAGATTTTTAAGTTGAATTCACCCTGTTGATCCCTAACTCTCATGAGATTTCGACTATCAGCTCGGCAAGCCTGGGCATCTTTCTGCAATCTTTCAATGAGTTTCATCATATTTCCTTCCTTATCCAATTCTCTTTCGTGCCCATTGGAGTTCGATCCTTCGACTCCCAGGTTGACATCCCTTCCTTCTCTTTCGTCCTCTGATTCGGAGGCAATCTACACCTCTTCCATTTCTATACTCGGCTGTCCTGACACTCGTTGAACTCTGCACACACAATGTGCAGTCAACCAAAGTTTTTCAGGCCTTAAACCCTTAATAAAACTTCAACATTCATAAACCAATGTGAATAAGAAAAACGTTTTGAATCCACTAAGTTTTCTGAGCTCTGTTTGGCTCTGCAAATTTCAGGACTTTTGGTTTCGGGGTCTCGGTCCACGAGACTCTCATACTCGCTTTCGGGTTTTAGGGTTTTGGTCCACGAGGATCCAACAGTTAACTCCTCAATGGTTCTTTTGTCTTCAAAAATTTCAGGACTTTGGGACTTTGGGGTTTTGGGTTTCGGGGTTTTGGTACCCAGAAGTTCACGAAGCAGTGACTCCAAGTCTCTTGTCACTTCAATCCCCGACTTCTGAAATTTCTATCTCCTTACCCTCTGGGCCCATAGTACAGATGTCACCCTTAACCACGGTGGTGAGTGGCACATTCAGGAGGGTCCACGTCACCCTCAGTGATGTCATCGTGTCCCACCACTCTCTCTTTTCTTCTCGACCCACTAGCACGTGGTACACACCCATGTGTCCACGTCCATTCCAAGTGAAATCCAATGGTTAGACTTCTCTCAGATCTACGGCACAGATCCTTTCAGCATTTCAAGGAACCCACACAAAGTCGCCCATTCCAGACCACCCCCCCCTATTAAAGGTAAAAAGGCAAAGTGGGTCCGGAATCCAATCTTGTCCGTAGATATGAGCGCTCCAATCCAAGCCGTCGAAACCTACGCGCTTAATTCTAGACCCCCCGCCCCCCTCATTAAAGGTAGAATGAAAAAGGGGGTCTGGAATGGAACCCTGGCCATAGATCTGGGCGCGCAGATTTTGGCCATCCAGATTTGCCCGCCGCTTAACGAAACGTGCATTTTCGGAATTTGAAACTTGCTATCCTTCCCGAGCTTCGGGATTTCGTGTATCGTGATTTCCACACTCCTGTGCAACTCCAAAGGTTTTTAAACCTTGTGCACATTCTCCATATCTGACAATCATGAGGGTTCTCCTTTCCTCCCGAACAGATCATAAGGCTCCAACACTTCTGGTGTGGAGTTCTCTCTCTCCCTGTGGCCATATACCACACCGGATGCAGTTTTATAACACTGCTACACCTCCTAATCTTGGTAACATGGTCAAGTAACTCCTTGACACTCAAGAGCATTCAAAGGTCCGAAATTGGTCCTCCAGACACAATTTCTCCTCAAACCCTCGGTCCAAAGACCACTCAACTGGCCCATCTAGGCTCAGTGTCGAAACCTTGGCTCTGATACCATTCTATAACACTCTTTCATACTATAGCACTCTGATACCAAATTGTAACGCCCCCATTCCAGGTCGGGCAGGCGCTACTTCGCGGAATAACAATCTCATACTTAATTAATAACATGCATTTAAAATAGGTTAAACACATTTAAAATTAGAGTAAATATAAGAATTAATGCTATTATAAATAATCAATGGCTTTAACATTAATTTGTATGCACAGCAGAATACATGATAAAAATAAATACACAGACATGCACAAACGTAATTAAAACATCATCTGGTACTTATCTTTGAAACAGTGGTAATTCCACCAACCAGGTGCAGGCCTTCCATGAACCTCCCAGCCTTAGACCACTCTACCCATTAAGCTCAGCAGTGGTCACCCCTGAGCTGGGACTAAGCTCCACCCCAAGGCAAGGAATCCTAGGCTAGGCTGAGGTTACAGGGAAAATACCCTGTCATAAGGAAGGAATTCTCTCCCAGGAACCACTCATACTCACTACCCACAGACTCTCCTTCCCCACATGCATGTTCCACCCCAGGATTATACACCTTCACTATCACCTAGACAGTCCTTCAGCTGCTAACCTCCCTTGCCTTGGGTTTCAGCAATAGACTAGACCGGAAGTCTCTGAGCTCTGTGGCAGCTACAGGGTTCCTTCCAGGAGTTCTCTCCTCCTCTGTGCACTCTCTCACCTGGAGAGAGTCGCTCACAGGCCAAGCAACCTGGTCTTACAACTTCAACCACCTCTCTCACCTGGAGAGAGTGTTGTATGACTGGCCAACAAGCCACACAAGGTCAAACACTACACATCCACCACAGTCAATAGGAATCTAGACACGAACACCCCAAGGCAGCTACAGATAGGTGCAACAGCATAACCACGCTTAGCAGGGACGGGACACTTCCGTTTTCTCAATCTGGCAACACGGGATAAACTCACACTCTGGATTCTCAGGGATGTATAACGAGTTGTCCACATAGGGGTCGATTCTAACTCCATGGTTTAGAACAGAGAAGGGGTGTACCCACTTTTCAGAACAAACACCGAATTTTTCCCGAAATTAACACAGGCTTCTGGTTCAAGGGATGTATGGTTCAGACGGTCGAGTAGAATGGAGGAGAAACCCCCAACACGGCTCATCTCAGTCATTTTATTTTCATGCGTCTGGGTTGACACTTTCCACCCATGCAACTGCATGCATTCCTTTAGCATGTGTTCCTTCCATTTGGAAGTTGCTTGTCCTTCCAAAAAGAACTTAGGATAAAACATATTGTTCACATGTCTTTTGGAATAATATTAAAATATTCTTCCCCGAGGACTTAAGCCCCTAGGCTCAACACTTAGTCCCTTTTCCCACCTTCCAGCCCCTAATCCCTTTCCCACTCTGTGGAAGGTTAGTCCCCCATCACTCATTCATTGTGGTCGGTCTACACGCGGCGGTGTTTATATTTTTATTAATAATGTGCATAGATACATGTACAAAATCAGGCTCTTGGCCTTCAACACTTAGGCTCTCTGGCTTAATAGTCACATAATCCCACCAGCTTATATTAACTTGGTTCACTAGCCTATAAAAACATAATTACAATTCATTTCATAAACATGATTTACAACAAGGCTCGGCCTTGGGGACATTACAAATGATTACGATGCTAACCCTTTCATTAATGCCTAGCCCTCCCATATGGACATTGTGTTTGTTGTTCTCGCTTGTCGATATACATCATTGTTTAAAAGAGGGTTATGTTCTCATAAGATTTACCATGGAAGCATGATAATGGTTCTCTTGGGTGGTAGTATGATGATTTTGTGGCAGTCTCTATTTCCATTATGAAAACACATGTGTAGTTGTCTACACAAATGTTAATGGAAGGAAGTTGTTATTAAAAGGCAATCAAAACAATGTCTCCACCCAAAATTTAACAAGAAATTTCTATAGTGGCTTGTTTCAGAGGCACCTTTCCCACCGTTATTGCAAGCAATAGAAGAAGCCTATGCTGCCATACAACAAGGGAAAAAATCACTTTGAGTCATTATCTTTGGCATGCAACAACAATCATTAGTTTATGCCCATGGTTTCATATTCAACCATCTATTAAAATCTTAATAGATGGTATATCCAAGGCAAGTGAAGGTATATCCAAGGATAATTCAGATCTCCATTGTGTACTCAGATTTTAGCATGCTACTACAGTCTAGCATAAAATCTATGGCAGAAAATTGGGTCACCATTGGTACATGGGCAACAAATTTACCTGGGTGTTAGGAAAACTTATTGGAATTTCCAGATTTTATCATTGATTGGCTACATTTTTTTTATGAGTTATCTGCATTACATGAAGAATGGACCAGCTACTAAGCACACCCAAGAATCTATTTGAAGAAGGAAGTTGATTGTCCACAAGAACCTACAGTAAAAGAAACTATTGTAGAAGTCATTTTCTTTTAAACACATGGGTAGAAATACAGAGGTATGTGGTTCATTTTCTTGGTTCATGATACACTGATGCATGTACTGATTCAAAAATTCTAAGCACTTCATAATGATGGTAAAAAAATTGTTCTCTACAGTCTTAATTTTATGAATTTTCATGGAAAATAAGTCTTGTTATCAATGATGAAAACCTGTGAGGTAACCTACAAACAAAGCAAGTTTTTTTGAGATCCGGAATCCCATGATTACAGGGATGCAATCCCCATAAGAAAAAATGAGATTATTGGAGGGTATATCATATGGTATGTAGATTTTCAAATACATATGGTTAAGCATTTGATGGTAAACTCATGACATGGCCATCTCAATCACATTCTGAGATAACATTTGATGGATTTCCAAGATTGGATGATTGGTATTCAAGCATTGATAAGGTATTAACAACCAACAGTAAAATATATCTTGTACTAATCATTTTGCAGCAAACTCGTGACCAAATTCAAGGTTTGCAGATTGTTTTCCCACTAAAAATATTTCCTTGAAGTACAAGAAAAACTTATTGAGGGAATTTGATGGTGATTGTGTTGTATACATAAGCAAGGGGTACTTAGAGATGATTGTCTTCTTATGCTTTTTCTGCAGAGGATCTCTTTTGAGATTGTGTTTAAGTTTGATCTCATAATGCAGCATGAGGACATTCTATACAATCAGTGTGGGGTGGTTACTATGCATGATGGTTTGTTCTCTCATTTTCCATTCATATTTATTTTTCGCATGCATGTTATTTTTCTACAAAAAGTGCAGAAATTGATTTGGGCATATCTTCCAAATGACGAACTGGGTTCTCATGATTTTTGGTACGATGAAGCATGGGATTAGTCTAAATATTCCTACAAAACCCACTTTGTACTTTGTAAAAAGTGTGGTGTTGTCAGAACTGTTTCAGGAGAGTTTCAATTATGAAGAGTTTCAACAACAGGATATCTTGGGATTTGTGTATTGGATTGTTATGATTTTTTGGCAAGAATGTGCATTAAATTGTGACATATAAAACTATCAAAATACCTTCTTCATCTAAGTTGTTCTTTGCATGAAAATCCATTATATCAACAACATTCAAATGAGTCCTTAACAGCTTGGTTAATGCAATGTATTGAGTTGCATGAGGACATGCAACATTTTCAGTGTGGGGCAGATGTTGGGTCACATATTTGTCCATATTCTCATCATCTATAGACATCCATTCCATCCCTTATTCATCCTATTATTGTTCATTTAGCATTCCATTTGCCATACATTTGCTACAACTGCTCATAAAATGACATATTATTCATTGTTATGCTTTAGTGGTTAATAATGATTATTCTTCCTTCGTTTTTAATGAATTAAAAACTATTATGCATGATTTTTCTGATGATGGTTTGACGAGTTATTTTATGTAGCAATAGTTGCATCAGTCAAGGTTCCAACCTCCAAATGACACATGTGAGTTCCAGCTCGTGGTTAACCGTTTTCAGTGAAAAACGTGGCAGATAAGGAGAGACGAATTTGCGTGGAATATTGTCAGAAAATTAGGATGAATATCATAAATCTGAGACATGGGTTTTGTTCATACTGGGCCCAATTGAGTTCAATATGGCTCGGTTTCCAATTGGAGCTACGGTTTCAGAGAAATCGTTGGTTCTTTAAAAGGGTATTTTTCTAGATTTACAGTTATGGTCGGTTCTCTAAACTTAGCAATTTGTTTGAGCAACCCAGGGATTTGGGGATTTGATTTGTATAAATAAGACCTCTTCAATTAGGAGAGGGGAATTCATGAAATTATATAGAATTTATTTGTAAGAAAGAGATGAACTTATGTAATTTCTGAGTTTTCTTCAATAATACAAAGGAGATGATGGATTTGCAATTATGTGCAACTTTCTCTTAATCTTGTAAGTATTTTGGCCACGCATGCTAGGTGAGGCAGGGCCCCCTCAATATGGTATGTGTTGGTCTTATTCATTTACTTGTATTTTTCTTTTCATTGTCTTAATTTATCTTGGTTTATGATTAGTTGATCATTGCTTACAGTTGTGTGTTGTTTATTAGATTGTTGTTACAGTAAGATTCAATTCATGTTGTTGTTACTTCATTTTTTTAACACTCCTTTAATTTATGTAAGAGTGTGGTAGTCATTTTATTTTAGCTGAGTGTATTTTCAAGCAAGAGAGGATTTGATTGATTTTCAGTTATGTGTTTTATTTTATTAAATAGATAATAGTGTTAGTTGGAATTTGTTGCTTGCATATATTGTGCACGGTAACTTTGAAATAAAAGACTTCCTCAGGTTGACAAATTAAATAGTTGGGCAAATACTACAATGCAATTAATTCAACATTAGTTCAGCCCAATGTAACAACTGTTGTTCCTTTGAGTGTAGTTTTTGTTCAGTTGAAAGGAACAACTGTCATTCCCTTCGCGCGATTGTTGTTCCTTTGAGTGTAGGTTGTTGTTCATTTGAAAGGAACAACTGTCATTCCCTTCACGCGATTGTTGTTCCTTTGAGTGTAGGTTGTTGTTCATTTGAAAGGAACAATTGTCGTTCATTTCGCGCGATTTTTTTTCATTTGAACGGAGAAACTATTGTTCCCTTTATGAGTGTTGTTCCTTTACAGGTGTTGCATCCCTAGAGGTTGGTTATTGAAAACGGAAGGTAAGAACCTACATAGGCAACAAGTAAAATGCTTGTGCCAGCACCTACCTTTGGCTGATGCATAGAGGTTGTTTTTAGGACATATTTAGAACCCAACACTTTGGATGGCCCCAACTCTATGACACAGACCCAAACTTCACCACCACCTACCAAATGTTGGGCGCAAATGAAGTTGTCGCTAATTTCCATTTTCAGGACGGGTTGTTGTGTCGTCTGGGCCATATCTGCATTCCATAAAGCGAGAGAGAAAAGATGATCCAAGCATCCCACTACAAATAGGTGGAAGGACACTTTGATATCGAAAAGACAATGGAAATGGTGCAGAAACATTTATGCTAGCCGAAACTTAGACATGAGGTCAACAAGTATATCAGGTCATCCATTGCCTGTGCTATTTCCAAACCAACCACTAAGAAACAGGGCATGTACACCCCTCTGCCTATTCCTGACAAGCCATGGGAATCTATCTCCATGGAATACATGTCAGGCCTCTCGTCCACCAAGTAGAGAAATGACTGTGTGTTTTTGGTTGTTGATCATTTTTCTAAGATGGCGATTATGGCCGCTTGCAAGAAGAGCATCACAGCGGAGGCCACTGCGAAGCTATTCTTTGAACACATCTAGGTACATTTTGGAATACCACAAGACATTTTCTCAAATTGGGACAGTCAATTTATCAGCACAATCTGGTCGAGCCTCTGGTCAGTATTGGACACCAAGATCAACAAATCCACGGCCTTCCACCCTCAGACAAATGGCGAAACCGAGGTTGTAAATCGAATGATCGTGCATATCCTGCACATGTATAATTCCAAGAAGCCTCGCATATGGGATGTGAGTCTTCCCTATGTCTAGCATAGCTACAACTGAGCCTTGCATAGATCAACTGGCCACAGCCCCTTTTTGGTGGGGTTGGGATTCCAACCATTAGCTCCCATAGATGTTTCACTACCCCTTGCGGTCACCTCGACCAACTCATATCCTGCTCCAACTGAAGTTTACAAAGCCACTCAATTCATTGATTGGATCCAACACATCCATCGACGGGTTCAGGATATCCTACAGAAATCCAATGACAATTACAAGAAGCACCATGATCAACACCAGGTGTCACATAAGTTTCAGGTGGGCAACAAAGTTTGGTTGCATTTGCAGAAATAATGCCTTATCGGACCCCATTGAAATCTTTTCCCACTATGTTATGGGTCATACACCATCACCAAGGTTGTGGGTGATAATTATTTTGAGCTCAACATTCCTACTTTCCTTGGCCTGCACCTAGTGTTCAACGTGGATCTCCTTTGACCTTATTTCCCACCATTATTGGACACCTCAAAGATAGAAGAACAATTGAAACCAACAGAGCTCAACCCCGACTGCATAAAATAGGAATATAGTGATCATATTGTGTACAAATAGGTCAAGGGCACTCACCAGCAAAGGATCCATCTTTATCGAGTTGTCAAAGCAGGGCAACTCCTGCACCAAGGAAAGTGGCTCACCTGGGGCCAAATTCAGTAGAAATTTCCTCATCTAATGGGGGATCTCAATGCAATGGATACCATTGCTTCCTAATTGAGTAGGATTGATCCAAATGGATGTCGGTGGCCTCCCACCTATTCCAACTGGATCATTTTGGCAATTTTCCAGTACGACATTTTTTCCTAGTTTTCGAGTCCCTGACTTCTGGGGCCGTTTTGAGACCCTAAACAACGTTTTGAGGGATCTCCATAGTCAAAATGTGTAGGAATCTCCATAGGAAACATGTGAATTCCTCGGATAGACCTTTCCAATGGGATATTGTGTGCCTAAAACAACCTCGAGAAGTTGATGTACTAACTTACCCAAACGGGGCCCATGTGACTTTTGGCGATTCATCTCCTAGGGTTAGGTTTTTGGATGTTTTTGAAATTCTTGTTTATTGTAAAAATTCCTTGAGATCCTGATTGTAACCATCCTCTTTCAAATGAGAGAAAATGTCACATCTCTTCTCAAAGATAAGTCGCCACCATTCTAGCAAGCTTGTTTTCTATTGCATTTTACAGTTTCAACTTATTTCCTTATTGAATAGAAACCAGTTTCAATGTATATCTGTTATTCTATGTTAAGCATATTTTGATAATAATATGTATTAATTTCCTTCAATTCATAAAATCTAGATCAATCATTGTCATAATGACCATTAATAGCAATATCCTTCTCAAAGATAAAATCTAAAGGAGATTTTGGCAAATAACCAAAACATGCCTCAAATGGAGATTTTGAGTCGATGATTGCTTAGCCCAGTTATAAGCATGTTGAATGTAGTGTAGGTGCTCATCCCAAAGACTAGGATGTTTGCTGCAATAACCATGAAGAACATGTACTATTGTTCTATTCACCACTTTTGTTTCACCATCAGTTTGTGGATGAAATGGTGTGCTCTTTTTCAACTTGGTGTCCATGAGTTCCCATAAGCTTGACCAAAAGTTCCCAATAAATCTAGAATCTCGATCATAAATAATGGATTTGGGCAACCCAAAATGTACCCATACATGTTGAAAGAACATTTTTGTCGATTTTTTAGTTGTAACCTACTTCTTACAAGGCATCAAAATACACATTTTGTTGAAACGGTCAACCACAACATAAAGATAATCATGATTCTTTTTTGACATAGGTAATCCTCCTACAAAGTCCGTGGAAACGTTTTCCCAAGGACGAGAAGGAACCAGAAGTGGAGTATACAATCCCAACTTGCTATTGCTAGGCTTACTTGTAGCACATAAACAACATCCTCTTACATATATTAAAACACTTTCATTCATTTTAGGCCAATAGCAATACCTTTGCAAATTAGCTATTGTCTTTCTTACACCAAAGTGGCCAACAATAAGAGAAGAATGTGCTTCTCGTATAATGTTGTCTCTTTCATCCCGTGGAATACATATATTTCCAAGATGATACAAAATCTTATCATGCACATGGTAATCCAATTCCTCAACTTGGTTAGAATGACACAAAGTTGCATAAACCTCTTTAAAATCAACATCTAAAGAATATTGTTCAACATAGCTCTCATGCATGATAGAATCATGTTTAATAATAATGGAAGCACTAACAATAGGCATAGAAAGCATATAAGAAACTTTGTTATAAATGTCTTTCTTATACCTGATAACCAAGTGGAATTGTTGTAGGAAACACATCCATTTGAAGTGCCTTGTTTGTTTTAGCTTTGTTTGTAATTGTAAGTATTGCAATGGTTGATGATCTATGTGAATAGTAGTTTCTTTCCCAACAAATAGTGTTTCCATTTTTTCACACTTTGCACCAATGCATACAACCCCTTATCACATGTAGGATAATTAATCACAACACCATTAAAAGTTTCAGAATGAAAACAAATGGGCTTACCATGTTGCAACAAGACTGCTCCCATGGCATAGTTAATTGCATCTGTTTATATCTCAAATGGTTGTCTCAAATCAGGGAGTGCAAGAAATGGAGCTGAACTAATTTTCTCCTTCAATGCATCAAAATATTTTTGTTTCTTTCCTCCCTATTGGAAAACTTGTTTGATGCTTGTCACTGCATGTAATGGAGTTGCAATTGAAGAGAATTTGGCAATAAAATTTCTCCAATATTGGGTTGCTCCCAAAAAACTTCTTACCTCTGTTACATTGTTGGGATTGGGACAATCCAAAATAACTTTGACCTTGGAAGGATTTATTTTCATTTCTCCTCCTCCAACAATATGTCCCAAGTAAACAAGTGAGGTCTTTCCAAACTCACATTTAGATATCTTTAAAAACAAATTTTATTTCTTCAAGACATCTAAAACTTGTTTTACATGCCTAACATGCTCTTCATGAGATTTGATAAATATCAATATGTCATCCAAGTAGAAAATTACACAATCATCAAGAAAAGGCCTTAAAACATCATTCATAACTCTCATGAATGTAGCAGGACCATTAAAAATACAAAATGGCATAACCATCCATTAAAACAAACCTTTCTTTTTTTTGAAAGGTGTCTTCCATGTGTCTCCTTCAACAATCTTAATCTTATAATAACCACTTCTCAAATCCAACTTAGTAAAATACTTATCATCTTTCAATTGATCAAGCAAATCATCAATTCTAGGAAGAGGGTAATGATTCTTTATCGTAATATTGTTCAAGGATTTGAAATCTACACGCATGCGCCATGTACTATCTTTGCTTGGTACCAAAACAATTGATGACCCGCATGGTGATGTGCTTGGCATGATAACCCATTTGTTAAGAAACTCTTGGATGTGTTTTTTTAATTTCAACATTCTCCATGAATGACATCCTGTACATGCCAATGTTTGGAAGAGGACAATCTTGTTGCAATTGAATCTCATGTTGGATACCTATTTTAGGAGGCAATCCATTTGGTTCCTGAAACATCTCATCATATTGGTTAACAACCTCATATAAATCATATTTCAACTTTACATCACAACCTTGGAAATATTTTTTTTCAACATCATCTTTGGGTTTGATCATCAAGAGTACAAAGTTCTTACTAGCATTGACTAATCTCTTCATTTGTCCATCATTTACAAGTGAAAAATTCAACTTCTTTGTATGTGCTCTAACAATGTACTCAACTCCATTTTTAAACAAATGATGTTTGTTCTCATTACGATGAAATATGACTCTCCTATCATATAAATATGGGCTTCCCAACACAATCCCACAAACATCCAATGGAATAACATCAAGCTCTACCTCATCTATAAAGTTTGCAGTGATGGAAAATCTAAGTTTACATCTTCTTGCCACATCCAATTTGGAATTGTCACATATCCAACCTAGAGGATATGGTTTAGGATGAGGAGTAGTTTCCAAATGCAATTTCTTGGCAGTGTCTTCAGAAATGAGGTTTGCTTGAGATCCATTATCAAATAGAGTATCTATCTTGGTATGCTTTGAAATTACTCTTATGTGGAAAATCTCTATTCTTTATTTTTCATTTTGATTTTCATTGAGGCTATTACTTGAAGAACTGGTATTGGCAATAGAGTCCTTAGCTTGAACACCCATGGCTATGATTTTTGTTTCATCTCCCGAATCAGATCCTAAATCATGTTGTGTAGTTGCAATAGTCTTTGGTTTAGTTTTGTTGTTGAACTTTTGGGTCTCATTTCAGGATAAAGTTTCCAACAGTGATCTTCATCATGGACATCTTTTGAACAATGTTTACATGAGAGTTTTTCTACCTCTTTCTTGACTAAATAATTCTTCTTTCCATTTCCTTTGAATTTCCTCTTTCCTTTGTCTCCATTAAAAAACCGCTTTTTGTTTCCCTCTTGCGGAGAATATTTCCCTATTGCTTCCAAATGAGTTTCCTGTACACAAAATTCATCTAGATTTGTAGGGTTAAACATGAGAATTTTTTGTCTCAAATAGCTATGAAATCCTCCAATGTATTTGAGTAAATTTTCTTGAGAAGACAAATCTATACCCAAAATCAAAGCTCTTCTAAATTACTGAGTGTAGCTTTGCACACTTTTCCTTTTAGCTTGTCTAAAATTTTTCCAAACCATGATAGCATTTTGCATAATGGATAAAATTTACTTTTAATTGCAACAATAAAATCATTCCAAGAGGATAAAACTTTACCATGTTTCTTCATGTCCCCTTGAGTTTTGGCTTCCCACCAAATGAGTGTTGCACTTTCCAATCTAAGGGAAGCAAGTTGAATCTTAGTTTCATAATCTTGGATTCTTTGTATCCTACAATACACTTCAATTTGATGGATCTAGTTATCCAATTTCTCAGCATTTACCTCTCCATTGTACATAGGTAATTCAAACATGTTCTTTTGGATAATTTTGAGGTGGTTTTGAAATGGTATAAGAAGTGGAAGATGGAAGTGAAGGAGGTGGGGTATCACCATTTCCTCCATTCCCTTTTGGAGTATTATCACCACTATCTTCATTACCTCTTGGAGTATTTGAGCTTTCACCTTGAAACCTTGCATTCCTTTCTTCAAATAAAACTTTCACCATTTATGTCATGTCATAAAAGGATTTTCTGAAGGTTTCATCTTCTAAAGTAGGAATTGCATGACTCTCCTCATGATCCATACTTCGTGAATTCCTCCTTGAAGCTTGAGGTTAATGTATGGTTCTCCTTCTTAAATTTTGAGAACTTGGCTTTACAACTTTCCCTTCTCCTCTTGTGATATTCAACCTTTTAAGCATCAAAAAAAAAAAAACATGTAAACAATCAAACCTTCAAAATCATTTGCTTTGATACCAACTTGATCTGAAAATGAAAAAGGTTTGTGTATACAAATTTGCAAGTGGAAAATGTATGTGTCTTAGGAAATTGGATCAATTTGCAAGCACATAAACTTAATGAGTTTTTACTTAAAATGAACAACATAAATATTCATAAAAAAACCATCAAAATAAGCACATAACATAGCAAAATTATAAAGGAGGTCACCCCTCTCTTGGGCTACATCTCTTGGTCTAGCTTCCAATGGATTATTTTCATTATATGATCAAAGTGTTAAAATCAATGCTTTACAGTGCTCAAAATGAAAAATAGATGGCTCCAGTGGCTCCAGAATGTCCAAAAACCCCTAGTTGGGCTCTTCCTACACCTGATTTGGCCCAAAAATGAAGAAAATACACTTCCTGGAAGTTTTTCTCCAATAGCTTGTTGTCTCTACTCTCCAAAACGCACACAGAATACACACAGACTGGAAAATATGGCTTCACGCACTCAGAACCTATCCCCCATGCACATTCTATGTCATGGATGATTTTGGCATGTCGTTAGAGCAGCCAATGCCCTTCCCGACGAAGCTTTTGGCCGTATGGCCCATGTGGCCATGACTTGCACTAACCATTGACCCCCGTGTAAGTTGACCCTATGTATATTATGTGTGCTATTCATATGGTGTTTCCAAGGGTCGTGTCCATAGGATGGCCCTGCGCTAGTTCCTTGCGCCACTGGTCGTATGGAAATGGTTGTGTATCTATGTCCACGGGTTGGGGCTAAGTCTTGACCCTTTTCCCATCGAAATGAACCAGCATTCAACTTTAAATAATATTTTTGTACTATAGTGGTAATAAATACATGTAGGTGGGTTGGTAGCTCGACCTATGCAAAGACTTTACCCATGCTCGAAAGTTGCGGGTTCGACCCCTACATATCCCATACCAAATTTTACACTACAAAAAGGGGGTGCCACGTGGCACCCTTTCATTCACCCATGAAACATGCCATGTGTCAATAGTGGATTGGTCCATGTAATATCTACCAACTCACCTTGCCATGTCATCACACTTTTCCACATGTCAAGTCCACGTCAGCGGTATGGTCAACTGCCATATGGCCTGTATGGATTGTATTGACTGTATAGTCAGCATTTTTTTTCTTGTTTGGGAAAATGGAAAAAACACAATATCTCCCTCATACAAACTTTGTTTGATCATGTTCAAGTTATGTTGGGATCATGAGGATGCGATCTACACAATGAATTTTTTTTGAGCAATTTCAAACACTTTTATTTTTGAGCATTTTTTTGATCCCCTGGATCACCAACCCATGCAGGATTAGTGTTGAAAATGGAACTCTGATACCTATCTATAATGTACCCAACCTATTGTTGGGTACCACACTCTGGTACCAATTTGTAACATACCTTGTTACCAACACTAACAAATGATCTGATACAATTCTATAACATACATAGCCTCCTAGTTGGGTACCGCTCTCTGATACCAATTTGTAATGTTCCTAGCCCCCTAGTTGGGCAGCGCGCTCTGATACCAACTTATAACATACCCAAATTATTGTTGAGAAATTCCACTCCAAAATATAGTGCGCAGATTCTACACTATAACTTTGTTCTATGCAGAAACAAGTGAGGTAACGCCCATGATCCCATGTTGGATTGCACTACACAAACTCTTCCTCTTCGGGCACTAGATATAATAGCATAAGTAACATATAATAAAACTAGAGGCATGATCATTCAGTGCACACAATACTAGTGCACGTGTAACCACTCCAAACACATTAATACTTCTACGTGAGAAACCATTATGGTGTCGCATGCAGATTCAATTCTCCTTGTGTGCATGGACTACTTTCTCGTGTGCACAATGATTCCATCCTCGTGCATGTATATATTATTTCCCTGGGTGCATGGAAATTCTATCCTTTCCTTGGTACTTGTGACCATTATTACAAATCTAGTTAATAGGAAACTCAAAATTTTCATACTATGCATGTGCGACAAAAAACACTGAATAACAACATCATTCTTTAAATGTGTAGACAACATTATGCAGAATAACAACAATTGATCATATGCAACATCATATAAGAAATAAACCCATATTAAATATAGATAATTAAGAATGAAATGAATTAGAAAAGCACATAAAGGACACTTTTCTTTTTATAAAGAGTCACCAACTATGCGTAGAGCTTAGACATTCCTCCCAACCATAGACTTGTTGCTCATATAATTTCAAAAACAAGTCACCCCCGAGTTGGGGCTTAAACTCCACCAGGGAAAAAGGATTCCTAATGCCAAAATAAGGTCTGATAATCAACAAAAAATTTCAGTCCAAGGTGCCACTGGTGCAACTAGCCTACATTCTCTCATTCCAAAAATTAATGTCCCAACCCAGGAAGTGTGCCCCTTCTCTGCTCAACATTCCCTCTACTTTCCCACTTCCATTCCATGGCTTCAACGAAAATATGGATAGGAAGTTTCAGAGCCCCGTAACTATGCCCAATGCACCAATGAACAATTCGTAGAAAATATCTCACCTGGAGAGACTGCTCATGGGCCTGACAACCTGCCTCTTTGACAACAAATCTCTCACTTGGAGAGAGTGCTAACGGGCCTAACAACCTACCTCTTCAAAAACAAATATCTCACCTAGAGAGAATACTCATGGGTCTGAAAACCACTTCTTTGACAACAAATACTCTGGTTATAGTATGGAAAAGTCATTTTTCCAAGATTTTCTTGTAGAAATGGTAATGTTCGTCTGAAGTTTAGATAGTCTAGATGATGAATAAAATAATTTCTCTCTCTAAAATACACTAGGGTTTGACCATATATTTGCATGGTCATAATTGGACATTTGTCACCTTTAGAATTAGATTTATCCACTTGGTGACTCGTTCCCATCCCTCGGGAGCTTAGGATAAATAAATATCCATAATTATACTTGTTGAAAATATTAATAAAATATTCCCTTAGACTTAAGTCCCCCCTTTTCCCTTTTCGGTGGATTTGAGCCCCCCCGTCTATTTTCGTCTAAGAGGTTTGCATGCAATGATGTGATTTTATTAATAATTTGAGTGTGATTACATTTTGCAAGGATAGGTGCACTGACATTTTTTCATATTGGTTCACCAACCCAATAACCACACAGGCTCTCCATCCTCAAATACATATACATATATATAAGACTTGGTTTGATGCACACTTCCAAGTAGTCCTTGCTCACTTACCCAGGTGCACGAGAGATTATGGAATGTGTGCATCCTTCCCTTGATGCATAATCCACACGCACTTACTTAGGTATGCACAACACTATGGAATGTGCAATCTCTTTATTTGGAAAACAATCCCTTTTCACTACTCAGGTGTGCACAAAACCAAACCAAAACTTGGTGCCAACGACTCACTAGCCTAAATGTACATTTATATTTTCATTTACAATTGGGGTTCATATTAGGGATAATACAGTTACTAATGAATTAGTGTTATTTAGTTAGTATAAATGATTAATTAATGCATTACAAGACTTATTGTACTACCGACTTGATTATGAGCATACATGAATTGTGCATTAGAGGCATTGATTGGTTATATTTATTACATACAAAAATTATTTGCACACTAAATATACATACATATGCCATGCATGTATGGTAGTAGAATTGCTTAATATATTAGTTACTAAACTAGGTTATTAATTACTTAACCAATGGTTGAATAATTTTGGAAAATTGATTTCTCAAGTAAATATCTATCTAGATTAAGAATTCTCCTTGTCATAATGTATTGATCAACATGGTACAATAAATAGATTAGTAGCTTTCATATATTTATGACCATTTTTATGTTTTAATGGGGAACTTTCATGAAAAAATATAAATGGGAACCGACACTCTTTCTTTATATTATTACCCTAATAAAAATCATTTAAATAATGCATTTTAATATTACTCTATCCAGTGTATCTATAAGGGAGGGTATGTGACATTAATGACATGGGTTGGTGAACATTGGTAAGGGGGAAGGAAAGGATAGAGGCGGTGGATCTCTTGGGGGGAAAGTGGGGGTGGGGTGAGAAAGTGAAAGGGGATGGAGATTTTTTGATGGGGAATATACTTGGAAGTATGAAAAATATACTTGGAGGTATGAAAAAACAACTGGGAAACTTATGACAAAGACTTTTTGTGGAACAAAGAGTGGAATATTGACATATTGTGTGGTTGTGTTATTCTGAGATTTTGGAAACAAAGGGATAGGAAATCCCCCCAAAGGTTTTTCTAGAGCTAGGGAGTCAGAAAGGTTGTTCCTAGTTGGCTAGGAGGTAAAAAAGACTAGTTTTGGGTGGTTGACAAGGTGAGGAGGCATCTCAACTAGTCTAAATCAAAGAAATTACCTACATCAAAGGAATTAAGGAACCAGTGTTGGAGGTATTCAACTATTCTAATCCAAAATTAGATATTATTAGATTATAATTTATGAGGTTGTAAATTGAAAATTATGATTTAAATTGAGATCTATTGTGATCCTATCATGGAATTAAAATTAAAATTGGTCAAATTTTTCACAGATAAACAACATAGAAAACATTTGATTCAATAAGGATCTAAACCATAGTTTGAAATTTTTGCAAGGAAAAAGACTTTTTATATTAAATTCCCATTCATCCATTATAAAAAAAAATTACAAAGTTATATAAAGCCTTAGTTAAGGGCCTTACACATGTTATTAGAGATCTATCTTGAAAACTAGAGCCTAATGACTACCTACCTACCTATCTAAAAATTAATATAAATTGTACCAGAAATTGAACACACCCCTAAAAATATCATAAATTAAATAACCATTAATATTGAGGAGGGCTTGCAACTTTGATGTAGACCCCCTCCCTCACTTGGGGCCCGCTGATCTCCCGGTCTAGGATCGTTCAAAATATGGAGTCAGATTGGCTCTCGGGGCCCTGCTGAGCCCCCAAAATCCCAAACACAAATCCTTTTATTCCATGTGCAGGTCCAAATATAAAACCCGTGGGATCTTTTATTAAGGCCCCTTACCTTTAAAACTCAAATTTTGGCTCTAGCCCCTTTCACTTCTGGTGGGAACAGCATGTGACCATGGGTTCAAAACTAGACACCAAAAACAACGCACTATTTCGGAACCCTAACGCACCAGCAAAGTCCCACAAGGGACCGTGGGCCGAAACTGTGAGAAAAATTTCTTGTTCTTGAAAAAATTGGGACTTCGAAGCTCCGGGCTCTGGGAACTCTGCCTTCACAACTTTCTAGAACCATCGAACATCGAATTCGGTGAACCTCCAAACACCTATGGGATCAACAATCACCAAACTTCGTCAAGATCTACAGCTTGCAAACGACTTCAGGAGTTCAAGCTTAAGTTGTTCTGCCCGTTCCAACACTCAATACACCCGAAGTGTTGAACTCTGAATTGGATCAGATGACTATCCTCTCTCCATAGAGCAATGAATCTTGTCTACTCCACGCTCCAGGCTTCGAATTATTTCGGAGCATTAAACCTCCAATTCCCCCAGAGTTCCTACTCACCAGACTGAGAGATTATGTGACGCGTGTCCCCCTTTCGATCGACGGTTGAGAATGACTCCGGCCTTTGGGCCTCCAAGAGTCCTCAACCCCAAACCACTCTCCACTCAGATTCTTCGGAGTGCCAAACTACAAGATCATTTGACACTTGTCAACTGATATTATTGGTGGAGATTTACTCTGCTACTTCGAGCTTCGAGGATCTTTAAAGCACAACACTTCCAATACTCTGGAGTGTTAGACCTTCGGACTGATATATTTGATGACACCTGTCCCTCTACTTCAACAGATGGGATTTTCTTTGGGACTTCAGAGCTTTGAGTCTTCTAGACTCTGCACACCATGTGTACTTGTTCTCCCAGAGCATTGAGGCTTCAGACCTTCTCTGATATACGGATGTGTAGCCTGATTGATGGATGGTCTAGATCTACTTCAGGTCCCTAAAACTTTGGGAACCTCAACTTCTTAGACAAAATAAAGAGAAAACCCAAACTTTATGAAGTTTGAAGGACCTTTGATCTTAAAGCACATGCTACTTACTTGGATCGGACGGTCGTTGATCCACATTCCTAGATCTAACAGGTGAGATCTGTCTTTCTCTTGCGTGCTCCTCCTTCTGCTGGACTCTGATCTGACGGTCCATATTTATTTTGACGGTTGATCTAATGGCATATGTGGCTTCCTCCTTCTGACTACTTCTATTCTTTCCTTCCAATGAAGGATTCTTTGATCATTTTCAAAGGCCTCAACCTTTGAATATTTCGCTGCGAGCTGACTACTCGATCTTCGCTTACGCCACACTTCCTCAGCTTTGAACTTGGAAATAATTTCACCTACACACACTTTGTGCTATTCCTCTTGATCTTGAACTTTCTCATATTCCTAAGGGTCTTGTCCCTCTTCTCCTTCAAAGAAGTTTCCTGCCTTCCCATCAGCAAAGACTCTCTTTCTCTTGATCTTTGACACTATGAATACTTAGCCTTTGGTGCACTCCTTGTGATTCACCGACTCAACTCCTAAACACTTAGCTCAGTTTTGGCCCGATGCACACTTTGCATGGGACTTCTTCAACTTTACCCTCCTCTGGGTGACTGTGCACTCTCTTCACTAGTTCTTGAACGACTCAAATTGTTTCTCTTGAACAAATGAGTCTAAAAATGACTCTTCCTATGCACTCTTTGCATGGATCTGTGCACTCCTTCCATCTACTTGATAAATATTCACTCCTCTCTTCTCAATAAACGAGTCTGAGAAGACTTGGCCCTCGCACTCCTTGTGGGCACAATTTACACTAGCACTATCTCTCCTGAGCTTTGTTGTAGCTCGAACTCCTAAAGGGTCTCAACCCTTTTCTCCTTCAAAGGAATTCGAGTGCCCTCCTAGAATATTATCAATGCACTCCTTACAGAGCTTTCAAATTGTTCAACAGCTCTTAACTGTGCACTCCTTGTGCTCTCTGTGTATAATTTCACTCCTCCTCCTGAGATTTCCCTTCTAGTGTGCTCTCTTGGAAACCTTTTCACAGAACTTGAACTAGAGTTCTCACGCACTCCTTGCGCTCGCTCAATGTAGTCCTTGTAGATCCCTCAGAGTATTCAATAACTCTAGTATGTCTTCTTCAGAGTGTTCAAGAACTCTAATGTGCATTCCCTGGAACTATTTCTCTTTTCTGATTTTGAGACTATTCTAGTGTGCCCACCTGGCATGCTTTTCTCTGAACTCGAAACAGAGTTCAAGTGCACTCCTTGCACTAGCTTCACAAAGTACTTCAATTACTCTGGTGTGCACTCCTTGCACAAGCCTAAGAGTCTAGAACACTATGAACACTACAGATAGACAATTTCTATCTCATTCCTGCAAAGGGAAATATACATGCATCCATAGCATCTAAAAACACACCATAAACATTCAAGAACATTCAGAAAATGAACATAAAATGCATAGAAATACACAGAAACCTCATGGGCAGGAAATGCTCTTTTTATTAATCTTTGAGTGGTTCTATACAATTATTTACAAAGGTTGGACTGCAACAGAGTCTTCATCTCTTTCTCCTCTCCTCCTCTCTCAAATGCTAATCATTCTATAAATTTTGATACAAGATATTTTTTTACAAAAGGAAGGGCTCCTCAAGCCTTCCCTCCAGATTCCTACTGGCATTGAATTGAATTCAATTTACAATCAATGGATGACTAGTGTGAACTAGGACTAGGCCTCTCTACTTGTCAACCATTAAATGAAACTTCACATGCAACATGTACAAAGATACATGGCTCAGCTTTCCCTAAACCTTACAACATTTAATTCCATTGAATTGTATTTTAAAATTTAAAATTTGGTTTCAAAATGAGAGGGTTGACGCCTCTCTTCCCTTGGAATTTTTTCCTCCAAGTGCATTGATGCGCTGACTTGTTGATGTGCTGGTGAATTTTTTAAGGTGGAGCGATGCTCCTGCATCATACTTAGCTGTAGTGTGTCAGAGGCTAAGTATTCACAGTGGCAAAGCTCAGGAGAAAGAGCATCTTTGCTACCATGAAGGTAGAAAACTTCTTTGAAGGAGAAGAGGTTCGTGACCCTTAGGAATCTGAGCAAGTTCAAGCTCAAGAGGAATAGCGCAAATTGTGCACAGGTGAACTTATTCCCAAGTTCAAATCTCAGGAAGTGAAACATAGGTGGAGGTCGAGAAGTCAGCTTGCATAGAAAGATTCAAAGGTCAAGGCCTTTGAAAATGATCAAAAAATCCTTCGTTGGAAGGAAATCATAGCAGTAGTTAGAAGGAGGAAGCCACAACTACCATTGGATTAGATGCCGAAATAAATATGGACCATCGGATTTGATTCCAGCGGAAGGAGGGGTGTACAAGAGAAGGACAGATCTCACCCATTATATCTAAGTTTGTGGATTGATGACCATCCAATCCAAGTAAGTAGCATGCGATTTAAGCTCAGAAGTCCTTTAAACTTCATAAAGTTCAAGAGTTGTTTTTATTCTTTCTAAGAAGTCGAGATTCCCTAAGTTATGGGGACCCGAAGTAGATCTGGACCATCAATCAATCAGGACACTCGTCCGTATATAGGAGAAGGTATGGAGCCTCAGTGCTCCGAGAGAAAAAGTACACAAGGTGTGAAGACTCTAGAAGACCTAAAGTCTCAAAGCACTTCCCACCTGTTGAAGCAGAGGGATAGGTATCATAAGATCTCTGAATCTGGAGTTCTAGCAGTCCATAGGATTGGAAGTGTTGTGCTTTAAAGATCCCCGAAGTTGGGAGTAGCAGAGTAAATATCAATCATTAATCTTAGTGGACATGTGTCAACCAATCCCGAAGTTCGACACTCTGGAAAAACTGAGTGGAGAGTGGCTTGGGTTTGAGGACTCCCAGAAGACCGAAGGCCAGAGTCACTCTCACCCGTCGATATGAGGGGGACACGTGTCACCATATCTCTCAGTCCAGTGAGTAGGAAATCCATGGAATTGAAGGTTTAGTGCTCCAAAATAATCTGAATCCTGGAGCGCGGAGTGGATAAGATTTGTTGATCTGTGGAGAGAGGATAGTCATCTTATCTAATTCGGAGTTCGACACTTCAAGGGTATAGAGTGTTGGAACGGGAAGAATGGTTGAATCTCGAACTCCTGAAGTCATGTGTGAGCCATAGATCTTGATGAATTTTGGGCACCGTATAGGTGTTCCGAGGTTCACCAAATTCAGCATTCGACGGTTCTGGAAGGATTTGAAGGCAGAGTTCCCAAATACCGGAGCTTTGAAGTCCCAAATTTTTCGAGAACAACAAATTTTTCCCACAATTTCATCCCACAGTCCCTTGTGGGACTTCTCTAGTGCGTTAGGGTTCTGAAATAGCATGTTGTTTTTTACACCTTTTTTTGAACCCATGGTCACATGTCATTCCCGTCGGAAGTGAAAGGGGCTAGAGCCCAAATTTTAGTTTTAAAGGTAAGGGGGCTTAAGAAAATATCCTATGGGTTTTATATTTGTACCTGCACATGGAATAAAAGGACTTGTTTTTTGGATTTTGGGGGCTCAACAGGGCCTCGAGAGCCAATCTGGCTCCATATTTTAAACGATCCTTGATCAGGAGGTCAACAGGCCCCAGGTGAGGGAGGGGGTCTGCATCAAGTGGTATCAGAGCCTAATTTTATTTACAGATAGAAGGCAGTATAATATGGAGACATAGTATTGATGCTCTATGGAGATTGTTTGAAAGTGTGCAATAATCAGTAGATATCTAGGAGGGTTGTACGAGAAATCTTGTAGTGCTCTCGAATGCAGAGCCGACAAAGAAGACAACCAGTTGGGATGAAGGAGAAGAACCAGTTGTGTTCTTGGAGGAGAAGGAGAATATGGCTACTGAAGGAAAGAGGTGAGGTCGAGGAGAATACCTCCAATAGGTAAGGAAACCACAGATGGACAAAGGGCTCGAGGAGATGAGAGCATAGCCTGACAGGATAACATTGAATATGAAACAAGAAGCAAAGGTATGTTGGAGGTATGAATGATCTGTGAAGTAGAAGGAAAAGTGGCATATCTAGTAGTTGGTCTCTAGGAGGTAGAAATAGGTGTTGAGGAGGTGGTTGAGGCATGCTGAAAACCTTAGTGTCATAGAGGAAATGGTTTACATATGCTTACCAGAGGTTGGAGAGAACCTCAGCAAGGAGGAGAAGAGATCAGTCGAGGATCTCGCAGACTGCAAGGAGGGAAGAGATGAAGGTTCAAATTTCTAGGAGGGAAACAGAGAGATATCAAGCAGAGATCTCGCAAACTTCCAGGAGGGCAGGTCAGAAAATTTTGATTTCTAGGTGGGCAAGGAGGATGAGGTGAGACTGTCTGAAAGTATCAAGAGCTTAGAAAGGAGTTTATATTAGAAATGAATGATGACAAAAATAAATAAGAGACTATCTGAGAGTCTCATGAACTCATAGGAGAGGATTTCAGATAAAAAGGGAGTGATGACAGAGGAGGAGGATCATAGGCACATTCTGATCATTGGAGGAATTAGCATATTCCTACCAAGAAGCCCAGTAGAGGCTAGTGCACATGCTAAAGGTGCAACAGAGGAGAGACTGCTAGCCAAGACTGTCATGAAGAAGGAGAAGACATTGAAATATTCCCATGAGATGAAAGGATAAGAGGATCATTCCGAACATATGCTCATTCATTGGGAGAAGGAACTGAAGATGCTGGAGGGTTGGTTATGCAATCCAGTGATAGAAGAAGACTGCCAGAGGGATGCAGTTGTGAGGAGTGGATGAATTTCATCTTGAGGAGAACCAAATGAAGCTGGACTTGTACTAGTAGAAGGAGAGGAACTGAAAGAAATGGAACTTTCAGGGGAGATGGTTGAGCATAAGCTCAGTAGCATGGCTACATAATTTGGACCTCCAATGGAGTGGAAAAATATTTCCACGGAAGATAAAAACATCATGGGATATTAGATTGATATACCTTTTGATTTATGTGAAGGAGTGGAAGCCCTGAGAGAAAGGGTAGTGGGACAGATTCAACGCATCCAATAAGTCAACTTGGAAAATGATGAAGAGGAGATGCAGCAGAGAAGACTACAAAGGAGGAGCCAACCAGTAGACCAGCTGGACAGAATAATAGAGCAGGTCAAAAGGTTGATATTGAAGTCAGCATAGGAGACAGTCAACAGCAGAGAGAGGTTGATCAAGGGAGAATATGTAGCAGCAAGACAACAACAACAAATAATAGGAGCAAATGGACAACTCCAAATTTAGATTTGGGATTCTGGAGGATCTCAACCTCAACAACAGAGGAGCCATGAGCAGGAGCTCATGTTTTTGTTAGCACAGGAGTATGATGTAGGAGTATGATGCAGGAGCATCGCTCCACCTCAAAAAATGTGCTAGCGCATCAACGCACTTGGAGGAACAAATTCCAAGGGAAGAGAGGCACCATCCCTCTCATTTTGAAACCAAATTTAAAAATTTTAAATACAATTAAATGGAATTAAATGTTGTAAAGCTTAGGGAAATCTGATCCATGTGCCTTTATGCAGGCTACATGTGAAGTTGCATTTAATGTTTGACAAGTATATAGGTTTAGTCCTAGTTCGGACTAGTTTTCTATTGATTGTAAATTGAATGCAATTCAATGTGAGTAGGTAGCTAGAGGGAAGCCTCTAGGAGCCCCTTCTTTTGTAAAAAAATATCTTGTATCAAAATTTAGAAAATGATTAGTAGTTGAGAGAGGAGAAGAGAAAGAGATGAAGACTTTGTTGTAGTCCAACCTTTGTAAATATTTGTACATAACCACTCGGAGATTAATAAAAGGTGAAGTTTTTCCTTCCCATGAGGTTTATGTGTATTTCTATGTGTTTTATGTTCATTTTTTGAATGTTCTTGAATTTTTACAGTGTGTTTTTAGATGCCATGGATGCATGTATATTTCCCTTTGCATGAATGAGATATAAATTATCTATATGTAGTGTTCGAAGTGTTCTAGAATCTTAGGCTTGTGCAAGGAGTGCACACCAGAGTAATTGAAGTACTTTATGAAGCCAGTGCAAGGAGTGCACTTGAAATCTGTTTCGAGTTTAGAGAAGAGCATGCCAGGTGGGCACACCATAACAGTCTCAAACTCAGAAAGGAGAAACAGTGCCAGGGTATGCACATCAGAGTTGTTGAACACTCTAAAGAAGACATACCAGAGTTACTGAATAGTCTGAGGGATCTACAAGGAGTGCATTGAGAGAGCACAAGGAATGCACGAGAACTCTAGTTCAAGTTCTATGAAAAGGTTTCCAAGAGGGAACACTAGAAGGGAAATCTCAGGAGGAGCAGTGAAATTTTTCACAGAGAGTGCAAGGATTGTGCAGTTCATAGTTGTTGAACACTTTGACAACTCTACAAGGAGTGCGTTGAGTAGATGCAAGAAGGGCACAAGAATTCCTTTAAAGGATAAAAGGGTTGAGACCCTTTAGGAGTTCGAGTTATAGAAAATCTTAGGAGAGATAGTGATAGTGTGCACAGTGCCCACAAGGAGTGTGAGGGCCGAGTCTTCTCGGACTCATTTATCCATAAGAGAGGAGTGAAGCTCTATCAAATATGTGCAAGGAGTGCATAGAGACACGCAAAGAGTGCGTAGACAGAGTCATTTTTGGACTCATTTGTTCAGGAGAAACATGTTGAGTCGTTCAAGAACTGGTGCAGAGAGTGCACAGTCGCCGAGAGGAGGGTAAAGTTGAAGAAGTCTTGTGCAAGGTGTGCACCAGGCCAACACTGAGCTAAGTGTTAAGGATTTGATTCAATGAAGCACAAGGAGTGTGCCATAGGCTAAGTATTCCCAGTGCCAAAGCTTGGGAGAAAGAGTGTCTTTGCTTCCAGGAAGGAAAGAAACTTCTTTGAAGGAGAAGAGGCCTGAGACTCTTAGGAATAGGAGCAATTTCAAGCTCAAGAGGAATAGCGCAAAGTGTGCGCAGGTGAACTTATTCCCATGTTCAAAGATTAGGAAGTGTAGTGTAGGTGGAGGTCGAGCAACCAGCTCGCAACGAAAGATTCAAAGGTCAAGGCCTTTGAAAATTATCAAAGAAACCTTCATTGGAAGGAAAGGGTAGAAGTAGTCAGAAGGAGGAAGCCACAATTGTCATTGGATCAATTGTCGAAAGAAATATGGACCATTGGATTAGAGTCCAGTAGAAGGAGGATCATGCAAGAGAAGGACAGATCTCACCCGCTATATCTAGGCATGTGGATCGATGATCATCCGATCCAAATAAGTAGCATGCACTTTAAGCTCAGAATTCCTTAGGAATTTGTAAAGTTCGAGTGTTTTTTTTTTTTTTGTCTAAGAAGTCGAGGTTCCCGAAGTAAATCTGGACCATCCATCAATCAGTACACACATCCATATATCGAAGAAGGTATACAGCCTCAGTTCTCTGGGAGAGCAAGTACATAGGGCAGACAAAGTTTGGAAGACTCAAAGCTCTGAAGTCTTGGAGCACATCACATCCATTGAAGCAGAGGGATAGGTTTCATCAAATCTCTCAGTCTAGAGGTCTATCACTCCATAGGATTGGAAGTGTTGTTTGTTAAATATCATCGAAGCCTGGAGTAGCGAAGTAAATCTCCACCATTGTTGGCAGCAGGTGGAAGTGGAAAGAAGGATGACCATGGGGAAAGAAAGCATGCAGAAATGGAAGTAACAGCTAGAAGGAAACACAACACGCATGCATGCAAGAAAGCGTGCACAAGGAGAGTGACAACTGGAAGGAGGAGAAACATGTGCACATGAGAGGAAGACCTAATGTCGGTAGGGTTAGGTTTTTGGTAATGTATTGTAATGGATGAAGAGCCAAAGATGTATAAATATTGATACTGAGGTATTATAGAGGGTTCTGATACGTAGGTATCATAGGTTGGTTTTTTGCATTTTTCAGATTGGTGTTACATCATAGATATGCACGAGTCGATGCGAATTGTAATGTTGTTATGCACTATTTTGTAAGTTGTTGAGCTAGAGGACAGGAGAGAAGGGATATCTAAGGATTAGATCGCAGGCTGAGGAGCCTGGTGTGATCTAGTTTGTCTCATATAGATCTTACCCATCTGAGGAGAGTTGTAAGTGTGTGGCATTGGATACACAGAACTACCATAATAAAAGAGCCAAGAGCCAAATCTTTGTGGACGTATCCCAGGAGGGTTTGAACCATGGTAACATATATGTAATGGGATGAATGCATGCATATCTTTATCATATTTTCCATAGTTAATTGTTGTGCTAAATGATTGAATAAGTTATTACATTACTTGTGTAAATGTTGTTGTGATATTGAGGGAAAAATCCATGAAGGTTACCGCATAGTTGTAAATAATAGTAGGTTGCAATCACAAGTTATAATAAATGGTTCATAATACAAATCCCATATCTTGTGCTCAATCCTAGGTTGTAAACGCATGAGTCTTACAGCCACTCATTAAAGTTATCTCAGGTGATATTGCATGGTGCATTATGTGTGTTGTGTTTCCTTCTGGTTTACCATGAAGGTCGATAGTTTTAGAGGATTTTGTTGGAAAGATGAAAGACATGAACCCTAGGTCAACAAATCAGATGATAGAGTAGAGCCAGTACTAGTAACCAACAAATGGTTCCATTGTCGTTGGAAGGAACATAGGAGGATTGAGTAGATGAGATAGGAGGAGTGGGAAATGAGCAAAGAAAAGAAGAGAGAAATGAGCTATTAGAAGGGGATGTTGAGACCGTGGAACCCCACAAAAGAAGAAATCAAAACTTGGTTGAGAACCAAAGGGCTAGAGTTTGCACAGAAAGACAATAGAAACCCTAGAATCACACCCCAAAAATATCTAGACAAATATGTGTTTACTGATTTGCGCAAAGTCTTTTTCAGTGATTTTCCTCATATATTGCAGGAGTGGATACTAAGTTTGAAGGATAACCATGCAATGAACCGGATTTGATAGTTAGAGTGGATCCTAGTACATATTGAGCAGTTACAGCAAGTGAACAACACATTCACCCGCGTAGTAGACTTTTGGCTTGACAGTATTATGGCAGGGTTTATAGCAGAGTTTGCAGTTGACACAGCAAAGTCATATAGCATAGTGGAGCAATAACTTCTATGTGGACCTCGAGGAAGGTACATTCGATCACTGTATACTTCAATTAAGATACTACTATATAACAAGGGTGTAATGACAATGGAATCAAATAGCTAAACTTCCCTACGTGTATGGGGGAAGGGGGGAAGCACTGAAAGAGAGAGGAGAAATGGAAGGAGGCAAGGATATGGGAAAGAAGGAGGAACCCTTAGACCTGATCATGATGGATGATGACCAGATCCAGTGGATCTTGGAGACAACTAGAAACACGCTTAGCAGAGCACCCTACCAATACAAGGTGAATACCAAGAAGAGAGCTATAGCCGCGAGGGAAGGCTTGGCGAGTGATGAGGAAGAGGAAGAGGATCTCCAGGCTGTGGAGTAGATTGAGGAAATCTTGCATGCAACATATGAGAGGAAGACGAGAGATCCAAGAGAGGGAGGAGAAGGTAACCATCCTATCCATATTAATGTCAACGTGGAACCCATAAACCCATGTGTGACTAATACACCAAAGAGAGCACCAACATTTAGACAATCACAGTTAGGAGGAATTCCAACAGTAGGAAGTACATCTAACCAAGGAACAACACCTAGAGGATCCAGTTCAGGCAGCACTAGTCAAGTATCTACATCGCACGGGGGAGGTATTAGTTCAGTATTTAGAATGGCAGGACCCAATCCTACCATCAGGTTACCAGAATTTTGGGGAGAAGCAGCAGAAGACCCTGAGAAGCACTTGTTCATTTGTGCAAATATATGGGAAGCAAAACAAATCACTGATGAAGATACCAAACTCGTGTAGCTAGCTATTACACTAAGAGACCACACACTAGCTAGTCTAGACACAAACAGGGCCCCTGGGATGACAAGGACACTGGCAGAAATTAAGAAGTTACTGATTAATGAGTTATGAAAGTTGACCTCAGAGGATCAGTCCATGAACGAGATGATCGAAATAAGACAAAAACCAAGAGAGTCGGTATGGGAGATTGACCAGATATTCAAGCGACTGAATGGAAAGTTATAATACCTCATGATCGATATGCAGCATCGACACCTTTTTGTCAATTCACTACTCCCACACTTAAAATACCCTTTACGACAACAGAAATTTCAAGCGTAGGCAAAGGCTCTGCAGGCAGCCTTGCAACTGGAAGAAAACTAGTACCAACAGACAGACCCAGCTATCGAAGAACTGAAGGAGGATTTGAACTATCTCACATTTCAGTTGAACCAAAATAAGAACAAGGACAAATGAGAAGTCGTTTGGTGTACCACGTGCAGGACGGAAGGACAACACAAGAACGAATTTCCAATGTTCGCATAGTATATGGCAGTAGGAATGCCAAACCCATTACCAACAGGAGGATTATGGTGCGAAATATGTAAGAAACCAGGTCATGACCCTTACCACTACACGATGATGCAAAAATATCATACAGTCCCAAGGAATTCTTATTGTACCTTTTGCAAGTCAGTGGGCCACGACGATAAAGATTGTAGAACTATGGATCTTATGCGAGAAAGGACATTAGATGCATATAGGGTACAAGTTGAAATGATGATTGGGCAAGTAGCACCACAGTTCAATCAAGTCCCAACTCCATACAACATTACACAGCAGTAGTATAATACTGCGCAGCCACCATACAATAATGCACAGCCGCAGTACAACCCGGCATAGCCTCAGTACAATACCATGCAGTATAATTAAGCACCTCAGTATAATGCGTCGAGAGGTGATCGAGCATGTTATAGAGGAGGATGACAAGCCAGAGGAGGTTTCAGATGAGGTAGAGGACCAGTCACATGTCACAATTGTCAGCGATTGGGACATTATGTAATGGAATGTCCACTTCCACCAGCAACTTGTATGTATTGTCGCGCATCGGACCATGATACAGAGGAACGTCTGACACTACTAGTGAATATTCAGGAAAAGAGGAACCAAAACAATCAGAATGTTCAGTGGATTTTAGACGAAGCAAGGGATGAAGGATGGAATAACAACATAGTTACCCTCAGAGGAGCTAAAACAGGCACTGACACAGTTCGAAAAGAACTAGTGCAGAACCAATGGGTAAAGAATAAAACTGAACCCATGAAGTAGTTCAATGCATAGAAGGAAAAGGAGATCTTTAAAGAGGCCAAAAAATAATTTTAGAAGGAGGGCACAACATCGACTTCAACTACGTAGCATAACAAGGAAGCACTAGAATATGAGATGCCTCCATCATTGGATCATACCAATGAAATTCAACCCATGGGACAAGTAAGTACAATCAAAGGATTTTTGCAATAATGTGTAAAAGTATTAAGTGATCCATCATCTGTGAAAATATTGCAAAACATCCTATAAAAGTGTAGCAACAAGACGGAAGAAAATCTAGAACCTAAAACAGTTAATCACCTACACACAAAAATAAGAACAAGTAGGGAATTTAGATTGAATGCTAACATTGGGGATTTCAATATGGGAGACATTATATTGGATCTAGGATCCGAAGTGAATGTATTACCAAAGAAGACATGGAAATGCATGGGAGAGCCCATATTAGGATACTCACATGTTCAATTGAAACTAGCAAACTAACATAGAGTCCTACCAATCGGTAGATTGAAAGGAGTGACTATATACCTTGATGGAGTGTGCACTAAAGTAGATTTCGAAGTCATTGAAATAGTGGACTGCACAACACCTTACCCAACATTTCTTGGTATAGATTGGACATTTGACAACTAGACCATAATCAATTTGAATACCAGGAAAATGACATTTGAGTCTAGAGAATATAGGGTCATCGTGCCATTAGACCCATCAAAAGGGGAGAGGTTTGAAGAACCTACTTGCCTAGACTTAGAGGAAATCGACCAGTTGTACAGAACAACTACGCGCAATGAGGATTACATATACCCAACTATAGACGGGGTACTCAATTGGCGGAACATTACTTCAAGTGCAACAGAATCAGACACCGGTTTAGAGAACTGGTAGCATAGGTTATACGAAGTATTCACGTGAAGATGTGCAAGAATAGACCGCGCAGTAAGATGGATAGGCACAGAAATCATAGAACCAACCAATTTCCATGGAATAAATGATTTGGAAATATTCTCGACACAGTACGAAGACGTAGTGTTAGAGAACCAGAGACTGTTAGCACTTGACTTAGCACTAAAGACCACACCAGCAAGATGGTGGGGCACACACAAAGAGACAATCACATACTGGTACCAATGTAAGTGGTTACTACGCATAAGGTTTAGCTCAAAACAGAAAAACAACAAACATCAGAAATATGAAGGACACGGAACACTTGGAGGCGTGTAGAATGTTGTGGAAAATGCCACCACCAGAGGAACGGCCTCATCACTTCACACATACTCTAGAGGGAATACCAGATAATTGGTATACGGACCAAGAATTGCGCAAAGGAACTACGATATGGACGACATTGCGACATAATTTCACAGTCACTTTCTCATTCGAGCATGAGAACCCCAACATAGATGCATCCCTTAAACAGATCAGAGGAGTAATATTCATCAAAGAAATAGAAATAGAATTGATCATAGAAGAACAACAACAGAACAAACAGACAGTCAAGGAATTGTTGTCTTGTTACCACGTATAAGATGAAGCACCATAGGAAGATGATCTATGCAACATTCAAATCGAAGAACTAGAAGGCGATAGAGATGTGGAAGGACCACCCATAGAATCAGAATTAATTTATGCACCAATAAAGGTAAATAAAGTTAACATAGGGACATATGAGTAACCCAAAATGGCCAGCATTGGAGAGTACTGGGATGAGCATACAGTAGAAAGTATCACATATTTTTTACCGAATACAGTAAACGCTTTCCCACAACATTCATAGAGATGAAGGGTATAGTCGGATAACTCGAAGAAATGAAGATACCACTCAGACCTGAAGAGATACCTATTAGATAGTGACCCTACAGAATGAAACCCATATATAAATAGAAATTTAAAGATCAGATTGACATGATGCTCGAAGCCGGAATCATAGAACCAGTTGAGGAGTTAGAATGGATAATCTCAATGGTAGTACAGGACAATAAACAAGGAAGAGGGATCAGGGTATGCGTCGACTTGAGGAAGTTGAATGATGCATGCCTACATCACCCCTTCCCTACATCGTTCACATATGAAGTGTTAGAGAACATGGGAGGACATGAAGCTTACTCATTCACTGATGGATTCTTGGGATACCAACAGATTAAGATAGCACAGGAGGACAGACACAAGACCACGTTTGTGAAAAAATAGGGATCTTATCAGTACACAATCATGTTGTTTGGACTGAAGAACACACCAACAATACTCTCCAGAGTGGTCATAGCAGCATTTAAGGAATTCATCCATCAGTTTCTTTAAGTATACCTGGATGATTGGACAGTCTATATCCTGTTGAAAAACCATGTGGAAGTTTTACGGCTAATGTTAGAAAGATGCAGACAGTGCTAGATATCACTAAACATCAAGAAATGCATATTTGGAACACCATTTTGGATACTATTGGGCCACATAGTATGCAAACAAGGTTTATTAGTAGATCCGACAAATATTGCAGTCATTGTTAATTTTCCAGCACCGAAATAGTCTGTCAACTAAGAGCGAAGTTAGGACACATAAGATACTATAGGAAATTCATCAAAGGATATCTGCAGATTACAGCATCGATGGAAAATTTTTTAAGAAAGGATACAAAGTTTCAGTGGAACGACGAGTGTCAACACGGTCTGGATACCTTGAAGGAAAAGATGGTTACCGTGTCGATATTGGTATTTCTAGACTGGGAAAAGATATTCCATGTGCATGTAGATGCATCAGCCATAGCACTTGGAGTTATCTTGGCACAGCCAGGAGCAGGAGACTTGGATCACCCGATAGAATTTGCAAGCAGGTTGTAAGACTCAGAACGGAACTATAACACAATAGAAAGAGAATGCCTAGCCCTGAAATACCTAGTCAACAAGCCAGTGTTGGGGGGGAGAATCCGTCGATGGCTAATACTATTCCAAGAATTCGACTTTGAAATAAAAGTTAAACCAGGGAAACTGAATGTAGGACCTGACCACTTGTCGAGGGTCACAAGTGGAGAAGAACCTACGAATTTAGAAGACAACTTTCCAGATGCATAGCTATTCTCAGTATAGATTGTTGATGAATACTTCACAGATATCATTCATTACTTGAGTACAGGTACTACGTCGCAAGACTATAGCACCATGCAGAAGAAAAACTTGGTAGTCTGTGCTACCAACTATCAACTTATTGTAGGACATTTATATAAACGGGGCGCAGATAACATCTTGTGAAGATATACGTTAGAGCACAAAAGACCAAGAGTCTTAGCAGAAGCCCATGAGGGAATAGAAGGAGGGAATTATGTGGGTAAATCTACCACGCAGAAGGTATTGCACGCAGGATTATGGTGGCTAATGATTCACAGAGACTCAAAGGAGTACTTTCAAAGATGTGATGTTTGTTAAAGGGTAGGCAAACCCAACAGAAGGGACGAGATGCCATTACGAACACAAGTAACATTACAGGAATTTTACAAGTGGGAAATAGACTTTGTGGGCCCAATCAACCCACAGGAAAAAACAACAGGGGCTAGTGATGATTTTCAACAATGGCTTACCAGACTCATCACTGTTCTGTTGCATTTCGTTACTCTGTCTACCTCACTACCTTCCTGCACACATGACTTGGGTTGTTTGTTCTTCTACCATTTATACTCTCTGCACCATGTCCCTTCACTGCAACCTTCCTCTACTGTGTATTTATGCTCCTGCACTCTGCCTCCTTGCTCACACTTCAATCCTTCTACAAAGAGACCACAGCAACTCCAACAGCAACAGCAACAACAACCTTCTCTTCTCTGTACAGTGTATTTATAGCTTCTGTGCACCTTGTGCATGCAATGTTCGCAATGCCTCTGCATGCCGACTCTGCGTCGTTATCCTCCACCTCTCGAGTGCTCTGTCTGATCATCATCATGACTCTTTAGCTTCTCTGGTGGTTCGCCCCGCATGTCCAGCATTACTGTATGTTATACTGAGATTCCTCAGCCTTTCTGGAAGTTTGAGACTCTTCGTCTCCTCTGTGACAGTCGAACTCACCTTCTCTGATTCGGTTACAGGCCTCAATTCTCATCAGTTGTCAATCGCCTTCACAAACATCTTCATTCCTCTCAGAGACTCTTCACCTCCTCTGTCAGTCATCCCAAAGTGCCGTCGCATCCTCTGGTAGAAACCATCAATGGTTTCTAGCAGTTTCATTGTGTCATGCAACAGTAGCCCTCAGATCTCCTTCTGGTTAATCTACACCATTGGATGAGCTTTATTAATCTTGCCTTTAAACCAGGTTTCGTCATTTCAGCATTCCTGTTTCATTGTGTTCTTGCCTCTCCAAGTCGCGATCCCCGAAACTCCGATATGGAGTTATGTCAACAGTCCAGATCTGATCTATATTCAACAGCTGTGATTAAATCACGATTCTGCGTATCGCGATTTCGACATCCTTGATGTCCATTGTTTTTGTCACTTCAAAGTTCCGATCCCCGATACTCCATAAATAAATCAGATCAATGGTCCAGGTCACTTCTTAACTTAACGGCTGCAATTAAATCGTGAATTCGCATATCGCGAAATCGGGGTTCCTGATGTCAATAATCTTTGTCATGTCCAACTCTCGATCCCCGATGCCTCTCCATTGAGTGGAATCAACGGTCCAGATCAAAGCTTGATCTGATGGCTCAGATTACATCATGATTTCGCATATCGCGATATCAGGATTCCTGATGTCAATGTTCTTTGACAACTTCAACACTCGATCCTCGAAACTCCGACAAGGTGTCCATCTGCTGACGTCATACGTGGATTGACACGTGTTGAATACTACCACGTGTCACTCTGAATCATGACTTACATGTGCCTGAAATGTTGAATCAGTCTGACACTTGTCATTACCTAGTTGTGCCACGTGTTCCTAGCTGACGTGGTCTGCTGACGTGAGCCGGGTCGACGGTCTAGATCACATCTTGATCTGACGGCTCAGATTACGTCGGGAATTTGCATATCGAGAAATTGGGATTCCTGTTGCATTGTTTATTTGACATTTCCAAAACACGATCCTTGAAACTCCAATCAACGGTTCAGATGTGATCTTGATTTGACAGCTCAGATTCCGCTAGGATTTTGCATATCGAGAAATCAGGATTCCTGTTTCATTATTTCTTTGACATTTCCAAAACGCGATCCTCGAAACTCTGATCAACGGTTCAGATGTGATCTTGATTTGACGGCTCAGATTACGTCAAGTTTTTGTAAGCCCTCTACTCCTTGCACTTTTAAATATCGTGCAGGTTTTCCTCGATCATGTTATCTCTCCAGGAAACTCTCCTAGGCTGTAAGTCGGAGATGCCTGGTAACTAACTCTTTTTTGGGAAATGTTTTCTCAATATTGGATATGGTTTTTGGGTCAAAATGAATATCTAAGTACTTGATTGTTTTCAAGACTGTCTAGAGATACAAAATCTCACAAGGCTTTGTAGCACCGTGGTCAAATAAAGTTTGATTAAATGGGGGGAAAGAAAACAACTATTGAACCAGATTATGTTTCATGCCAACAAACACAATGGGTCTAACAACCAAGAAATAGCTTATGATAATCAACTAAGACAATTTATCAGTAAGATGACAGTCACTGTAAATTGAATGAGTTTCAACAAAGGACTTCCACTCATGAGCTATAAAAGAATAGAAGAGAAAATCTGACACAGAACTGAAAGAAGCTTGTAGTTTTTTATAAAATAAGAATAAGTTTGTGTGTTACAGAGGCAGCATCATAGTATTCAAAGTCGAACCCTTGTTTGATATCAAAACAGGCATTTTATAGCCTTTACAAACAGTTGAACAGATCCTAAAAACATGGATCTGTCATTAAATGAAAACAGTTCTATTCTATTTAAACAACTCTAACATTTAAGTCTTCAACAGCTAAACTAAGAGGTCGCACTGTCTTCAGCCTTCAAAATTCGCCATTTGACTCCTCCAGATTTCAGCATCTGCAGCATGATGAAATAACATGACACCTGTGTATGACTATTAAATTTTCCAGTATTCATGGTCGAGTTTTTAGGGAATAGTTTTTGATGTGTAACCAAAATCCCTCGAATCTCTGCTGTTGGACTTCTAGCATTTGATCTTCTAATCCCTTGATACACTGGCATATCTTTGAAACCTGTTTGAAATGAATTGTTGCCTTGTCGGCCTCCAAAATTACTTTCTCATCTTTCAACAGCGCAACTGTTGGAACTTTTCACGGGTTAGCTGTTGAAAGCTATCGCTTTCCACAGCTAATGGGTAATGAAATATTAGCCTGGCGCTGTTGAAAGTCCCGATAGTGCACAAAAAGAGCCTTCGCCTCAAAAATTGATTCCAAACCGAAATCAGTTGACATCTGACTTCTCACCTTGCATGTTGACAGCCACCTAAGCAAGAACCTTTAGGTCAGGATGGGACTTTCGTTTCAACTTTTGTTTCAAACCCCTGATTTGCCCCTTGAGGTGCTTGTTAATACACCATAGGCTGTTGCAGTTTTTTATGAGTTTAGTTTTCTTTTTATTCTCTCTGACAGTCTCCTTGGCCAGTCTTTCAAATGCTGCATTTGTCTTGGCAAAGTTGTCAGACAATTTTTTATATCTATCCTTAATCACCCTCTCCAAGACTTCTTGCTGGGCAATTACTTCCTTTAGATGTTTGATCCTTTGAGATTTGTTTGACCTAGGGTTTTTTGATGATTCTCCCTACTCTTCCTGACTGAAAGTTTGATAATTCTGAGCACATTCAGCTGATTTTTCAGAACTCTTAACTGCAGGGTTTTGAATTTGTTGCTCAGATTCAGAATCTGAGTAAGGTAAGTTGAGTATGTTTTTGCCTGCACTCTGCTTTGTTTGATGCCCTGTATTTTGTTGTGTAGTCTGTTCTGTTGCCTGCTCGAAACTTAGTTTTCTTTTTTACTGTGAGGTTTCTGTTCAGACAATCTGTCTTCTGAAGGTCTTGGTAAAGCCCTTCTTCTTCTTGCACTGCTCTGAGGGGATGTTTGCTTCCTTGAGCCAGCCATCTGTTCCTTTGCAGTCTGGTTCTGGGTTTCAAAACCTTCCCAGAACAGAAAGTGCTCCCATGTCCTCCCCTGTTGTTTCAACTCTTGGAGGAGAATCAATTTAATGAGTCCCAGGTGACATAGAGTATTTTTAATGCTCAAAGGTTGAGCTCTAATTCTCCTGCATACCTTGGTCAAACTGTGATATAAGAAATAAGGCAAATTGATGGGTGTCTTGTTTGTGAAGTGATCCATCAGTTTAAAGTGATACATCAT
>ML787556.1:804828-827587 GCA_009831015.1 Picea engelmannii
TTGCTCACGTCTAATTCTTAAGGAACAATTTACAGCTTTGTGACCAAAATTAGAACAGTAGAAACAGTATCCATAGAAAAATTCTTTGTACCTGGAAAATGGTTGTCTTCTTTGAGAAAATCGATTTCTTTCATGTTGATGATATCTTTGAGCAGGGAGTGCATTATTTCTTTGTTCTACAGATTCAGTCCTGGCACTTTTTCCTTTACTTGTCCTGGGCAGCTGGTTGTCTTCCTTTGTTTCTGCAGGTTTGTTATTGTCATTGGTTGTACTTTTGACAAACTTGATGGGTTCTTCATTTCCTGACTTCCCACTGCTTGATCCCTCTTCATTTGCTAATTCAGAATGGTGGCTAATCCTTCTGAGGCTTTGATACTTGACAAATTCTGATTATACAAGGCTTGAAACTTCTCCATCTCTTTCCTAGTTTTCACTACTTCTTCTTCCAGGGCTTCAGATCTTGCCCTCTTTTCGGATAGCTGATGTTTCAGAATATCCTTGATTTTTCTTGCCTCTTCTAATTCCACCTTCAGCAGGGAAAAGTCTTCATTAGGCTGTTTACTATCTTTCTCAAACTATATTAGCAATTGTTTTTGCTTTCTGTTCTTAATTCTGAGTCTGTCAATCTCTTCCAGTGCACTGGTCAGTTCTCCTTCCATGTCAACCACAACTTCTTCATCATTCACATCACTGCCTGTGATTTTATTATCATAATTCTCTTTGGTCATAAGCATGAAGTCATTTAGTTTATCTTCAATAGATAAATCATTGTCTTCATCATCTGAAGGATCATCTTCATTGTTTGCACAAAGACTTTTCTTCTTAAAGTTATTCTCTTTAAAGAAATTTCTATGTTTGTATTTCTCCTCATCATCAGAAGTCTGATCCTTTCCTTTGTGGGGACATTTATTTGCAAAATGGCCTATCCTACCACAGTTGAAACATTTGAAGGGCAGCTTACCTTGGTACTTTCCTAATCCTTTCTTTAGTCTTCTCACGAATTTTTCTTCAATTTCATCAGGCTCGGAATCTTCATTCTTATCTGCTTTAAATGATGCTTCTCTAGAAGTGGGTTTATCTGTAACTATCCTCATCTCATATGCAGTCAGCGTTCCTAGAAGTTGATCAAAAGACAAGGTTTTTAGATCATTAAGTTATTCTATAGCAGAGACCTTCAGGTTGAACCTATCTGGGAGAGATCTCAAGATTTTATGAACTAAAAAAGGTTCCCCAATTGTTTCACCAAGTGCCTTCATAGAATTTACCATTCCTTCTACTCTCAGAAAGTATTTTCCAACAGTTTCATCTTCTTTCATCAGTAGCTTTTCAAACTGTACTCTGTAGGTTTGAATCTTGGCATCTTTCACCTTCTCATTACCTTCATAGTTGTTAATGAGTTTGTCCCACATTTCTTTAGCAGTTTGAAGATGCATCACCTTCACAAACTCGGCTTCTGCAAGTCCATTCAAGATAGCATTCATTCCCTTAGCATTAAAGCTAAATTCTAACTTATCACCCTTGGAAGCTAGCACAACAGGATTTATGTATCCAGTCTCTACTACATCCCATACATCAGCTCCTAAGGCCATTAGGTATGATCTCATTCTAACCTTCCAGAAGGCAGAATTCATTCCATCAAATAGAGGAGGCCTAGTGACTGAAGTCCCTTCATGGCTTGTCATGTTTAAGCTCTAGGATCTACCCTTAGATAAAAGGGGGTCGGCTCTGATACCAATTGTTGGTCAACTGAGAGGGGGGGGTGAATCAGTTGTTACCGAGCTTAAACAATTATGCTTCTTTTAAAACTCTTTGCATAAATACTGAATGATGATCACAATAATGCAGGGAAATAAACACTGGCACATTCAGCATCAGTCACATATATGAGAAACACAAAGACAGATATTTTCTGAGGAAACCCATACAGGGTAAAAACCTCTTTTTCTTTATATGATAAGTAATAATTACATTCTTTACATTATCATACATATGAGAACCAACTCATAATGAGGCTACAACCTCTGTTTTGCAAGCTGCAACTTGCTGAGAGCACCAACTCTCTGTTTTCTCTAGCACCAACTCCCTGGTTTCTCTAGCACCAACTAGAAGGAAGCACCAACTCCCTGGTTTCTCTAGCACCAACTAGAAGGAAGCACCAACTACCTGTGTTCAAGAACCCACTTGAACCTTTCAGGACACCAGTCCTCCCTAGCTCCTCCCAACCACCCTGAAATATAAATCTTTGCTACTGAAACTTGTTACAGTGATATGATTTTCAACAATGGCTTACCAGAATCATCATTGTTCTATTGCATTTCGTTACTCTGTCTGCCTCACTGCGTTCCTACACACATGACTTGGGTTGTCTATTCTTCTACCATTTATACTCTCTGCACCATGTCCCTTCACTGCAACCTTCCTCTATTGTGTATTTCTGCTCCTGCGCTCTGCCTCCTTGCTCACACTTCAATCCTTCTACACAGTGACCACAGCAATAGCAACAACAACCTTCTCTTCTCTATACTGTGTATTTATAGCTTCTGTGCACCTTGTGCATGCAATGTTCGCAATGCCTCTGCATGATGACTCCACGTCGTTATCCTCCACCTCTCGAGTGCTCTGTCTGATCATCATCGTGACTCACTTCTTAACTTAATGGCTACAATTAAATCGCGAATTCGCATATCACGAAATCGGGGTTCCTGGTGTCAATAATCTTTGTCATGTCCAACTCTCGATCCCTGATGCCTCTCCATTGAGTGGAATCAATGGTCCAGATCAAATCTTGATCTGACGGCTCAGATTACATCGTGATTTCGCATATCGCGATATCGGGATTCCTGATGTCAATGTTCTTTGACAACTTCAACACTCGATCCTCGAAACTCCGACAAGGTGTCCATCTACTGACATCATACGTGGATTGACACATGTTGAATATTGCCACGTGTCACTCTGAATCATGACTTACATGTGCCTGAAATGTTGAATCAGTCTGACACTTGTCATTACCTGGTTGTGCCACGTGTTCCTAGCTGACGTGGTCTGCTGACGTGAGTCGAGTTGACGGTCTAGATTACATCTTGATATGACGGCTTAGATTGCGCCAGGAATTTGCATATTGAGAAATCAGGATTCCTGTTGCATTGTTTCTTTGAAATTTCCAAAACGCGATCCTCGAAACTCCGATCAACAGTTCAGATGTGATCTTGATTTGACGGCTCAGATTCCGCCGGGATTTTGCATATCGAGAAATCGGGATTCCTGTTGCATTGTTTCTTTGACATTTCCAAAATGCGATCCTCGAAACTTCGATCAATGGTTCAGATGTGATCTTGATTTGACGACTCAGATTACGTCGATTTTTTGTGAGCCCTCTACTCCTTGCACTTTTAAATATCGTGCAGGTTTTCCTCGATCCAACGGTGGTCGGACCCTGTGCTCAGATCTGACGCCTCTAACTTCAATTAGCCCTCCGGCTAAGCTCGTGGTCCATGTGACCTTCCCCTATATGACCGCAGCCAAACCTCCTCATCATGGTTTCATACTTTCCAATGTCGAAACATGTATGTCCTTAGGATTCGCGATCCCTCGAATCTCGACGCGCCCTTTACACACTAGCTCTCCTGGCTAGGTTCCTGGCCCATATGACCGTTATCCCGGTGACCGCAGTCTTACCACTCATCGGGGTTTCGAGCTTTTCAATGTCGCAATGCATTGGCTCACGGGATTCCCGATGGTAAACCTCGTGCAACTCATGTCTGATCTGACGGCTGACGGGATTTTTGAATGATATCCAACGGTTCTTGATCTCTCCCTTCTGTAGTCTTCTCCTAAACATAGAAACCAATGGTTCCATATCTTCTTCTTCAGCCGATCTGACGACGACTGTGCTCCTTCCTGAGCTTTGCACACTTTCCTCCCAACCTTGGGAGAATTACAAGTTCTCAAAGGCCTCGACCTTTGTCTTCCTTCTCCTCTGTGAACTACTGTATCTTGAGCTTTGTTGCGTGCGTTCTCCTCGACGATGTTCCTCCTGATCTTTCACTTCCGAATCCCCAAGGGATTCTAGGACTTCTGCGCCTCTGCAGAGTCTTCACAAAAATACTTATGGTGCCCATCCGTTACATTCTTCCTGTACACATGCCATCTTCATTGTTGTACTTGCCATCAATGACAAGCATGCACTACCTGTTAAACATTTTCCAACAGACCCATCATAAGGGGAGAGGTTTGTAGAACCTACTTGCCTATACTTAGAGGAAATTGGCCAGTTGTACAGAACAACTATGCGCGATGAGGATTACATATACCCAACTATAGATGGGGTACTCAGTTGGTGGAGCATTACTTCATGTGCAACAGAATCAGACACCGGTTTAGATAACTGGTAGCAGAGGCTACACGAATTATCCACGTGAAGATGTGAAAGAATAGACCGCACAGTAAGATGGATAGCCACAGAAATTAGAGAACCAACCAGTTTCCATGGAATAAATGATTTGGAAACATTCTTGACACGGTATGAAGACGTAGTGTTAGAGAATCAGAGATTGTTAGCACTAAAGGCCACACCGACAAGATGGTGGGGCGCACAAAAAGAGAATCACATACTGGTACCAATGTAAGTGGTTACTGTGCATAAGGTTCAGCGTAGAACAGAAAAAAAAACAAACAATGGAAATATGAAGGAAACAGAGCACTAGCGGAACACTTGGAGGCGTGTAGAATGTTGTGGAAAAAGACACCACCAAAGAAATGGCCTCATCGCTTCATACATACTCTAGAGGGAATACCAACGAATTGGTATACGGACCAGGAATTATGCAAAGTAACTACGACATGGACGACATTGCGACATAATTTCACAGTCACTTTCTCATTCGAGCATGAGAACCCCAACATAGATGTAGCCCTTAAATGGATAAGAGGAGTAATATTCATCAAAGAAACAGAAACAGAATTGATCATAGAAGAACAACAATGTAACAAACATACAGTCAGGGAATTGTTGTCTTGTTACCATGTACAAGATGAAGCATCAGAGGAAGATGATCCGCGTGATATTCAGATCGAAGAAGTAGAAGGCAAAAGAGATGTGGAAGGACCACCCATAGAATCAAAATTCATTTCCACACCAATCAAGGTAAATAAAGTTAACATAGGGGCATCTGAGCAGCCCAAAATGTCCAACATTGGAGATTACTAGGATGAGCAAACAATAGAAAGTATCATAGAGTTGTTACGCGAATGCAGTGACCTCTTTCCCACAACATTCACAGAGATGAAGGGTATAGTCAGAGAACTGGGAGAAATGAAGACTCATACCTGAAGCGAGACCTATTAGACAGCGACCCTACAGACTGAACCCCATATATAAAAAGAAAGTTAAATATGAGATCGACATGATGCTCGAATCTGGAATCATAGAACCAGTTGAGGAGTCAGAATGGATAAGCCCGATGGTAGTATAGGACAAGAAACAAGGAAGAGGGCTCAGGGTATGCATCGACTTGAGGAAGTTGAACTATGCATGCCTACACGACCTGTTCTTTACACCGTTCATAGATGAAGTGTTAAAGAACGTGGGAGGACATGAAGCTTACTCATTCTCTGATGGATTCTCAGGATACCATCAGATTAAGATAGAACAGGAGGATAGACACAAGACCACATTTGCAACAAAATGGGGATCTTATCAGTACACAGTCATGCCATTTGGACTGAAGAACGCACCAGCAATATTCTCCAGAGTGGTCATAGTAGCATTTAAGGAATTCATCCATCCATTTCTTGAAGTGTACCTAGATGATTGGACAGTCTATAGCCTATTGAAAAACCATGTGGAAGTTTTACGGCTGATGTTAGAAAGATGCAGGCAGTGCTAGATATCACTAAACATCAAGAAATGCATATTTAGAACATCGTTTGGGATACTATTGGGCCACATAGTATGCAAACAAGGTTTATTAGTAGATCTGGCAAAGATTGCAGTCATTGTTAATTTGCCAGCACCGAAAATAGTCTGTCAGCTAAGAGCGACGTTAGGACACACAGGATACTACATGAAATCCATCAAAGGATATGTGCAGATTATAGCATCGATGGAAAAGATGTTAAGAAAGGATACAAAGTTTCAGTGGAACAATGAGTGTCAATATGGTCTGGATACCTTAAAGGAAAAGATGGTTACCCCACCGATATTGGTATTTCTAGACTGGGAAAAGGAATTCCATGTGCATGTAGATGCATCAGCCATATCACTTGGAGCTATCTTGGCGCAGCCACGAGCGGGAGACTTGGATCACCCGATATCATTTGCAAGAAGGAAGTTATCAGACTCAGAACGGAACTATAACATGATAGAAAGAGAAGGCCTATCCATGGTCTATGCACTGCAAAAATTCAGACATTACTTATTGGGAAAGCACTTTAAAATGTTCACAGATCACTCAGCCTTGAAATACCTAGTCAACAAGCCAATGTTGGGGGAGAGAATCTGTCGATGGCTACTACTATTCCAAGAATTCGACTTTGAAGTAATAGTTAAACCAGGGAAATTGAATGTAGGACTTGACCACCTGTCGAGGGTCACAAATGGAGAAGAACCTACGAATTTAGAAGACAACTCTACAGATTCACAGTTATTCTCAGTACAGATTTCTCATGAATACTTCGCAGATATCATTCATTACTTGAGTACAAGTATTGTGTCGCAAGACTATAGCACCACGTAGAATACAAACTTGGTAGTTCGCGTTGTCGACTATCAACTGATTACAGGACATTTATATAAAATGGGCACAGATAGCATCTTGTGAAGATATACGTTAGGGCACGAAAGACCAAGAGTCTTTGCAAAAGCCCACAAGGGAATAGCATGAGGGAATTATGCGGGTAAAGCTACCACGCAAAAGGAATTGCACGCAAGACTATGGTGGCTAATGATTCATAAAGACTTGAAGGAGTACTTTCAATGATGTGATGTTTGTCAAAGGGTAGGCAAACCCAATAGAAGGGACGAGATGTCATTACGAACACAAGTAAAATTAAAGGAATTTCACAAGTGTGCAACAGACTTTGTGGGACCAATCAACCTACCAACAAAAATAACAGGGGCTAGGTACATTATCACTACGATGGAATATTTAACAAGATGGGTGGAAGCCGCACCAGTAAAATATTGCAGTGCAGAAACAGCAGTGCACTTTTTTTTTGAACAAGTAATCACTAGATTTGGGTGCCCAAGTGTTTTGATGAGTGACCAAGGTACACACTTCATAAACAGCACCATCTACGCGATGACTGAATAATTTGAAGTCCACCACCAGAAGAGCACACCATATCATCCACAGGCAAATGGCACAGTAGAAGCCTTCAAGAAAATTCTGGAGAATGCACTGACAAAGATTTGTAACGTCAACAAAGACGACTGGGACCTCAAAGTACCAGAAGTATTATGGGCATACAGGACTACATGCAAATTTTTGACAGGGCACATGCCATTTAAACTGGTTTATGGCCAAGAAGCAGTAGTTCCATTAGAGTTTTTAGTATCCATCTTGTTGGTAGCAGCTATCACGCAAATGAAAAAACGACACACAGTACAGGAGAGACGAAATTAGTTATTGACCATGGAGGAAGACTGAATCTTGGCAGGATTCCATCAACAAGTGCAGAAAGAAAGAGACAAATCTTGGCACGATAGACACATCAAGAAGAAAATGTTCAAGGAAGGAGATCTAGTATTGATGTATGACAACAAATCATTACAACACCCAGGAAATCTTAGAATGCATTGGTTAGAACCATACGAAGTAATATCTATCACAGATAGAGGCATTGTACAGTTAAGAGATTTAGCAGGCACAGAACTCAAAGGAATGATCAACGAGAGCTGACTGAAGTTGTACAAGGACAGTCAACCACCCACCACATAATAAAAAATAAAAAATAAATCAAAAAGGAAACAAACCTAAAAAGGGTGCAATAGGCTAGAAGTAGAAAGGCTACATGAATTTGGAAACACGAATTCGACAAGGACAAGAACAACAGTTACATACAAAGGGAAACAAGAGGGAAAAATAAAGGCGGCAAAAGTAGTATGAAAGGATGGCACTAGGCAAAATTAAAGAGAGGCAAGGACCGATGGGACGCCACATTAATCGCACCAACAGAACACGGGACAACAGGAGTAATGCTAAGTATGAAATCACCGAAGATGCATTGAATCCGTAATTAAGGTGCACTTAACCCATAACCAAGAAAGTGTACTCAACAAGATTCATGGGAAATCCATACAACACACAGACACGGAAGCCCATAGTCTATTCATGAAGACAAAGCAAACAGAGAGCGACAAAGGTGAAAGAAAATAGAGAGAGTTCACGAAGACCATAGAGACCATTTGAGTCCAGAATCCATTTGATACTCACCCTTATGGCACCAACCAACCAAGCTGAAGCGAGCCAGACCACTAAACAAACCAGAGTTCAAACCAGGTCACGAGGAAAAGTCGAAGAAGGTGAAAAACATTCGCTGAAGGTCGTCAATGTCGACGAAATCCCATCCCCAGAGACGATATCGGTGAATCTTACACTGATACTGGAAGAAATTCAGCAGCCAATAGCAAAGGCCATGAGTGTAGATATGGCGACAACGGCACATGAACCACAGAACCAAGAAGTAGAAACCCGAAAGGAGGTGCAACTAGAGAATACATAAGCATCTTTGAAAGTTAATGGCACAATGACGAACCCGATAGTAGCAGTGGAGCCAGATGAGTCTCAAACGACCATCTCAGAACACCCAGCAGGGGAGCCCACTGAAGATGTCTCAGATTGGCCGAAATGGTATACAGAGGAAAAATTGGAAGCCGTTGGAACTTCGAGCCAGCCATCGTAGTAGAAGGACAAGATACATATACCAAGTTCACCCCGTAAGAAACCGGTAGCAGAAATTGTTCTACCACGCATACCAGATGAGGTACAGCTAGGACCAGAGTTATTGGGCCATGTCGGGAAGCTCAAATATTCAGACCACGATGTAGCAGATGAAGCCAAGTTCCCGAAACTTGCGCCGAGGCTATTTTTACAGACTATGGGCATGAACCCATTCATAGAACTAATTAACTAGCCATACCAATGGGCAATTGTGCTAGAGAAAACATGAATTTTAGATTTGTTGAACCTACCGCATTTTGGCTGAGGCCAGTACACAACAGCATGCGTCAAACAGTTGCTAGCAGTCACACATGGACGGGACATATGGTTGGACAAGCCTATCCCCATAACTATTGAGCTTGTTGTGAAAATAACAGGGTTACAAATTCAGGGTATGGATCCCGCATTGTTTTTGGATGTTAAAACCAAGGAGAAAGTGTTGGGAGAAGAAATGAAGAAGAAGTATGGCACTGCCAGGGGGAAAAGAGGCATCATCATCAAATGAATCAACAATGCAGCAACACAACTAAGCACAAAACTCTTAGCCTACAACTTGCTAATAAAATGTCGTAGAGAGGAGGTACCAGCTGGAGTCATTGCAGTTGCAGCCCAGTGCGCAGAAGGCACCTCAATGAGCTGGGAGCCATACTTATTGAACTTATTCCTAAAGGACTGCAAGGATGTGCAGGATCTAGGCACAGAGTTCCACTACTCATGGATGATTACTTTAATATCCTTCATGGGATGGCGAAAACCAAGGTATGTAGTTTTTTGTACCAGACCAACGCCTAGGGGAGTGAGGTATCTATTGTTGAAAGTAGGGTTGAATGTCAGGCATAAGAGGGAAAATGGGATCATATTTGAAGCATACCTATATGACATATAGGAATCCATCAGCCGAATGTGGAGAATAACACCAGAGGCTATCGTGCAATATGTGTACATCGCCAATTTTCAGGCCACACGACAAGAAATGTGGATACAGGCCAGGCATGATCTAGCTAAACAGTGGCTACAGTTTTTCTATTGCATCACAGAGGGTGATATCGATATGGTCATCATTGAATGGCCCAACAAATGGAAGATTCCAGTCATCACAGAGGAAGTGTCGGAAAGAAAAGTAGAAGGAGAGGTGGAGCAGGGGGAAACGCAGCCTCCAGAAATCCAAGTGCCCAAGCGACCAAGAATAGGCCAATGAAATCCAACACAGACAGATGAAGGGACAAAGAAGATAGGAACCCAGAAGAGGAAGAAGGAGAATACACAGTTGACCAAGGAACAGTAGAAACAAACTGAGGGAGCACAGGAGACCGCCTCAAATCCCCACACATAGGAACTAGGGGGAAATAAGAGACCAACCGCGCAAGCAGGAGGTGCGGGCAAGAATTCAAAGGCACAACGCGCACCGCCAGCATGTACGATTACTGAGTACGATGAGGAAATGATCACCAGAATGGTAAAGGATTGTCGAGCCAAGGACTTCAACCATGCAACACATCATAGGGACAAACTGCAAAAAGAGATGGAATAAATGGGACAATTACTTAAGAAATTCAGGGAAGTACAGATAGCAAGTAGCAACAGGAGCATAGAGCCATCAGCACCACAGACCGACGAAAGAGTGGAGGTATAACAACGAGATTCATTCAACTCATTACCACATGCAAACACAATGGTCTACATCACACCTAGCATGTTGCGCATGGATGAAATCGTGGGGCAGACACCCTTGAAGGATTTAAACCACATGCAATTGGTCTTGACATGGATGCCATCAAGGGAACTACATAAGTTGCAGGATAGCGTCGACCACGAGGTACAGTCTCGCACACACACAGACTTAGTCGAGTTACAGAAAGCAACAAAGAAGTGGGAGGCACTGGAAAATTTTTGTGAGTAGGCCAAGTTCAAAACTCAAGAGGAAAGAGAATGTAGGAATGAACTGGAATGAAGAGTAGGAGGAATTTTTGAGAGACTTCCAAACACCTTGCAAGGGAATGAACTTCCAGTAGTAGAAAAGATTGATCATATTGTGTAGGCCATCGAGCAATATCAAAAGGAGATAGAGAATCTCCGAGAAAATATCATACCCACCATTCCACCAATAGTAAATCAGCAAAGGAAGAAGGAAGCAACAGCGCAGTTGCAGTTGTAGGAGATAGAGCAGTAGGTTAGCACAACAACTGACTTGTTCGATAAAGCAACGCAACTTTGGACAAGGTTGGAGGAGGATCCACAGGTCCAATGGTGGGACAAGGAAGAGGAAATGATCAATGCAACGATCCAAGAGCTCAAGAAGAAGTAGAAGACCATACCAATCCCAAAATGTGTCAAAGGGACATAGGATATTAAGAAATTGCAGGAAGAGATAATCTCTACACAAACGCAGAAACAGGAGCGTCAGGCTCAAATGGATCCATTACAGGATCATGTAGCAGAAGTAATGGCACAGGCAGAGGAAGCTAAGACACAAATAGCACAGACCCAGGAAGAACGTGCAGGATTGTTGAGCGATGAAGTGGCAGTCCAGGTAGTGGACACAATCAAGGAGAAGACCACATAGGCAGCAGCACTCAAGGAAAATTTCCAGATGATCACCAAGGAGATCGAGGAAGATCGGAAGGATTAGGTGGCTCAGGATGAGCCACATGTCAGTGTTGGGGGCCTATTGGTAGGAGGACGAAGTGGAAATAAGGATGATCGTGGGGAAAGAAAGTGTGGAGAAACGAAAGTAACAGCTGGAAGGAAACACAACACACGGGCATGCAAGAAAGTGTGCACAAGGAGAGCGACGGCTGGAAGGAGGAGTAGCACGCGCACATGAGAGGAAGACCTAACTTCAGTAGGGTTAGGTTTTTGGTAATGTATTGTAATGGCTAAAGAGACAAAGATGTATAAATACTGATACTGAGGTATTATAGAGGGTTCTAATACATAGGTATCATAGGTTGGATTTTTGCATTGTTCAGATTGGTGTTACATCATAGATATGCATGAGTCGATGTGAATTGTAATGTTGTTATGTACTATTTTGTAAGCTATTGAGATAGAGGAGAGGAGAGAAGGGAGATCTGAGGATTAGATTGCAGGCTGAGGAGCTTGGTGCGATCTATTTTTCCCCATATAGATCTTACCCATCTGAAGAGAGTTGTAAGCGTGTGACACTGGATACACAGAACTACCATAATAAAAGAGTCAAGAGCCAAATCTTTGTGGGCATAGCCCAGGAGGGGGTGAACCACGGTAACATCTGTGTAATGGGATGAATGCATGCATATCTTTATCATCTTCTCCGTAGTTAATTTTTGTTATGAATGAATGAATAAGTTATTACATTGCTTGTGTAAATGTTGTTGTGATATTGAGGGAATAATCCATGAAGGTTACTGCATAGTTGTAAATAACAATAGGTTGCAATCACAAGTTATAATAAATGGCTCAGAATACAGATCCCATATCTTGCGCTCAATCCTAGGCTATAAACACATGAGTCTTACAGACACCCATTAAAGTTATATCGGGTGAGACTGCGCAGTGCATTTTGTGTGTTGCGTGGCCTTCTGGTTTACCAGGAGGGATGATAATTTTAGAGGCTTTTGTTGGAAACCTAAAATACATGAACCCTGGGTCAACAAATCAGATGATAGAGTAGAGATAGAACTAGTAAACAACAACCACTAATCTCAGTGGATAGGTGTCAACTGATCTCGGAGTTCGACACTATGAAAAATCCAAGTGGAGAGTGGTTTGGGGTTGAGGAATCCCAGAGGCCTGAAGGTCAAAATCACCCTCAACCATCGATCAGATGGGGACACATGTCACCAAATATCTCAGTCTAGTGAGTAGGAACTTCGAGGGAATTGAAGGTTTGGTGCTCCAAAATACACTGAAGTTCAAATCGTGGAGTGGACAAGAGTCATTGATCCTTGGAGAGAGGATAGTCATCTGATCTGATTCATAGCTCGACACATTGGGGGTATAGAGTGTTGGAGCGGGCAGAATGGCTGAAGCCCAAACTCCTGAAGTCATATATGTGCCATAGATCTTGATGAAGTTTGGGGACCTTTGATCCCATAGGTGTTTGGAGGTTCCCTGAATTTGACGTTCGACAGTTCTACAAGGTTGTGAAGGCAAATTTCTTAGAGCCTGGAGCTCCGAAGTCCCGAATTTTTTAGGAACAAGAAAATTTCCCCACTGTCCCTTGTGGGACTTCGTTGATGCATTAGGGTTCTTAAATAGCACATTGTGTTTGGCACCTGGTTTTGAAACCATGGTCACATGTCTTTCCCGCCGGAAGTGAAAAGGGATAGAGCCTGAATTTGAGTTTTAAAGGTAAGGGGGCTTAAGAAAAGATCCTGTGGGTTTTATATTTGGACCTACACGTGGACTAAAAGAACCTATGTTTGGGATTTTGGGGGCTCAGCAGGGCTTCGAGAACCAATCTGACTCCATATTTTGAACGATCATAGACTGGAAGGTCAGCGGGCCCCAAGTGAGGGAGTGGGTCTGCATCAAACTTGGAACTAGGTTTCATATTGAATGGAATATAATTCTTTCATCCTTGAAACCCTTTGTGAATATTCCTCAAACCATTGAAAACAACCCAAAAACCCTAAGAAAAAACCCAGAAGATGATAGAAGAAGTAGCAGGAAAGGGAACATGTACACATGTTCAAGCCACCTATGCACCTGATTTAAGCCACCTTTAGAGGCCACATACACACCTATAAAAGGGCCTCACCTGTAAGAGAGACAAATAATTAAGAGGGTTGGATGTCAGAAAATATTAGCTATGAAAGAAAGAAATAGGAGACCTAATTTTAAAATGTGTAGATATATAATTTAAGTATGCATAAAATATAATATTAGAGAATCCATATGTTATAGCAACATTTGCCTCACCCTATGAAAACTTGCACAGAAGGCCTTTTTTCATTTCCCTACGTAGACTTGAAGTCCCGTTTTGCAAATCCTGGAGCTAAGAGCATGATTTTTCCACATATATGTGCCCTAACAGCTATACAGCATGTGTATACACAGGTTGCACCACTACAGCCCACGTAGATCGGGATTTGTGCCCAAAATTAAAAAATGGTGTTGGGTTTCCATGTCACGTCATGAGATCAATGTTCCTTGGCCTTCCATATACTGGAAGCATTCCGACTCAACCCTTTAGTTCCACGTGAAGGCTACAAATGGGCTAAATCTGAGCTATGGAAAACAGGAGAAGAATTCAACTTTCAGAGAAAAGTTACTCTGGAGAAATTATTCACTTCACATTGAGTTTGCATCCCTTTGTCCTTTAAGTCTGAACACATTGTTCAGCCCCCAATCGCTTCCCTTCTTGATTGAGAACCTCATTGTCTCTCTTATATGAGCTTGCCTTTGGTGGAGGATTGAAGTGGTGGAGGCCCATCTGGAAGGAACTTAGTTTCTAGGTTTTGAACCGTGTTGGCACAGAAGTTTGTAATTCGTTCACTTTTATTGATTACATTTTAATAGAAATACTCTTTTCTCATCCAATTAATATGTTGTGAATATTTGAATTGTTATTCCATTGGCGTATTTGTTATGAATGTTAATGGATTTTGCTATTGAATATGTTAAAATTATATATTATCACCATATGCTTGCGTTTCTTGGTTGTTGAGGACTAGTTGCAGGTGTATCTCTTTGGGTCAAGTGCTCAACGGTGGACTTCATCGAATGTCTGGAAGAGGTAGGCCTTTTATATTGTCTTTCTAGCATATTTGTTTATATAGCATACTTGAGATTAGAGTTGATTTCTATAGTCATTTCCATAGAGAGATTTTCCTCATAACAGAATTGACAACCATATTGGGGATAGAATCTTCTTTTTTAGGGTTTGGAGTGTTTTTCTCCTTAGATTTCTCTCGTTTATATTTAGTTTCTTATCATATGATTTCTTGGCAGCCTCTGTTCACTTTGAGTCTGAGTTTATTATCCTTCTCCTTAGCCTGGTTGTATTTTGACACATATACGTGGGTTTTTTCCTGACAGTCGCGTACATACGCGTGTTGTCCTTCTGCAAGATGCGTACATATGTTTTTTTCTCTTGAACAGTCGTGTACATCACCCTTTGTTGCTTGGTTGTTGGGTAGGTTTTTTTTATTGCTAAGTCTTCTTGGGTCTCTGTTGTGACTGTTAAGTGTCTGTGGGATGACAAGAAACCTTTCTTTGGTTGAATTTTTGGGCGATGCCTTTATCATCATCCTTTTCATTTGATTGTCCTTGCGTCTTGGGATGGGTGTTTTTATTCTTGATATCCTACTTGATTTGTCTTTATTTACATAAAGTAGAGATTTATATCAAGTTGTTGTTCATTCCTTGCATTTTCATCCTCTTATATTGAAAATACAAAAATATTAGGCATTTTACATTGATTGGAATTTTGATCTTTTGAGTATTTATCATTAATCTTAGTGCATGTAAAGAAAGGTTGCATTTTTATTTAGAATTGCATAACTGAATTGATAATTGCATTTTGGAAAGTGTTAGCACTAAGAATCACCCTCAGACTGCTAGAGGATAAGCCCAGTACCCATCAAAATGTAAAATGGATTAAAATGGTTTGAGTAGGTGGATCAGCGAGACTTTAAAGAAGGGAAAAACAAAAGATATCACTGCAGATCAGTGATGGACCATTGGACTATGGAGTCATAAACATTATGCTCAATGAAGGAATTTAACCTCCTTATCAGACAAAATATTTGTATAATGATGAAGAGAAGAATAAGAGAATAACATAAAGATGAATATTCTCTAAGAAGAGATCCTCTCTGCAAATAGAATTTAGATGTGTTTGAATAGTAAACAATGATAAATAGGCAAGATTATAGCAGATCCTCTACCACATCAGGGAACTATCGATCAAAGGAAAATTTAATCCTTAAAATCAGCAATATGTTCAAACAAGATGAATAATAGAACAGAGAACATAGAAGACAAATCTGATGAAACAACTCATATGAATCTTCAATAACATACAATTTAAAGCTACATGCCCCTCCATCTTACAAACTGAAATATATAGTCATAAACATTTCTCAAAACCTCCTTCGTTCTTGGGTCGAACCCCCCTCCTCCTTATGATATCATTCCTTAGATGTATTTATAATCAAAACAGAAGGCATGTCTTGCTACTTGGGTGCCTCTTCTCCAGTGTCATGTGTATTCTCTTGTTTGTCTTGTTCCTTCTGTCAGAAGGAAACTCTGGTCAGTATGGGCATGCAAGAGAAACTTCCCTATGTGGTAATTTGGGCTAACAACTTTTTGTCTCCTCAACCAGACCCTCCATGCTTCCATTTAAGGGGGTAGTCGATTGTTCAACCACCAGTCCTTCTTTCATTAACTGATTTCTCCTTCGGATCGGGATGAGGCCTTACACCTAGTTTGTTGCCACGTGTTTCTCTCGGATGCACCCTACATCAGCATGTGATTGTGGAAGTTGCCAAGGGCGGTTTGGGTCCACACCGCTTTGACCCCCGTAATTCACCACCAAATTCCACGTAACTTTTTCTCTATACCATGGTTTCGATTGCGGGACCTCTCTATAATTTTATCATTCGAGCATGTTATGTTCCCGTAATGAAGTGTGGTCATCGATCTGCTGCAATCTGTGATTTGGGTACAACCTGTTATCTGGGTAATGCAACTTTCTCACTTGGATCTTTGAATGTTGAGAAAGAACATCTCCTAGAGGATGATCTCCTGAATCTGACATGGTAGCCTGATGTCATGTACTGACACAATAGTGCCATGTGTTGAGTTGGAAAACACATGTGGAGTGGTAAGGCCCAAAGCGACATGGCACCCTGATGTCACTTCGGGACTTCGAGATGTTTGGATGAATATCTCCTGAAGTGACTTTCTCCCGATTGACGTGGCAGTCTCTCGTCACTTTGGGACTTCGACACTTTGGGGCTTATGTCTAATCATTAATCCTTATGAAAATTTAAAAATTCGACTGCCTAAGAACCATTGATCCGAACTGTAGATGGGATCTTCGACGTTGAAAATCAATCATGTCTGCTTGCTTGTATTTCAAGCTTGAAATGGACTGCTCTGAAATATGTATTTCGCTCATGGATTTTCCCTATACAAACAAAGGACTTGGTCGGCCTACAAAAAACACATATGATCCATGAAAACTTCATGTGATAACAAAAACCATATCATTTATTTGGAAATTGAAGTTAGGACTTTGCATTGTTTTCATATTCATTTATTTTACTTGTTGATTCATAACATCATTAGTTTCAGAACCACACCCTTTTGAGTAAGCAAGGCCACTAAATGTAACACTATAGTTTAAAATTGATTAGTAATGATTTTATCTTTCTAGGGTGCACAAACTAGCTTAGGATTTAGAGCCTTGGAATAGGATTTTGTGAGTAAACTTCTCCAAGGCTTTTAAATCAACATATGTGTTTGACTAAGGGAGTGGAGAAATCCATTGTATAATTAGTGATATCAGGAGGCTCCACTTACACTAGAGTTAAGCATGAGGTCACGTGAGGTTGGTTGAAGGGATATCCCCACGATACCTTCTTAGCGTCAAAGATATTTATGGGGATCTATTTGTATATGGGGATCTTGCTAGTACCCTTACCTCTATGAGAGGCGGTGCTTTCAAGGTTTCAAGCTTTGCTACCATGTCGATATGGTGGACCTAACTTATAACTATTCTCCTAAATAGGTTATACCGTGATTGATTAGTTTCTTGACTTAGGTACCACATAGTTTACTTGCAGGGGTTATTCTATAGGTACCCTAGGTCGGATAAGGGTCGGACAACACACATCCTTTATGGAGGATTACCTCTCTGGGGGGATCTGACCGACTGGTTTCTAAGCCCACGAGGGCCCCTTATAACTGATTATGTTACCTCTGATCTTTAGTAGATGATTCTCAGGCCCCTCTTGGGAGAGGCATACCTACTTTAGAGAGGGAGGCCCCTTTCAGCCACTTTATCATGTTTGTGTGCATTTTGGTCATTTGATTATTTTTGGTGTGTTCTTTGATTATTATTTGACATTAGGATTTTATACTGTGCCTTGAGTTTTCATTATCATGGATAGTGGATTTCCTTTGACTCCCTCATTTACAGCTACCCCCCCCCATGACGTTCACTCATTTCATGGGAATGAATCCATCTAATTTTCACAATGGTATGCAGAATTACAACACTCAGCTCATGCCTTGGGTATCTAATCATTTTTCTATTGATATGCCAAACATGCCTTCACCCTTTCCATCCTCGCCCTTGCCTACTCATATGAATCCTAGTTTTAGATCTGGAGGCACCATGGCCCCGCCGTCTACATCTTCATTTGATAGGATTCATGTCCCTCAACCAACTCTCACAGTAGGGGTTTGGAACCTCCCCTCTTATGTATCCAATCCTAGCCATGCTTTTTCAGGATCCGGTGCTCAAATGGGTGGTTATTATACTCATTACACGTCATCCGGGTATCCTTCGTCCTCTATGACAATTCCTACGAACACTTTTCCCATGGCGGGTCCACATATGTCCTCTGGTATTTCATATGGAGGGAACCAAATTTATGGTATGGGCTACCCTCTTCACGGAACCCATTCACATGGGGGAAACATATATCCTCACTTGAATAATATTATCATACTTTTGTCTCTTCCCAGACATATGTTTCAGTGATGATGCCTGTACAAACCTCTAAGCATCAATTAGGTGGAGGATACTACCTTTTCGGATAGGAACAGGGTGTAAACCAGGATCCTTCCTGGCCTACATTGTCTCAAAACCAGTATTTCTTGGGACCTTGGTCTCAAATTCCACAACTCACCACTTCCACCAGTCCATTCACTTCCATTCATACTGGAGTTCCATCACCAACTGTTGTTAGTCATGTTGGAGATTGGTCGATGGCCTCTGCAAGTCATGTTGAAGACCCACAACTAGCCACTGCAAGTCATGCTGGGGGCATCACTCTAGTCTCCATGAGTCATCATGACATCACATATCCATCCTCTGTCAGTCATGATGAGAGAATGTCGCCAGCCATTGTAAATGATGTTGGGGGCATTCATCCAATTGAGAAGACTAGACATGTAAGACATAATCCCAAGTTCCTTTGTAGGAATTGTGAAGGAGATCACCTTACTTGTTTGTGTCCTTCTACTGCTGGGATATTGTAAGTGTGGTCATCACCTAGGGGCCCTTCAGGTTCTGATTTGTCTGTGGTTTCCCTACACTCTGTTTCTCCTTTGATTAACACGACAGTCATACCGATGCAATCATCACCTGAACACACTCCCATTTTTTAGGGTGATGGATCTCCTGGCCTTGTTGTTGCACATCCTATTCAACCAATGATTGAAGAAGTGGTCCTACTGATGCAATATCTGGTTAATCCAAGTCTTCTTTTGGAGGGTGATGTGTCCTTCAACCATGTCATTATCATTTCTAGTACTACACCTTCTGATAGAGTTTTACTCTCCCCGAGTACTCTCCCTCCAAGTTTTGAAGAGGTTACCTTTGACTGGGATGGTCTTGTGGGGTATCCAATTACTCCTCCCATGCCCTTTCAATTAAGAGAATTTATCTAATATATTGTGGAGAAAACAACCTCCGCTAGCACTTTATCCCCCTCGACTTGGAGAGCTTTGGGATTTTCCAAGATTGTGTCAGCCATTCGTAATATACTTACCTTTCATAGAAGTCTTGCACGGGAGCCTTGGCCTCCCCCATGACATGTCCTCTGAACCCCCTCCAACGATTCTGAGTTAATCTCTCTTTAGACTTGTCTAAAAAGCGAAAATATTGTCGAGTGATTTTGTCTCTTTCACATTCATTAATTGGATTTGAAAGGTTGTGAGTTTGATTTAATCTCTTTTCCAACTCGTTTCAAAAAGAGAAAATATTTCTGAGTGAAATTGTCTCTTTCACACTCATAAATTGGATTTGAAAGGACATCTATTTGGTGCAATTTTATCCCTTTTCAAACCAAGTAGACTAAGATTAAAAAAAAGGACATTTTTTGGTGTTAACTTGTGATTATATCTCATGCCCTTGATTGTAGTATTGATCCTATTGTCGATTTTCTCTTTTTTGTAATAAGTCATTTACCTCAGTAGTATACATTCTCAACCAAGCAGAGCCTTGTTTATATCCTTTGCAGCTTGACAACCTATACCCAGGAAGAAACATTCCCTCGAGTGTCCATCTCCCGCATGCACATCCTTGCATTGAGCATAGGTATGTTCCACTGCTGGAACTAGTTTTTTTTACTTGTGACACTCGTTTCCTCCTCTGTATCATAGCATTCATTTGACTATGAAAAAACAAAAAAATGCAGGCGGGAAGGGAGTATTATCTTATATTGGCAGCAGTTGTGTCTCCTTTGAATAGAGCACAATTTTTTTTAAGTTTGCTTATCATCATAATTTTGGGTTTAGCATGACCTTAGGAAGTTGAGCTCGTTACATAGAGTTTACTCCTCTGAATGGTTACTCTTCCTATCTCTATGGAGAGTTTGATTGATGTCTCATGCATCTCAAAGTTTCACCATTGATTCTATGCTGCCATAGTCTTTCATATGTCTCATGCTCTTGTTCAAAGGATGTCTATCAACCTGTGTCGGCCATTCCTCAGAACTCTTGACTTTTCATATCGTCCATACCCTCAATTTGTCTCAGAATCACATGAATTTGTAGTCCTATCACCCACCCCAGTCCTACTTTCTTCATTGGTAGGTAACCTTGAACCCAATAGTCAACATTTCATCATTGGTAGTTGACTAGGTGGTTTCCCTTGTGTTTGACAACAAGACATCTATTCACACATTGCGATTCATGTAGTGTCTTGGATGCCATTATCCCTATTAGTGATTTCCTCTCCTTTGTCAGCAGTTTTCCTCATTGGCTTCTATTTAGAAGGTCTTTTTCGTGTACCGCTTGCACCTGGCACATGCGAAAGACGCACAAGTTCATTGGTTCATGAACATGTTCTTCATTCGATTTCCTCCAAATCATCAAGCTCCTTATTTGTACCTCATGTTGAATGATGAGAGATGCCTTAATGCTCTCCTTTCGGTTGGTCTCCTTCCATCGACTTTGGCTCATCTATTCTGGAGATGAGACCTAGAGTCCTATGAGTACCTAGAGGCTTGCAGTCATTAGTGGCAGGTTCTCTCGCCATCGACAATTGGGAATTCATCAATGTCTCTCGATCGATGGATTATTCAAGTGTTTGACCCTGACTCCTTTATTCACACTTGTAAGAATGTACTTGGTGCCTTGATACCTAATTTCATCATCGGTATTTTTCCTCGCATTTGTTAACGGTATACCTCAATGATCGATAATCAAATGAAGTCTCATTGTGTTCGAATTCAACTCCTTTATTCACATGATGTAGACTTGCACCTTTGGTAGATTATGTATAAGACTTGAAGAAATCATTTTATAGTCTCATATTTCCTGAGATGTTGCTACCTTTCATTGGACCAGTACCTGTGTGACTTAAGTGATCATGGGAGATTAGATTGTACTCCATTGTATACAGATATCTTCAAATTGATTTTGAGACTGGTTTTACTGGGCCTTGTCCATGGCTATGACAGCCTTTGGCATGTAGCCACCTTTGTATTTCCTATTCATGGCCATGGACAACTGTTTCGTATATTTTCACATGGATCTACAGTGTAATTCAAATTGGCATCCAAGTGTGCAAAGTCAATACAGATTTTCATGAGCAGCTAGTTCTTCCAGCTGGGTCCCCATTACTCCACTTTTGGGTTTTATAATGTATTTCAGCCATCACAGATATTCCTCTGACCTCACCCATTAAGGGGCATCTTTTATAGCAAGATTTTCCTCACCCTATGAAAACTTGCACAGAAGGCCTTTTTCCATTTCCCTATACAGACTTGAAGTCCCTTTTTTCAAATCCCAGAGCTAAAAACATGATTTTTCCACATATACGCGCCCTGACAACTATACAACATGTGCATACGTAGGTTGCACCACTATATCCTACGTACATCGGGATTTGTGCCCAAAATTAAAAAATGATGTTGGGTTTCCATGTCACGTCATGAGATCAATGATCCTTAGCCTTCCATATACTAGAAAAAATTTTAATCGACCCTTTAGTTCCACCTGAAGGCTACAAATGGGACAAAACCGAGATATGGAAAAGAGGAGAAGATTTCAACTTTGAGAGCAAAGTTACTCTGGAGAAATTATTCACTTCACATTGAATCTGCATCCCTTTGTCCTTTAAGTCTGAACACATTGTTCAGCCCCCAAGATCTTCCCTTCTTAATCGAGAACCTCATTGTCTCTCTTACATGAGCTTGCCTTTGGTGGAGGATTGAAGTGGTGGAGGCCCAGCTGGAAGGAACTTAGTTTCTCGGTTCTGAACCATGCCGACACAGAAGTTTGTAATTCGTTCACTTCTGCTGATTACATTTTAATAGAAATACTCTTTTCTCATCCAATTAATATGTTGTGAATATTTGAATTATTATTCCATGGGCATATTTGTTATGAATGTTGATGGATTATTCTATTGAATATGCTAACATTATATATTACCACCATATGTTTGTGTTTCTTGGTTGTTGAGGACTAGTTGTAGGTGTACGCTTTGGGTCAAGTGCTCAACGGTGGACTTTATCAAATGTTTGGACGAGGTAGGCCTTTTATCTTGTCTTGCTAGCATATTTTGTTATATATCATACTTGATATTAGAGTTGATTTCTACAGTCATTTCCGTCTGTTGTGGTTTACCCCTATCCATAAAGATATTTTCC
>ML787556.1:827642-841635 GCA_009831015.1 Picea engelmannii
AAGAAACATCACATCAAGAACACAATACACCAGTATTTGAATGGAAACCCAAATGGGAGAAAGCCACGGAATTATTTCTTATATATATCAAGAATTCATTCATGGGAAGCACCAACTTCCCAATTCTCCAACTATAGTCGGAAGGAGGCTACAACCCCCTACTTACAGGCTCCAAATTTAAGGAAGCTACAACTCCATGAATTCTCTGGCTCCAACCAGAAGGAGGCTACAACCCCCTAGGTTCTCCTGCTCCAACCAGAAGGTGGCTAAAACCACCTAGTTCTCCTGCTCCAACCTAAAGGAATCTCCAACTCCATAATTCTCTAACACCAACCAGAAGGAGGCTACAACCCCCTTTCCTTTCCCCATCATGTCACCCTGAAATATAAGTGTAGACCAATTGTCACTACCACAATCACTACCACTGTCGCATCAACCTGTAACTTGTCAACCTGTCATTGCATCCAACCTGTCACTTCCACTGATACTCAACCAGATCCTCTCACATGGATCATATACCAAGGACACCTCTCAACTAGATGTCCAACATCACCAACACATGCCTCTAACAGGAATGTACCAAGATCGCCAACATACCATCAACCATGTACCAAACCATCAACCTGTACCATACCAAGCATCAATCGTGTACAACAACCTGTACTACAACAAGTGTATCAACCATGCACCAACACCTATACCAAACTATGCATCAATCATGCACCAACAACTATACCAAACCATGCATCAATCATGCACCAACACCTGTACCAAACCATGCATTAATCATGCACCAACACATTGTAAGGTCTCTGTCCCCACAGAGCCTTATAAAACACATGTTAAAATAAAGAACAAAGAAAATTATATCATGTACAATTTCATCATTAACTTATAATCATTGATTATTCAGCATAAATTAAATTTATGAACAACATGAAAGTAAATTTAATTAACAACCACATAACACAGCAAATTCATGAAATTACATACCTCTGTCTGATGCTAGTCTGATGTTATTTCTCCAATCTTCATCTGTCCTCGCTGTTTCTCTGCCCGACTCTGCCCAAAACAGAATCCTTCCTCCCTACTAGCTAGGAACAAAGCCTATCCGGCTCCCTAGCTCCAGGATTCCGTGAGGATTCCTGGCCCCTAAGCCCAAAACTCCCAGCAACATGGTGCACCCCTATAACAGTCCACCCAAACTCCCCACAAAAAATACTAAACCAGAAAACACATATAGTCCCTAATCTCCAAATGTTGCCTTATTTCCCAAATTTCCAAAAGTCCTTCTCTCGAATCCTCTGCCTCCTCATATCCCCCTCCATTCACCGCCTCCTCCCTTCATTTAATGCCACCCACCTTATCCGTCCATTCAATACCTTATCCCTCCATTCAATACCCTATCCATCCATTCAATGCCTTATCCTTCATACATTAAGTTTTCTAATAAAATAAAAATTATTAAGCTTTTTAATTCGTTACCCAAACCTTAAATGAGTTAATTAATTAATTAATCAACAGATATAAACAATAATTAATTAATATTATTAATAAATAATCACTGTTTGACTAAAATACAATAGGACAGTTAATTATTTAATTAATTATACTTGATAAACCTTAAGCAATCATTTAACTAGGGTTGTTACATACACCCACCATTCAGGAAACTTCGTCCTGAAGTTAAAGTATTTTATGATACAAGGGAAAAGAAACATGGTTCACACATTCATAACAAATAACCATCCTTATTAGTAAGTAAGACAAGAAACTCATTCATACTAGTGTACATGTGTAAGAAATGCATGTGTAGCTAGTACATACAAGTCTCGTTCATGTAATAATATCAATAACTATCATCTCTATAGTAATTTCCATATGCATTCAATCCATTCAACAAGACTATTCATTTTATAAAAGACAATAAACCAATCAAATGTTTGCGAAATCCTTTAATTACTATTATCTAGCTCAACAATGTTATTTAGACAATTGTAGTTTAGTTACATAATTATGAATATTCATATATATATACACAGTCGTAAGGAACCATCTTTCTTCATTACAAAAATTACTGGTGCACCCCAAGGTGAGAAACTGGGCCTTATTAGCCCTAAGTCCAGTAACTCTTTCAATTGCATTTGCAACTCACAAAGTTCTCGCACTGTCATCCGATATGGAGTCTTGGAAATTGGTTCTACACCAGGTTTTAGCTCAATGGTAAAATCAAGCTCCCTCTCAGGAGGTAACCCTGGTAACTCATTCGGAAAAACATCCTTAAATTCTGACAATATCGGGTACTGATCCAAGGAGGGTCCCTTTCTTTCATTCACCACTTCCACTACATATAGTCGACACCCTTGCCTCAAGCATCGCTTAACCTTCATAGTTGAGATAAAGCGTAATGACACCCTTCTCCGTACACCTTGGATCTCCACTGGCCTTCCTTCGTCGTCTACACAGAGCACCTTTTTTGCGAAACAATCTACCAAAGCTCGATGAGATTCTAACCAATTCATTCAAATGATTAGGTCATACACCCCGAGAGCAGTAACGTATACCTTCAACCTAGTAGTACACACTCCCAGGTCTATTAGACAATTATCAACGCTAGGTCCTACCACTTGTTTTTCCCCTGAAGCCATCTCGACTTGTTTAAAATCATCGTGCTCGTAGGCTGCCAACCCACTCTTTTCTAATGAAGATGGTGAAATGAAACTATCTATAGCACAAGAATAAAATAAAATCTTAACATTGATATGATTTAGCGTACCTGATGACTCCACCACCATGGATTGATGTTCTGCCTGGCGATTATTAACCGCTGCATAAATCTGTTGGTTGCCACTTACTCTTCCCATCAGGCCTTTCCTTCTCTATGTACAAATCCTAATTGTAACTCTGGGAAATCACGCTAATAATGGGGTCCTCCACATCCCCAATAGGTAACACAGGATTGAACCTGCACACTGTTCTGTGACTGTCTCTGAAATGAGTTCCTTTCCCTGGAACCCCTGCCCCTACTAGTTGCTCCCTATGATGGTCATGGACCTGTCTGTGTCGTTGGTGATGAACGAGATGTTGCACTTGTTGCCATTGAAACCCATGTGGCTACTATCCTTGGTGCGGGAAATGTCCTAGGGGCCTTCCCCACGAATCCAAGATGATGCGAAAAGGTCAGTCTTGTACCTTTGGTTAAGTTCATGTGTTCCTCTGCATAACGTGCATTTTCCACAGCTTTTGCTACTGAAGACGGTTTCCACATCTGCACCATAGCCCTTATCTTAGGGTTTAACCCATAGACAAAGTGTTCTACCTGTCGTTGGTCATTATCCATATATAAAACATATTTGACCAATTCCATAAACCTAATCTCATATTCTTCTACGGTTCTGTTTCCCTATACTAGAGCATGAAATGCTCCTACCTATTGTTCCTCATAGTAAGCTGGCAGATATTTCCTTCGGAACCTCTCCTCAAAAAGTTCCCAAGATACGGTGTCTGGGGTAAGATGCAGTTGCCTTTCCAGGTTGCCCCACCAATTCAAGGCACTGTCTCTTAACTGAAAAATCACTATCTTCGCCTTTGAAGTGGATGCATAGTCTCTTAAGGTGAAACACCTTGTCATGCCTTCCAACCATGCCTCGGCATATTCACTGGCACAACCCCCAGAAAACTCCAGAAGTTTGATCTTCTGCAGTTCTCTAGTGATGTCTTTGGGTGGAGGTCCTCCCCCTGAATCCCTCAACGCTTTTGGATTACCCGTTCCAGATGGTGGGGGCTCCACTTCGATCCCTGTTGGTTGACGCCCCTTTAAAGTCTCATTTATGGCCTCCAAAGAGCGCAGTATGAGAGCTAGTTCAGTCGATGGTGGTGGCGACGCTGGCGGTCCCTGAGCCGATGCCCCTCTACCTCGATTTCCTCGAGTCCTAACCATCTTGTATGATTTAACCTGCATCAACCAAAGTTGCCAGGGTGAGTTCAAGGACATTTCATATTTGCGCAACTTAAACTAGAAAACAGGGTTAGGTGTAAGTTTTTTTTTTACTTGTCTGTAAACAGACGTTACTCTCTTTAGGGGAAGTGGTTAGGCTAGGTTTAAAGTGTCTAAGCTTGATGTCTTTCCCTAAGAAAACTATTGACCCTCTCGCCTGGTAGTTATGCTAGCACTATACCACTCTCGCCAATTTCTCTAACTTTCCTGCCTAGTGCGCATGAAGCCCCCTCTCGCTTATTTTGGTCTAAGTCCTTATACTTTGCGTTTAAAACTAATTAAGGTGATTTCCAACCTAATGTGATGAAATGAGCCAAAGGTTATCCTTCAATGCTTGACATGTAGTGCATTGAATAGTCTCCCTTGTGAGCTCCTCCATGGTTCCTTAACACTTGGTCTTGGGTGCTGGGATTTGGTTCTTAGCTCGTGGACTTGGAGATTGGGCCTCGGGTGCAATACTTTTAATTTTTCTTATTAAGTTAATCACCTTAGTTTTAAACCTATATAAGTTTAAACCTAAATTTAAATCTTTAAAACTAAGGTTTAAACTTTAATCTTTAATAACATATATTTAAATCTTTAATTTAAAACATATATAATAACTTAAAAATTTTAAATATATATTTTAAATTATTATATATGTTTTATAATAATTAAATATTTACATATCTACAATTATTAATATTTACCAATATATGTTCTATAATCATCAAATATTTAGGTAATATTATTAAATATTTACAATAATTAAGGCAATGATAAAACATTGTAAAACATATATAATAAATTAATATTAATTAATTATTATTATTTTTTGACAAACAAAAAAATAATAAATAAATAAAAACATTTAAAATAAAAATTATTACAAAAATTAAAACAAAATAAAAAAATTTAAATTTGAAACGGGCATCGTGGGTCCTCGCATGAGGCCCACGTGCCCCCTCCCTCTTTTACCGCTTGTTCACGCCAAATAAATAAAACAATTAAATAAAATAATAATAATAAAAAAACAACTATGAAACCCTAACCCCAACTTACTCCTGCATTCTCCCTAATCTGTTGCTCTGCGCGTGGTCTTTCGCTCATGGCTTCCCTTGCTATGCTCACGGAGCTACCGATTGGATGCAGAGGTAGAGGTGGTCTGAAGCGCAATCCATGGATGCGTAGTGCACCCCTATTGGGTCTCTCTCTCATGAGCTCCTCGTGTCCTGAGGCTTGGTTGGTCAGACACTCGGTTTCAGCTACAAATGGTTTGGCTGGTATGCTTGTGGTTTTAGTTTTATTTGCTCTTGGTTTCAAGAAATCCTGGAATGCGCTTCTGAGATTTTTGGTTTTGTTTGACTATGTTTCAACTACAAATGGTGCGAACAACTGTGGGTTCTTTCTTTTCTTTTTTTTTGAGCGCTTAAGAGTTCTCTAGGAGAAACATGAGGGCTTAGGAGATATAAGGGGAAACAGCTCGTTGATTAGTAAATCATGACTTATTATGTGTCTTTCACACTTGGTCTCCCATGGTATAGTTTCGTTGCAACATGGTGATGTGCTTCTAGTTACTATGCTTGGAGGTTAGGGCTCTGGTGCTTTGGTCTGCAGGCTCCTCCCCATGGCTTGGCGCATGGGCGTTTTTCTTCCTGGGGCTCCTCCCCGTGGCTTGGTGATGGGAATTTTGTTTCCTGTGCGTTTTGTTTCCTGCGGCTCCTCCCCTTGGCTTGGGTGCATGGGTGTTTTGTTTCCTGCAGCTCCTCCCCGTGGCTTGGTGCATGGGCGTTTTATTTCCTGCAGCTCCTCCCCATGGCTTGGGTGCATGGGTGTTTTGACAGGTAGCTTCCTATGATGCATGGCTCATGGACTTAGAGATTGGGTTTAATGCTCATAGTTTAGCGCGCGTGCACAATGGGCGTTCGTTGTGGGTTCCCTCTTTTGCAACCTGGTGCTTGGCTCTAGCGCTTTGGTGATTTGTGTTGTGTTGGGTTCTTAGATTGATAGCTTGTAGAGAAGATGGCAGATGTATGCTCCTTGTGGTCTCCCTCCTCAGCGCTTGGTGTGGGCGATGTTGATACTTAATATGGCCTGTGGCTATGCGCCTGACGCAACACTCTTTTTCCCTCATGGGTTCCTCCTTTATGACCTGGTGCTTGGTCTCGACTTTGGTGATTTGTGTTGTGTTGGGTTCTTAGATTGATAGCTTGAAGAGAAGACAGCAGGTCGGAGTGAGATGAGTGCTCGAAAATCAAAAACCCATGTTCGACTTTTAGGGGTCGCATTATTCCACCTCATGGTGCCAATTCTAATTTAGACTGGGTGTTCTAATTTAGAGTGGGTGGGTTTTATAAGAAGAACAGTATGATTTGAATGCTCATTGTTGTTGTTCAATAAGGGTTTTTTTTTAGCTTGTGGATTTTCTTCAGTGCTTGGTCGACTTGATAATTGGACACACTTAAATGAAAATCGTCTTGAATCCCAACATTATTATGAATTGTTTGAAAAAGATACTATTAAGTTTGGCAATAGTAGCCGAAAATATGTGCTTCTCCATGAAAACTTTGTTGGTTGATGGGAGGTGGACCTATGGTAAAGATTGCATGTCTAGGAAGCAGAAATTCTTGGTAGAAGCAAACACATGTGAAAGATGCTTGGAGATCATGCTTCTTCCACTGTTTATCATGATCCTTATTGGACATGTTCTCTGTGGGTGTGAAATTAGTGACAGCCTTACACCATTGGTATTGTTATTGCCTGTTATTGTCATTACTTAAGATTCCAGTCAAATGTTGGATTGTCCTAATACCGACTTTACTTATCAAATGAGATTCAAGAAAGGCATTTGATGTACAGTTAGGTATTCTTGCATTGCCTGATATTTGTACAATTAAAAGATGTTCTGGTTATACTTGTTGGTCAGTAAATTCTCACTTGATAATTGGAGTTTCGGCCTATGGGCCCACTAAAAACAAAAAAAAAAAATTGTATCATTGCTACTTTGTACAGAGGCGTGTATTGCTAAAAAATTTTAACTATTTGTTTGTTTAATTGAAGAAAGTGTTAAAATTCACTTAATACTTCCATTGTGTAGAATATTATACTACTTTACTTTCAAAGGGGCATATTGTTTATATATAGATCTGTGTAAATAAAAAAAAATGTGTTTTTGGCTTGCAGGCTAGGTGGAGTTGGAGCTGGAGCTTGGCCCAGATTTATATCTAATTAAGGGTTTCAGGGCCCCTGGGCTGCTTTCAATATATATATATATATATATATATATATATATATATATATATATACCTTTTACAGATTATTTAGGGTTGTTTAATTTCTGGGTGGGTACAGTTCCATTCCTAAATTGGGTAGGTGGGTAGGCCCTGGTCCAAGTTTTTAAACCAGGGATTTGATACCATGTGTAAGGTCTTTGTCCCCACAGAGCCTTATAAAACACACTCTAAAATAAAGAATAAAGAAAACTATATCCTGTACAATTTCATCATTAACTTATAATCATTGTTTATTCAGCATAAATTAAAGTTATGAACAGCATGAAAGTAAATTTAACTAACAACCACATAACACAGCAAATTCATGAAATTACATACCTCTGTTTGATGCTTGTCTGGTGTTATTTCTCCAATCTTCGTCTGTCCTCGTCGCTGCTCTGCCCAACTCTGCGCAAAACCGAATCCTTCCTCCCTACCAGCTAGGAACAGAGCCTATTCGGATCCCTAGCTCTAGGATTCCGTGAGGATTCCTGGCTCCCGAGCCCAAAACTCCCAGCAACCTGGTGCACCCCTATAACAGTCCACCCAAACTCCCCACAAAAAATGCTAAACCAGAAAACACATATAGTCCCTAATCTCCAAATGTTGCCTTCTTTCCCAAATTTCCAAAAGTCCTTCTCCCGGATCCTCTACCTCCTCATATCCCCCTCCATTCACCGCCTCCTCCCTTCATTTAATGCCACCCACTTTATCCCTCCATTCAATACCCTATCCCTCCATTCAATACCATATCCATCCATTCAATGCCTTATCCTTCATATGTTAAGTTTTCTAATAAAATAAAAATTATTAAGCTTTTTAATTCGTTACCCAAACCTTAAATGAGTTAATTAATTAATTAATTAATTATTCAACAGATATAAACCATAAATAAATGAATAATTAATTAATTAATATTAATAATAAATAATCATTGTTTAACTAAAATACATTAGGAAAGTTAATTATTTAATTAATTATACTTGATAAACCATAAGCAATCATTTAACTAGGGTTGTTACACACATGTACCAAACTATGCATCAATCATGTGCATCATCAATGTACATCAACACCATACCATGTATCAATCATGTACCATACCATGTGCCAAACATGCACATCAACCATAACAAGTGTCTCAACCATATACCATATCACTCTTAATCATGCCATGTACCATAAGATAAGCCTCAATTATACACCATAACATTTAACAAAGCATACACCAAGATAGTCAATGATGCCTCTAATCAATGTACCATAACATCACCAAGTTGTACGATATCACATACTATCATCACCATGCATGTACCATAACACCATAACCATAACCCTTAAAACTTACCTATGATCCTATAATTGACCTGTTGTACTGTAAAGTGACCTGTAACTTCTTCCATAGTCCTTAGCAACTAGGTACCAACATATCTTCTCACCCTTTCACAAGCTTTTCACAGATCTACGACTTCCTTTACTACTACTTGAAGATATCCACACTTTTTTCCATTGAATCCCATGTACATCCGCGCCCTTCTGACCTGCAACTCGTGGATACCTCAAAAACTAGGGTTACTCATGTTTGTTGCAACTATGAGACTTTCACCTTTGACCTTCCTTCGCAACCTCAAAAAAATGTCGTCACAAACTAGCCAAAATATCACAATACTAGACCATAACATTCACAAGATAGATATTCAAGTATAAGTGTGTGTACTTATGAGAGACTACTTGATGTGTTTATATACTTTTTCATGGTAACCTCTCTCCTTACTTTAGGGATTTCTTGTTGCAACCACTTTACCCTTTAACTAATACTTGTAACCAACTAGAGTCTTTTTTACCACTCTTCAGGGCTTCCAACTTTACAAGGCCATATATCCCTAACCATGAGGAACCACATGTCATACCATGTATCACCGAAAACTACACAACTATCCATCTATGAGTGTCTAACCTGCAATTTCATTGTCCTTCTTGTCCATTTTTCTCAACAAACTTTGGGTCCCATAACCACACCTCCAAGGCTACATGTAGACTACATCAAATGCACCCAACTAACTCATCATCAATCACATTCATACAAATGTCAATCAACTATCCAAAAATATTATCCACATATATGGATCTCTCGAAGGGTTGGCATTGATCTTCTAAGGATTGAAATCAATCTCTAAAGGTTGACATCATTGAACCAATTGTCCAACACTATAAGAGATGTGGTTTCTGAGTTTACAGGAAGAGGCTCTAGATGTTAAATGTACTATGTCATCCTCTATTCCTAGTAGGATATATAAACTTGTACTGACTCGAGATTCTCCCAGTTGGGTACGATATCGATCACATGGGGAGTTGGATCCAAATCCATCATTTCATGTCCATGGCGTGGGCTCCCAACATTATCATTTTCATTTTTATTAGACAATTGGACAAAAGGCTCCTCCTAGTGGTATAGAGGGAAGTGTTCCAACATTTGTAATTCTTGGTCTGGGTCCTATGGGAGGTAAGCTAGAGGTTGAGGAAATTTAGGGTCACCCATCAAGCCCATTGCTAAAAAAATTTGGGGCAATAAAGGGAAGATGGTGAAATCGTGAGGTAGTGTAATTTCCCTAGTGGTAGGCAAGGACGTTAGGGTGGTGTAGATTGTTGAACTAGATGGTTTCACCTTAGTTGGTAAGTTTTATGGAAGATGGGTTTTTGTTTATGGAATGGGTTATTGGCTAGAATATACATGGATTTCAGTTATTAGGTATATCTATATCTATCATATGTTTTCCAAGGGTTGGATAAGGATTTTATTTCAGGATAAATCCAACACCATCAAAATTATTCCGGGGTGTTGGTACCTGGGTAGGAACCTTCTTGCGTCCAAGCACTAGAACTCTTTATTTAATTCTAAGGAGGATATTATGACAAGTTTTCTAACCTAGATTAAGTTACCAAACCTGCCTTTGGATTTTTGTAATGATAGTGGGCTTAAGGAAATTGGATAAGTCATGGGATCTTTTATTTAACTGGATGAAAGGTATAAATCCTATGGAGTTTGCATGGCCACTTGGATATTGGTCAATTTGGATCCTAGAAATGGGCTTTATGAATCTATTGACTTGGTAATGGGAGAAAATAAGTACATTCAATCCTTGGATTATGTTAACATTTTTTTTCGTTGTGTCCATTGTCACAAAGTGGATCATGTAGTGAAGGATCATGTTCACAGTTTTCTCCTTAAAAATGTTAATTTGGTTTATGTGCATGCTTCAAATAAATAGAGGATTCCTAAGGTCTCATCCAACCACAATCATTTGTTTCATAATTGTGATAATTCCCCACCCAAGCCAAGTCAAAAGAAGAAAAGTATGGATCCTATTCTAATGGTTTCAAAAGGCACTCATGTAAAAGTTCATGTAGACTGGGAAGGGGAAGATTATTTGGAGAAGGATGAATTGGGATCAAGTAGTCTAGAAATGGTTTAGAAAAGGAAACTATATATGTCATTTTTGACATTTCCCTTTCGCAATGGACCAACTTGGAGGTGATCTAGATGGATAGAGGAGACAACATGCACTTGACATGTAATTCAAAACCTTCTAAAGCCCATCCTCTTGATTTGATATATGTTGTTCCTATAAAGGTTCTACTTTCTGCCAATGGTGAACCTTTTGTTGGAAATTCGAAGGGGGAAGAGCCTCATCCCAATATTTTTTCCTTTTATGGTGGGTTTTTGTCCAAAGTGTTGGTTGTGGAGCCTTATTATCTTCTTTATCTAGAGGTATTTGTTTCAATCATGTTCAGATCCCATTTCCTAACGAGGGGAGTGTGGGGGGGATTCCCCCCCCCCCCACACACATATCTCACCAGGGAGGTCCAAGGGGAGCGATGAAAATATTTTAGAGCCCCTCCTGGTGGGGGTTCAGGGGAAGTTCCCCCGAAGATAATATTTTTGGGAAATTTCCTTGTAAAATATTGTAATTTTGTAGTCAGTATTAACCATTCTTCATTAGGTTACATATATGATGGTAGAAGTTATGTTAGGGTTTTTTCCCTAGAAGGAAACCCCATTTTATGTATGAGGGAACTGTATCAGGGTGGTGTATGTGAGTGAATATTGTATTCTAAGAGAGGGGACTATGAGAAAAAGAAGAGGAACTTACAGTGGGTGTGTTGTAGGTTGTATCCTTTCATTTGCTAGATAATAATAAAGGAAGGACTGGAAATTTCTCTGGTGGACGTAGCCCATATTGGGTGAACCGTGTATATTCGTGTCTCTATTGTATTCTATATCTTGTGTGTTTTATTTCTGCATAAGTATTATATTATTGCTTCATGATCCTCTCTTTTTTTATAGAAGGCGGTCAAGACTAGGAACCATGAATCCACTAATCGAGGTAATACTCTCCAACTAAAGTCGGGTGGGTTGAGTTCTTCATCCTCTTCTTCTAGGAGGGATACATACAACCTTCATCCTAGGCCTTATCCTCCTATTCAATTACCTTAAGGTGGTATGGATTATGAATTTTACAAAGATTTAGGTATGTTTAGAGTGGGTCGAAAATCTGCGCCACTACTACATATGGGGTCAAAATTTGACAAAAAAATATGACGATAAGGATAAATTCAATCATATCATCAAAAATTATTAAAATTTTAATCTTTTTTTTCTAGGCACCCCAATGAATGTCAGAATTCCAACAAACATCTATCCCCATCAATATTTCGATGAACCTAGAGGATAGTTCGTCGATCTATCGATGAACCTTGAGGATGCCATCTACCCATTTGAAAATGGTTTAACAATCACTGACTTCACTGACTTGGTCAACTTTGACATAGTCAACTTTCATCGGAAGATCGATGGAGGTTATTTTTTTCGACAATTTTTTTGTAGGTGCAATGGTTATAAAATATTTTTATGCTCATTTTTCGTTGCATGATTTATTAGTATTTTTTCTATGTGCTAGTTGCCTCAAATCCAATTCTTGATCTACATAGTTCTGATTTTGTACTTTTAAGGTTACAAATTTTTAATGTTATTGTGTCTTTTTTTTAAATACCCATATTGTATCCCTAACCCTTAGACCCTCTTTCATTTGGGGACAAATTTTTCCCTGGGAAATAGGTATGAACATGTCTACTGAATTCCATGTAATTAATATACAATTTGTCTTGGTGTAGTTCTATTTTATTGTTTTATTTTATTACTTGCTTATGGTCAATCTTTGGAACTTATGTGGTAAAATTGCATGGTTTTGATTTGTTGATTATTGTTATAAACCTTTAATAAATAAATGATGAAAAGGGATTAATTCTCTAGTACATATGGGGTCAATATAATTTGATGATATTTGTACCATAAGAATATATAATTAATATATTAATTTACTTATATTGTTTTAGTGGATTTTGTTGAAAATATAGGAAATCCCAATGCCAACATCTAAAGAGAGTCAAAGGACGATTTCGAGGTTAAGGGTTGCATGGGAGGCACTGGTCGGTACTGATGGGAAATGTCATTTCCCTTGAAATCAATGTAGTGGCTTAAAAAGAAGACTTGTAAGGAAAATAGTTGAAAGACATTGGTTTACATATGGGCATTGTGAAGGGGGGAATTCATTTCATCTCATGGTAAGTTATTCATTACATATGTCTCTGTATTGATTCTATTTATAAAATTTTCTTTTGTTTTAATTTTTTGTATATACACTATTGTTATTGATTGTTTGTAATTGTAAATATAGATCCTCCCAGGTGTTTGTCGATGGATAAATATCTGCCAAGTAGTAGTAGAAATATTATTGTAGAAGATGTGAAGGATGGTATGAATATTGAAGATCGCGTCAATCCTATGGAAGAAGATGACACCAATAATATCGTTGAACCGGATGATGAGACAAATAGATTGATCTAGGACATATTTGCTCCTATCGATGAGGAAAATAATGATTATGTTTACAATGCACCTCTTCTTGAGAAGGAAAAACAACCCCTTTATGAAGGATCAAGAACAAATATTCTCTTTGATATAATGTTTTTGGTGAACTTGAAGGTATTGAATGGTTTTTTAAACACTTGTCTCACATAGATCCTAAGGTGTGTAATATAATTCATCACATATTATACGTAAAGGTCAACTTTATTTTTCTCTATTTTTAGTGTCAATTAATGTGTAAATTAAGGATGCAATATTTTTTATTACTATTATTTACATTAACTAGTTTTTTTATGTTGTAGATTGTTAGGTGAATTTTTCTTACCATGTCAAATAATTTACCTTGCACATACCGAGAGATGTGTGGAATTATGAAAGATATTGGAATGGAGTATCAAGCTATTGATGCATGTCTAAATGATCATATTATGTATTATGGAAAATATGCATCGGAAATGAAATTCCTACAATTTCAAATAAGTAGGTATCGAACCTTACAAGTAACAAAAAAGGTGTCTCGCAAGATTCTTCATCATATTCCGATAATTCCACGTTTGCAACAATTGTTTAGGTTCCAAATCGTTGCACAGTTTATGGATTACCATGCACGACAAAGAAGTGAAGATGGCATTCTTCAAATTCCTATAGATGATTCTACATTTAGGAACATCGAAGAAATATGGCCAATTTTTAAAGAAGAACCTCGTAGTGTTAGGCTTTCATTGGAATCTTACGGTGTCAATCCATTTGGTGAGCCTAGGTCTATTTAATCAGTGTGGCCTTTTTTATATATAAATGATAACTTTCCTCCTTACATGT
>ML787556.1:849543-862633 GCA_009831015.1 Picea engelmannii
GAAACGGTGACAACAACTCATCCGTGAATAGGAATTTAGATCCTATAAACCAGGGTTGGTTGTAACCAATGCGACCAAGTTAGAATATGGGTGAGATCACAATTAATAATCAGTTTCTAATATATTGCTATAAATTTGTATGCGCGTAGAGGCTATGAGTGTCAGAGAGGAGTGAGACCTGACTGTAATCTCCATTAGCTGAATAATAAGATAATCGATACCTATGCTTGGTGGACGTAGCCCAACATTTGGGTGAACCACGTAAATTGTTGTGTTCTTTATCTGCATGTATTGATTGTCTTATGGTAATTTGTGTTTTCCGCATTTGCAAATTACAACAGTAACCACCCAATCGCTGGTGAATAAAACGAGAGGGTTGAGTTCAGGAGACCCAAAAAATCACATAGAGTTAAAAGATTGAAAGATCGTGGAGTAAATCCTTCAATTCACACAGGAAATCGACTGACAGTTCGTGGAGTGAATATCCTTCAATTCGCAGAGGAAATCGACTGACCGTTCGTGGAGTAAATCCTTCAATTTGCACAGGAGATCGATTGACGGTTGGTGGAGTGAATGAATCCTTCAATTCGCAGAGGGAAAAGGGCAACGTAGACGTAGCTGAGGCGATTGCTTGGTGAGAGAGAGGATGGGGCAGCGCCCTGGGACTCCCAACGCCGAGCAAACCACGAAAGAGATCATAAAAACCACAGAGAAGAGATGACACATTCAGGGTAGTAGAGAAATGCAGGGGTGAGTTGCAGAACCCGAGCCACTGGTAAAAATGTCAGGCGAGAGGTAAATCATTTTACGTTGGGCGATATTAAGAACTGAAGGTAGGTAAAAAGAAAATTAAATAAAACGCCAGATCCCTTCAATCGTGCATGCGCTGCGCAATCTCACGTTTGTTGAGTAAGAGAAGGTTTAAATAAAATACAAGTCTCATGCACGCTGGGCAAACACAAGGTTGTTGAGAGAGAGCGGGGTTTCTTAAGAAAATTAATAATGGCCCTTAAAGCCAATCTATAATTTGTATTTACAAGTTATAAAAGCACCGAGAGTCAACACATCAAATCCACATTGTATGCCAAATCAAGGAGTAACATCAAGTGTCAAGTTCGAGCACCAACTAGGAGCCCACAAGGGACACAACTGCAACTACGCATTTAAGGACATGATAGCAACATTTTAGAACATAACTAACAGCAACACAAGAGACATAACAACAACATTCTTAGAACATAAGGGTCATAACAACAACATTCTTAATACCATATAAGCGACAAGAAAAAGGCGTTTGACAACAAGGTTTTCATACATAAGCGGCGAATAAGAAACCATGCATGAAAAACCAGATCTTAATACAATTCAAACTATATGGAGAATGCATTTGATAACAGTGCTTGTATACATAAGTGGCGAAAAGGAAAACCATACATAAATAAATAGATATTTTATAAATCAAATTTCAATGACAATATCGTAACCAAAGACGACACATGCGAGATGCTCCTTTGCTAAGGCGCTCCATCCGAACTCCTACTTTCCAATCAATGACACTTCACTAGTACTTCCCAACCAATGCTAGGGGTATTCTTATTCCCTGTGAACCCCCCGAGCCGCAAAGGGGCCACACACACAACCCAGAGAAAACTAGCTCCCAACTCACCTCACAAAGTCGAGCTACCACTCTCTATTCGAGTTGGGCATCCCAACTCCCACAAGAAAAATAAGTCAAGAAAAATACGGCAGCATAAACTTATGCTTTCCAGTTGTAATCCATTTATCTTCTCTGCCATTTATTTTATAGATTTCGTCTTAGGGACCTTTCCAATTGCACATTAAATTAGTTTTATTAAAAATTAATTAGGAAATATTCTCTCTCATACACTTGTCACACAATCCCTTAGTTGCACCATAAATTCAATTAATTAATTAAATTAAATTGTCAATTTCCCTCACCCACCTAAAAGCATTCCTAAAAATGCTCCTAGCTATCCCTTTATTCCCTCAATTTCCTTTAATGATTGGCACCCTTCTTAAAGCTTAGTTGAGTTCATTTTAGGAAAGTTCTCTAGACTAGATTCTTTTCTATGTTCCACATTCATTTTTCATTTAATTTCTCCTTTTTGTCTAAGTTCCAAATTAGCATATCTTTGCACATAAATAACAGTTAATTCTTAGATAAATTAATTCCCCTTTAAATTCTTAATTTGATTTTTCTTCATCCCCCTTTTATTAATTGATTAATTAATTTTTAGTCCCCATATCCTACTTAGACCTATGCTTTAATTTCAACTAGGCTTAGCAAAAAAAAATTAAGGGAAAAGTTATAACTAATTAAATTACTTATACATAATTATTTTAAGGATGGCCATGTCAAGGTAAGATATTGTTTTCTAGGCACCTAGGTTCATTGAATCACATGTGTTTAAAAACTGTGATGTGTCCTTCAAGATGCACTACGTGCTCCAAGGGTGCCACTCGTCTTTATTCATGTTTCATTTATGTGACATGCCCTTCAAGACGCACTACGTGCTCCAAGGGTGCCACTTAGATTTTGACTGATTTTGGTAGATGTCAAGCCCTTGGAGTCAATAATCTGTTAGGTGACCTTGTGGGAGACTAAGGGCCTCTAAGGAATAAGGACCATGCCTTATTGTGCACCCCTTAGAATCTTTGTGAGCGACTATCTCAGTCTGCCCTCACGGCATCGTGGATCTCTCGAACTAGGTAATCGTTAACCTATAGTTCGAGCCACAGTGGGACTACTAGTAGACTGTGGCAGGTTTGTTGCCATGCCTCTCCCTCAATATTTGTGGTTTTCGTGCATGACCCATTTACTCCAAATGTGAGTTTGATTAACAAACAATCATCAGTTGCATCCATCAATGAACATGTCAACGATCCATAAACAACATCATAATATAACCAGTCATATGTCACATGTGCAATAACAGAAACACTCAAACCATATACAGTACACTCCCTAACTTGATCCAGAGTCCAAGGAGGTCCATCGATGCCATCAACATCCTCAATCTGTCAAGAGTCCTGCACACTCAGGAGAAACCATTCAATAGCACCCGTCTATACATAATAACATAGCATGACATCATAATCCATAGTCTCATCATCAAAATCCATAAGCGAAGCAGTCAATCATATAATGAACCGGATCACTTGCACGCAAGTGTCCTCAAAGAATAAGTCACATCAGGTGCACGCAAGAGAAGGATGTTACATACACCCCCTCTTGTTTTAAACTTTGTCCTGAAGTTTCACAATATACAAGTGCAAAAATAAAGTATCTGACAAAATATAAATGTCTATCTATCAAACAAAAATGGAAACTGCTAACGCATATAATATGTGTCCTCCCAGGTAGTTGAGTGTGGACTATAATTTTCCCACTGGACCTTGACATGATCGACTGTTCGATATCGTAGTTGTCGAATGCGATGGTCCAAGAATTGGATTGGCTCTGTCGTAAGCGCACCCTCGCCCAACATTCGCCAAGAAATCAAGTCAATCACATGTGTAGGATCATTGACCTAAAGTTGCACATAGATACAAGATAAAAATCACGCAAGACCTCAAAGAATGAGGCACAACTAGCCATTAGGCCCTTCATAATTATGGTCACGTGATGCACATCAAAAAAACCCTTATGTCGATCTTGTGCTTCTTTCAACCATTTTTCTTATCATTTGTACTGCTTCTTCCATTTCTTGAATGGATTATGGTCCTACCAGGATCCCATACTCGAGTCTATCCTAGCTGAAAGGCGTCCAACATGATATCCTATAGAGAAACTCAACAGTGTCATCTTAATAGTACCTTGATGGATGTTGTTGCACGCAAACTCGAACATCGGCAAGAACTATTCCCAATGTTTATGTTGGTCCAACCCATACATACGTAACATAACCCTCCAAAATTTGGTTCATTCCTTCGGTCAGCCTGTCTATCTCAGGGTGACATGCTGTACTAAAGCTCAGTGGTGTTCTGTAATAGCCGAATTAAATAAACAACATTTAATTTAGAACAGAGCAGTAAAATTTAAGAGTTACTTCATTTAGCACATTCGCAATCAAATTCTTCATAGTAATAAAATTTAATAACAAAGTAATACAAAAAAAATGCATAATTCTTGGTAAATATGGTAAATACTTGAACCTGATGCTATTATCCTCTGTTTTCCCGCCACTTTCTTCCTTCCCGCTTCTTCAAAACACTACCCAAAACCGTCCTCCCTGCCAACTAGGTAGCTCCCTAGCCCCAGGATATCAACGGATATCCTGGCCCTCCATGCCCAAAACCCCCAGCAACTCCGGTGCACTGTATCAATACCACTCATGAATTTTCACTTCTCTCTGCAATACTCCGAGCTCCCAAAATCCCTCCCCAACTCCCGTAGAATGCCTCTTGTCAAACTCCTTCCCTTCCTTATCCCTCCTTCACCGACTCTCCTCCCCCTCATTAATTTCCTTATCTCCCCCTTATTAATTTCTTATCCCATTATTTAATGCCTTATCCCCCTTTCATTAATATCTTATCCCTTTCTTTAATGCCTTATCCACTCCCGCATACGTAAAGCATTTTAATTAAACAATTTAAAATTATTAAGCCCCCTTTAAATTATTACCAATATCATTGAGTGTAATATGTAATAATTAATTAATTAATCAAAAGTTAAAACAATTAATTAATAAATAAATAATCAATTAATATTATTAATACTAATCATTGTTTAATTAAAACCATATTAGGACAATTAATTATCTAATAAATTTTACTTAATAATCCCTAAGCATGTATTCATCTAGGGTTGTTACATGTTCCCAAGGCTTCTTTGGAACTAGTCCCAATCATCTAGAAACCACCAATTCCGTTATCATATATGATCCTCTTAGGCACGCCATGCAATCTCATTATCTCATTGATAAATACTTTAGCTATGTCTAGAGCCTAATATGTTGTATGCACTGGGATAAAATGTGCACTCTTCATCAGAGTGTCAACTACCACAAAAATTGAGTCGTACCTCCTTTCCATCAGTGACAATCCAACAATGAAGTCCATTGAAATGACCTCCCATTTCAATTAAGAATTAGTGTGTGGTTGTAGTAATCATGTCGAATGTCTATTTTCAGGCTTCACTCACTGGCATCCTAGACATCTTGCCATGTAGATAATGATGTTCGTCTTCATTCCTTTCTAGAATAATAAGAGCTAAATGTATGCCCTCATCTTCGTGACTCTTGGATGAGCCATGTACACTGCTCAATGAGCTTCGCTTAAGATCAATTTCACTTGTCGTTAGGCAGTACGTAAATCTAGTTATTATATCAGATTAATCTGTCATTTTCCAAAGTAAATATCTCAAACTTTGGTACCAACATGGTGTCTTATCCGATAAATTCCTTAACCTCCTTATACCATCCATCATCATGTTGTATAGTTAGAATGTTTTCACTAAGATTTGTCTAAAGAGGTATCATAAAAAATATGTGTGGTCTTTGACTCAACACATCAACCACTCTATTCATTATTCCTTTTATGTAGGTAATCTTGAAATGTTACTCGCTAAGTAGTTCTTACCAATGCCTTTATCGCGTGTTCAAGTAACTTTGTGTAAAAATGTGTTTCAAACCACGGTGGTTTGTTTTCAACTCGAATTTTCCTCCAATCAGGAAGTGTCTCTACACTCTCAGGGCATACACAAAGGCCAATAAATCAAAATCATGTGTCACGTAGTTCTCCTCATGCTTTACTAACTTTCTTGAGATGTAAGTGATCACCTGACTATATTGCATCAAGACTCTTCCTCAGCCTTCCTTGGATGTGTATGTGCATACCAAGAAGTCCTCGTCCATGTCAGGGACTTGTAGTATTGGTGATGTCATCAATAGCTCCTTAAGCCTTTGAAATTCCTCCACACATTTCTCGGTCCATACGAACTTCTTGTTTTTCTTCTCCAACTCCGTAATCGGATTTTCTATCTTCAAAACCCTACGACGAACCGTCAATAATATCCCGCTAAACCCATGAAGTTGCGTACTTCGGGTATGTTCGTCAGCGTGGTCCATTCCATAATAGCCTCTACCTTTGTTGGATCCACAATGATACCTTCTCCAGAGATGACATGCCCTAGATAATGAATCTTCAATTGATAAAAGAGCATTTCGACAGTTTCCCAAATAATTTTTTCTCTCGTAAAAACTATAGTACCAAGCACAAATGTTCGTCATGTTCTTCCATCGCCCGAGAATATATCAAAATATCGTCATCGTCATCATCATCATCATTTTCATAATAGTTGTCCTCATCGCCATCACCACCATAATCTATAATATTGTCCATTCATATCATCCACTCATTCCTTGTATGTTTCAACCCTAACACCTTAAGGGAGGTTGCAATATATCTAGGGTAAGGGAGGTGTCATCTCCCATGAGGGTGCTAGGTATATCTATTATGCATATTTCATTGTTTTATCTTTATAAGTGCAGATATAGTGTTTATTGGCTATATCTAGTGTGCAAGTCATTTTGGACAGGGATCACTATTAGAGGACTATCACAACTCTACACTTCAGTTCAAAGAGCTTCATCATCTACAACAAGGAGTTCTAAGTGAGTTATCTTCCTTCATCTATTTCCATTTCTAGCATTGTGGCTTCTATCTCACTAAAGGAATTTTTTATTAATTAACCATAGTGAGTTGCTCCAATTTCCTTTTCTAATTTTTTGGTAAAACTTAATTTATATACCATTATAATCACCTATAGCCCTAGGATTTCATTCAAAACAAAATCATAAGATCATAAAACCATGGATTGGAGACCAATATGCATCACTATTAGAACCATCATTATTTCACCAATAATTGAAAGGATGACCTCTTCGTACTATCGTATTAAGATGTGTTAAGAGGTTCCTAAACCCTTAAAAATATCAATTTTAAGATGTTTTAGGAGGTTGGTAGGCTCCAAGGCTTAATTTGATCTTGGAACTAATCAAATCTAAAAAAATTTACTTGAACCAAAAACAAAAGTTTATTGGGAACATGTAAAACATAAAATTTTAATTTGCATTGTAAGTAAGTGAATCTTTTTCATATTGAACTAGCATTTACTATTTTTATGCTCATTGTTGCAATTTTACTACATTTTGGAGACTTCATATGGTTATATTTCTTTTTCATATGAACTTTGATTGACGTGGTTTGTTTATGAAAGTGGATATTTATAGGTATTTCCAAGGTTGTTTTTCTAAAACTTCCCATAAAATACAATCCTTGGTACATTCGTGAGTGATTTTGAAACAACCACCATCAAAATATGATTTTTGGTAGTAAAACAAAAACAAGAGATGATGATGGAAAGTGATGATTCTGATTGTCATCATCGTCATCATCGGCATCATTATCATCGTCGTCGTCATCGGCATCATAGTTATCATCGTGCTCATTGTCATCATCGTCATCATCGTCGTCGTTGTCACCATTGTTAATCGACATTGTCGGTTTCCTACTCATCATCATCATTATCATTTTAAGCGTAATTGTCATCCTTGTTATCGCCATATCGTCGTGATTGTCATCATCAATTTAATACTATGTGTTGGCCACTCACAACAACATATGCCAATTTTTGAAAGCTTCCTTATCCATAATATATAATATATATTATATAAATTATAAATAAATAAATATATATATATATATATATATATATATATATATATATATATATATATATATATATATATATATATATAACACATAATATATATATTTTAAATATTTATAATTTATATATTATAAAACACATATAACAAAAAACTATATCCGTGTGGGCCATTGTAATTGATCTCCATATCCCAACAACCCTATCTTTCATTTCAACAGAGAGTACTCTCGATTGGATATCCCCACAACCCTAGCTCTCGTCTCGACAAAAACTCTCGATTGCATATCCCCACAGCCCTACATCTTGTCTCGACAAAGACTCTCGATCGGATATCCCGAAAGCCCTAGCTCATCTCAATAGAGTATACAAAGGATATATCCCAGCTTGATACAGGAGACAAAGGAGATAGAGAATCCCATCTCAATAGAGGAGCGATGCTAATAAAATCAGTAAGTGACAGGGATGATTCACCCTGTAATTACTCTGTTTTGAATGCTTGAAAACCCACCATGGGAGATGATCCACCAAATCCCCTATAATCCTAGATCAATAAATTACATGGTTTCTTAATCAAATACAATATATTGCATCGCAGATAGTCTTAAAAAAAATTATGACGAGCATGACAGTCACATGGTACCTTGAACTTTTTGTTCTTTATGTCCAACATTTTATGCAATATATCCCTTGTTGCATGTTTTGTTGTTTTAGCTTGTAGCACCAATGTAGTTTTATCTTGTTGTCGCGCCATTGTTTATATGGTCAGGTATATTAAGGGATCTTTATATTAAGTGTGCCAGTGCATCTATGTTAAATTAGAGCACCATGACCCAATTTCCTCACAAACTTTTGTTTACCACTTCTACAAATGAGTAACTTTATAATAACTTCAACTAAAATTATCATTACAATCTTGTTTTATAGTAGTGTTGGTATGTCTTAAACATCTATTCCATATTTCCAACCTATTCTCACCTATTACAACCATTACGACATCAAAATTCATTTTATAAACTTAGATATTAACTTCCATGGGATCCCACATAAGAACAATGCTAGATTGATATTTAACAAACAAGTCTCCCAATAAAATTCTAGTTTTAATCCTATATATGTAACCTTTGCAACAAAAAAAAAATATTTAGTCAATTTGGGAACATACAAGACTCCATTTAGTTCCTTTTTCTCGACTCTCTAAACCGAAATACAAAAATCCAACTCCATGAATTTCATGACTATTATAATCTTGTAATTAAACATTTTCATTAATACTTAAGCTATGATAAGTCTCAACCCAATATCTTTGACAAGTTATATGAAGTGTTACCTCAGAATACATTATTCTTCTTCCACCCAATATTTTGATTTCCTTTTTTCCAACTAACAACACTATTACACTATCCCCTATAATTCGTGCATCGATCATTATCACTTTCTATATTCTCAACATTAGCTAAGAGTATTTTTTCCTTCACTTTTCAAGTGACAATGAAATGAACCTCAATGTCTTCTCTTCCAACACTCATATTGTCTTCTCTTCCAACAATCATATTTATAATTCATAGAGGACCACAATAATGGTACATACCATTCTTTTTTCCACCATTCCATGATTGTTTACCTAATTGTTGATATTTTCCTCTAAGGGCTTGTTTACATACATTTTGATCCCCCTAGTTAATAGCCTTTTGTTGCCCTTATCTATTATTCTTCTTCCACCCAATCTTTTGATCTCCTTTTTTACCAGCTAACAACACTATTACACTGTCCCATATAATTCTTGCATCAAACATTTGTAGTTCTTCTTAGAAAAAAGCATCAACAACTATTTCAAAGATTAAGTTATTGTTATTTAGTGAAACACTTTTTAATGTATCATATGATTCTAGCAAAGATTTTAATAAAGTTAATCATTTTTAATGCTTTGGAACTTTATATTCACCCCTTGAAATAGCTAATCTAGAATACAAATCCTTCAATAAGAAAATGTCTCCACTCATATTATTACATTCTACATGTTCCCACAAATGGACATTCATACCACAAATGGACATTCATAAGGAAAAAATTATTTTTCTTGTAACCTTTAATTAGGTATTCTCACAAGTTCTTGCTTGTATTTCAACTCATATTGTACATTTATATATGTTCTAAAAGTCCAAGTTCAATGATATACATAATACATTACCGTTTCCAACTATTTTTCCTATGTACTTACTCCTCATTTGTGGTTTTACGAATGGGCTTTATTATCATTATTAGTAAGCACATCATGCATACCTTCTCCTTTAATAAAAATATGGATTTTTTTCTTTTACACAACAAACCATTTTCCATTGGATGTATCCACAACAATAGATATCGTACTAGTAGAAATCTCCATAATACCCATAGTCCTCACAACAACAAATTCTATCTGAGAGTGAACTTTCAATTCAAAAACCCAACCTACCCCTACTTGCTTTAATACAAAATCCCTTACCTAGTAGACACCAAAACTTATTGTATACATCATATATTAGCCACTATTCTATGCATTGGCATCTTATTGACTCTCATACCATATTGAGGCCATAAATTGTAGAAGATAAAATTCCTAAAAGAAAGAAACAAGGAATAGAACAAGACTAAAAACAAGGGAGGGAGAGCTACATTATTTCACTATACACAAAAATGATGGCATTGTTTTATTAACTAGGTGTCTATATACAAGTTGACTATACAAATCCTTCAATAAGAAAATGTGTCCACTCATATTAATACATTCTACATGTTCCCACAAATGGACATGCATAAGGAAAATTTTATTTTTCTCGTAACCTTTAATTAGGTATTCTCACAAGTCATTTCTTGTCTTTCAACTCATATTGTGCATTTATATATGTTCTAAAAGTCCATATGCATTACCATTTCCAACTATTTTTCCTAATCACTTACTCCTCATTTGTGGATTTATGAGTAGGTTTTCTTATCACTGTTAGTAACCACATCTTGCATACCTTCTCCTTTAATAAAAATATGGAATTTTTTTTATTTACACAATAAACCCTTTTCCATTAGATGTATCTGTTGATTAAGGTTGGTTGTCATTGATGTCAACCCTTGAAGAAAGCGTCGTAGCACAAAGGTTTGGGTAATGGACCCAATATTGTTTGATGTAAATATGACTCATTATTGTTTTTTCATGGTTGATAAGAAGTAAATATGGATGAACTCCAAAGTGGCCCCCTTATGGTGAAAGCCCTCACGGGAAGACGCTTTGTGGAGTAAGAGAACCCATGCTTAATTGTGGAATAATCAGATGAAGGACAGTGAATTTGTTAGGGAAAATATCCTTTATGGATAGTGCTTGTCATTTCATCTCCGGTGGTATGTGGAACGTCACATAATTCCTTACGGTTAGAGAGTTATGGCCATGAGAAGTTGGAGACCCAAGGTTTGGGTAATGGACCCAAGTTTGTTTGATGGGTAATGGTATGAGTTATAATATATTTTCATATAATACTATTATATATGGATAGTACATGTCATGCCATTTCTAGTGGTATGTGGAACGTCACATAACTCCTCACGGTTTGAGAGTTATGGCATTACGAAGTTGGAGGACCCTCATATGTCATCTAGAAGCCCCAAAAGGTCAAAGTAGTCAAAGTGGTTTAAGAGATTTTGAAAGGTAAATAATAAAGTGAAGTGATGAGTGTATTATAATTCAAAGTGAATACAAAAAAAATTATTTCAATAATAAATTTAATGGATAAATTAGAAGTGGACCCAACCCTAAAATAAGGAAAGTGGGCCAAGTGACCTAGAAGATGTTTTTAAGGAAGTTACTTGGAGAGTATAAATAAGAGGCAACGCTCTCTCATTTGAATCCCACTTGAGCATATTGAATATGTATAGGTGTCTAAGGTAACCAAATGATATATAATCTGACATTCTGAGGAAAGTGAAGAAAAGAAGGCCGAAATGCAAGGAAGGATAAATTCTTGATGGTGCTTTCTAAGGTATGTTATTTACAGGTCATCTCACCATTTTCGCTATAACTTTTTTTCTATAATGATTCCGATCTTGAAATTTCTATGCAAGTGAGAAAACATATCCAAGTATATGTGGTAAACAATTCAGCTTGTGGGTCGTTGTAGTTTTGGAGTTACACTCTGTGGAAAATAGGGTTTGTGGCCAATACTGAAACTAGTCAAAATCAGGTGTTTCGGGTAAAAACGTCATAACTTCTTCATAAAAGATCCAAATTCTGTGAGACCAAATGTTTTGGTTAGGTTACATTTTGTAGTATTCTTTTTAACAGTTTCAGATCAATTCATCAAATATTTTTTGCAGGGAATGCTCTACATGGTCGCTCTCTAGAATAAGCCAGAATTCAGCAAGGTGTGTCATTTTTGCTATAACTCATTTTATGAGAGGTTCCAAGTAGTGAAACCTGGAGGAATTGTAGAAAACACATTGAATAACATTGTGTATCAGTCTCAGATCTTTATTCATTACAGGTACAAAGTTATGATTATTTCAAGTCAGGGTTGTTGACTAATCCAAAACTAGTCTTGTGAGACTAAAGAAAAGTTTGATGAAAATGCTAGTCTCTTGTTGTTAAAGTTAAGGAAGGTTTGAAAGAATGTGATCATATACACCAGGTATATTACAGAGCTACAAATCATATTTGGATGATGAAATTGATGAGGGCTTTTGGTTGAGGTACATGTTGAGTACATGGTTGAGACAAGTAGTTGATGAGTTGGCACATACATGAGGTGTATAGTTGATGATGTTGGTACATATTGATGAGTCATAGTTGATGAGTAGTTAACACACGATTGGTACATACTTTGTACATGGTTGGATGCACATGTTTATGGTACAGGTTGATTACAGGCTGAGGTACAGGTTGATGCATGGTTCATATTTATTGGTACAGGTTTACAACGGTATATTTCACAATGATAGTGTGACAGTGGTTCCATCATTCTACTTCTACTTCATGGTGGTAGGACGGGGCAAGGATAGGTGGTTGTAGCCACCTTCATGTTGTAGCTGGAGAACATTGGGGGTTGTAGCCTCCTTTTGGTTGTAGCCAGAGAATTGGGGAGTTGGAGCTTCCCTTAGGTTGTAGCCTGAGAAACTAGGGGGTTGGAGCCTCCTTCTAGTTGCAGCTGGAAAACAAAGGAATTTGGTGCTTCCAATGAATATAATTCTTCAAGAAATATAAGAAAAAGCATTCTGTGGTTTTCTCCCGATTTGGGTTTCCACGTAAAACACCGGTGTATTATGTATATGTCTGATTTTTTATTTCTTACTGCTCATTATTGGATAATAATTCTACATTGATGCAACATTTGAAGAAAAAGGATTATAATTACGCTATTACTGATTCACCCCCCCCCC
>ML787556.1:888652-898925 GCA_009831015.1 Picea engelmannii
AAAAGAAGAGAGGAGGTGAATATATAGAATTTTCAACATAGAAATTCTAGTCAAAAAAAGCTAGAAATAGCTAAAATAGGTGTCATAAGCTAAGGGAGACCACATAGTTCGACCTAGACCACTAAAGATACATGTCACACACTTATTAATTTCCACAAGAGTTAATTGATGTTCATTATCTCACTTAAGCTCACTTAACTGACAAGAGAAGCAGTTCCAACTCACTTAACTGACCCGAAATAATAGTTACTAATAATAGTAACGGCAAAAATCATTAATTAAGGAATAAATCTCTCACTCAAAGAGGAGGTGCGCATTCCCTAATAATCGATGATTTTTTTCATGGGGGAGTTGGAATAAATCATGAATAAATCAAGAAAATCAAGAATAAATCGAGAAAATCAAGAATAAATCAAGAAAATCAAGAACCGGGAGTTGAGTCTTGATCTAAAATTAGCAGTTTTCCCTAAAATCTAGGGATGAGGTGCCCTTCTTATCTATGTGGAAAAATTAGGTGAAATAAAGTGTAAATTAATATATTAACCAATATCTAGGAGTCTATGCTAGGTATAAACTAATGTAAGTTAGGGATATGCTCCAACACCCCCCCTTAAGCCTAAATGTAATGACAAAAGATTTGAGTCCCGGCAACTTGGCCATTTTAGGTACTCATTACATAAAAGAATTCCTCATGAAAAGAGGAAAGAGGGAAAACCTCGTGGGAAACCCCCCCCCCCAAAAAAAAGAGGAAAAAAATGTTGAGTGGCCAAAAGTGACCTACTCAGTTGTCTCCACCACTCCAAGCATAGCTCTCAGTTCTGAAAATTTATTTTCAGTGAAGGAATTGGTGAAGATGTCTGCAACCTCAGAGTGTGACTTTGGATATGAACCAAGTGACATATAGAAATGAATGGGAAGAAAATTTTATGTGGAAACCAGGGCTTGAGGAGCCCCCAAAAACTGTGATCTAGTCCTTCTTGTATCTGCAGGATCACCGACTAGTTCACCCGCATCTTGCAGGGTTTTCTTTGCCCAAGTTGGAAACTGAGTTGGAGAAGCCATGACCTGATCCTCATCCTCTATATTAGACCTAAAATGATTCTATAATGGCTGTTCTTAAGTGCTCAAATAATTTTCTGACTCCTCCTCATCAGTGACAACAAGCGGTTCCTCGGCAGGGTCTTCTGAAAAATCATGCAATGATTCTTCTTTAAACTTCACACTTCAAGCTAGAATGAAATTTTCAGTGTGAGAGTCCAGATATCTATATCCTTTGACACCTTCAAGATATCCAACAAATATTCATTCAACACTTTGAGGCTCCAAATCCTTCCTCTTATCTGTCGGAATGTGAGCCCATGCTCGTGAACCAAAAATACAAAAGTGCGACACTTTCAGTTTCTTACCGGTCCAACATTCAAAATGAGTGGTTCCTTTGAGTGATTTGTGAGGAAATCGGTTCTGAATGTATTCTTCACAATTAATAGCTTCATACCATATCTTGGGAGCTAATGATTTCGACTGTAGCATACAATTTGCCATCTCTTTTAAGGACCGGTTTTTCCTCTCCGCAACACCGTTATGTTGTGGTGTATATGGCACTATGTGTTGTAGTTGCATACTGATTGAAGGCTGCAAGAATGGGCCCGTAATGTCACTATGAATAATCTCAAGTGGTGAAGAAGCTCTCTGTGCCTTCCCTTTGTCAAAAATTTTCTCTAGATTCTTTCCAAGAATGCATCCTTGACATACACCGCTTGTGAATTTAATAGTTGGTAATCCTTCTACCATGTTTTCAGTGTTGAGTTGATGCAAGTGCTTATACTTTATATGGCCAAATATTTCATGCCATAACCTCCTGATATCATTATATTGTGACATAAATATAGTGCTAATATATTTAGGAACAAAGTGGGAGAAGAAATACAAATGAGAACCATGGTCTACAATTCCATGTGCAAGTTGTGAGCATGTGGAAATGTCGGTAATCACTGCGGAGTCCGGAGTGAAATCCACCTTCCATCCAGAGCTGGAATGAGTGATCTTATATATCAAGAGAATATTTGCAGACAGTGAGGGTACATGAAGCACATTTGTGAAGCAGCCCCCTTCAAGATCAACAATTCCTTCTCTGCACACCTTTGCGGGTGTGGCATCTCCCAAGTAAATTGGGGATTTGGTGCTTTCTTCGATGGAGAAAAATTCATCTTTTGATGCAGCCATATGGTTCGATGCACCTGAATCAAGGATCCAAGCTGATGGAGTGGATGTGACAGCCATTAAAGCATGGCCATCTTGTGCTCTCCCTCCTGTTTTGTTATCATATTTCTTCTTTGCATTTTCGGGCACCATGAGATTGTGCTGCTGCAATTGCTTAGCCATCTCATTGATAGTCTTCCTCATGCAATTTTCTTCAGGATGAAAACCTTTAGAACAGTAGTTGAAAAGTGTTCTTTCCTTCTTCTTCTTCTTACCCTTAGGCTCAGAAGAGCTCTCTGAAGATTGTGCAGATCTCTCCTTCTTCGATTCAGGAAATTTACCTGTTCCTTTTTCCTTGTCTTTTCCACTGCTCTTTGGAGCATCAGTAGCCGCAAGTGCTTGGTTCTTGGAATGCTTGATGGCACCCATTTGGACTAAATTAGCTTTCTCTTGAGTCAATTATGCAACAAAATCATTCAATGGAGGCATTTTCCATTTTTCCTGAGTCAATTTAGATGCTTGAAAAGATGGCACAAATACAGAATATTCAGGGCCTAGTTTCGAGAGAACTGAAAGGATGAGTTGTTCTTCCCCTTTCGTGACTCCACATGCATTAAGTTCATCGAGGAGGTATTTGAACCTGGTGAGGAATTCTTGCAGGTTTCTGAAATTAATTGGACTTAGGGATATGAGTTCACTCTCCATTTGATGCACTCTCATTGCATCATGCTTGCCGAATAGTCCTTCCAATGTGGTCCAGACCACATCGGGAGTAGTGGCTCCACTGACATGAAAGAGGAGATCTCTGGAAATTGATAGGCATATCATCCAAATTGCTTCATATAATTTATTGAAATACTTTATCTTCTCCGCTGCAGCAGTCAGTTCTTTCTTCGTTCCCATTGTTACCCGGTAAAGCCTTTTGCTTCGGAGGAGCAGAGAGATCTTTGTCTTCCATTCGAAGTAATTGAAAGGATTTAGAATGAGTTTTGTGGGCTGAGAGAGATGATCCATTTATGCTTTATGTGCCTCCTAATGATCTATACCTACAAATAAAACTGTGTATAATCCACTAGATTCAATCTAGCTCTGATACCATATAGAATTCCTGCAGAAACCCCGATAGATCTAGAATTCTAGTTAAATTGAACACAAACAATTTGTTGATATTCAAGAGATGAGAGAAAGTTTTTTCTCCATAAATTAGAGAATTATATTAATCAAAAATGAATATACATGAGCAATCATCCTCAAAAAGAAGAGAGGAGGTGAATATATAGAATTTCCAACATAGAAATTCTAGTCAAAAAAAGCTAGAAATAGCTAAAATAGGTGTCATAAGCTAAGGGAGACCACATAGTTCGACCTAGACCACTAAAGATACATGTCACACACTCATTAATGTCCACAATAGTTAAGTGATGTGCATTATCTCACTTAAGCTCACTTAACTGACAAGAGAAGCAGTTCCAACTCACTTAACTGACCCGAAATAGTAGTTACTAATAATAGTAACGGCAAAAATCATTAATTAAGGAATAAATATCTCACTCAAAGAGGAGGTGCACATTCCCTAATAATAGATGAGTCTTTTCATGGGGGATTTGAAATAAATCATGAATAAATCAATAACATCAAGAATAAATCGAGAAAATCAAGAAAAATCAAGAAAATCAAGAGCCGGGAGTTGAGTCTTGATCTAAAATTGGCAGTTTTCCCTAAAATCTAGGGATGAGGCGCCCTTCTTCTCTATGTGGCCAAATTAGGTGAAATAAAGTGTAAATGAATGTATTAACCAAGATCTAGGAGTCTAGGCTAGGTATAAACTAATGTAAGTTAGGGATATGCTCCAACAAATCAAAGTGTTGTAAAGCAGAAAAAAGAAGCACAAAAAGGAGGCAGAGCTAAACTACTAGTATACAGAAGAATACCATCAGAAAAAGATCTTTCATGCTAGTCCCTCGCAATACTTTAAGCAAGGATTGTTAACGGTGTGGGAAAACAATTGTCTCTGTAATTCCTGTGAAATTTCTGAGCTAGTGTCTGAGACAAGAGTAATATGAAAAGACTTGACACTTGAAATTCGGATGTAACTATCAGCCCTTTGACGGATACGATTAAATCATCAAAATAATCATGGAGGATGACCAACTCATCGAAGGTTGTGTGTATAGGCCATTTTGAGGTGACACTTGTATCAAATAAACCAGAAGGTCAGCAATTGTAAGACATAGTATCGCAATTAGCGATAAGAGTAGTTTTGTGGATGTTTTCCCCTTCTACCTTGATTTTATCGTAACCAAACAAACTGTCAGGTAATGGATCTAAGTGTAACCCTACATTCTGTTGCAGAAACAATTTTATGCTAAGAGGGGGGGAAAAGATTTCTCGTAATTGCTTGCCTGAAACTTCAAAGACTAATGCAAGTTCTAATATTATCAATGGTCTTCGAAGCAAGTCCCCATTTGGAAACCCACTTAGGGTGGACTAACCAGAACATCTTTGTCTTTGATAAATTCCTCGGCTCCCTACGAAAATTTTCCTTCAGTGAAGAGTTAACAAGTCTTCGTTTTTGCCTAGCTGGTTTCATAGTATGTTGAAAAAGACCTGGATCAAAACCATGAAGATCCATACTAAACCAATAAAAAACCTCTTGAAATATACCGAGTAATTCAGCAGACTTTAATCTTTCTTTATCAGAACCCTAAACATTTATTTTAACATTCAATGAAGATCTAGGTGTTCTAATGTTCGTGGAGATGGCTTCAACCACCTTCAGTTGTAGCTCCTCCTCTTCCTATTTATATTTTTTGCCTACAACACTCTAGGAAAATGAACCCCCGAGATGATTCAAGCCTTCAGGAGTTTTATTCTTTTCTACAGGTATAATCTCCTCAGTCTTGAGAGGTTCATTTTGAATGACAACATAATTGCTTTCATGTTTAGGGATGGATTTCCTAAATTATTCATTCTCATAAATGTATGGACTATGCAGAGATTGGAAAGCACAATCAGGCTAGTGAGGCAAGAGTTGTTGAGTAGGAGAGGTTTCGAAGGTAGTTAATTGATCAGATATTGAATTCAACTACTTCCTAATATGAGTGATGTTAAAAGATAGGAGATTTGAGAAAAGTGCCCAAGCAGTTTGGGAATATTGTTCCATAAGTTGGTTGCTAGGAAAGCATGTCTTACGTATCAGGTTCACAACAAGCTCAGAATTTATGAAAACCAAAAGGTGACCACAACCAAGATTAAGGGTGTTCTCAATGCCTAACAACAAAGCTTCTAATTCAACGGCATTGTTTGAGCAAGCAAACTCCAACCTGTATGACAGATTATGAATATTCCTTGTAGGGGAAACCAAGATAATACCAGCCTCGTTACCCTCATTTGAGTGTGAACCATCGAAATGTATATGCCACAATTCATCCTCTAAATAAATTCTTTCCAGAGGAATATTATCCTCTTCAGTGAATATGGAGTACACTCCTAGGTCCTCTTCGATATGGTTTATGTTAGATTGTGGAACACTCTCTATGTAGGGTGAAATTCTTCTTTCTCTAAGGACTATGATATTCCTTCCATTTTGAGGAACAAATAAATGTTTCCCATCGAGTGAGAGGTATCCACTTGTTAGGTCTGTCCAATCTCTCCGTGAGATAATTGAATAATTTCTTACAGGCATATCAATCACCTGAATGTTGAGGGTTGTCCTTATCTCAGGATGAGCGCATAAAACCAAGGTTACATCCTTAATATCGCATATGGTAGTTTTTTGTAGACTATTATAGGAGAGCATGCTTATGGAATTTTCATTTTTACAAGACAAGCCTAGCTCTTCCATAATAATCTTTGACATCACACTTGGGCCCGAACCGCCGTCAATAAGGAAGCAATGGGTGATTTTATCCATGATCTTTACAGAAATATAAAAGGGGGGGTTTTCTATAGGATATCTAAAGTTATGTACACTTACTTTATTTACAGAGGATTCCTCTTCACTCACCTCTTCAGAAAGATTGGCTACGACGGAAGCCTTTCCTTCCATGAATTGTTTTAGACGCATCTGTTGTTCAGGGACGGCAACCATTTCTAGGAGGGTGTCATCTGCTTTGATGTTAGCCAATTGATTCAATATGTTGTATTTGGAAGAGGGGGGGGAAGGAGAGATTCTTTGACTCTCAGGATTTTTAGGAACCTGGGGCACTGCAGCGGTTGAGGATGAGCTCATGCTAGAAGAATTGTGAGAAGGGTAAAACTTGCCTTTTGAGGCATAGGATTTGTTTCTGGTATTGATAACCATGACATCTTTTGTCTCAAAAAAATATAGGACAGTGATAGTGGCTTCTGGTCTTTTACCAAATATATTGTCTTTGGCACTCTTCCTTACCTCACACATGGTTTCTTCATGGTGTTCCTCGCAAAATTTACACCAACTCCTAGGAAGGATAGCCTTGGGCTGAAAATTATTTTCAACTGGATTTCTAAAAGGAGGTGCAAAAGAGGATGAAGCTCCAGGGGTGAGAGGGGAGACAGTGCTCTTCCGCTCAAATGTTATCATATGATTGTTCATATCTTGTACTAGCTGTAAGAGAGAGGACATGTATGTCTTTCTAATTGATTCTCCCTTGGGTAGACCAGTTCGCTCAAGTTGTTCTTCGTACTCTGAAAAAGTGTGTAGAGAGGAACTGATATTATCAATGGATTTATCTTCAAGCCTATAACGGTGAAGAGAAGGCAATGCATTATAGTAATGCATGAATGCGGCTTGGTTCTGAGGGCAGATAAGTTCGGGGATTTGATTATACAACTTGGTGAAATGCAAGTTGAAAGACCTGATGGTCTCACCATCTTTTTACGTGGCGTTATTGTACTCCCTTAACTTCTCAGTAGGGATTTTGGGTTGCCCGTAAGTGGATCTGAACCAGTAGATTAATTCCTCCCAAGTAGACAAAATATTAGGAGGAAGGTCAAAAAAATCGATCATAGACTTCCCTTCTAAGGAATCGACGAATAGGCGCATGCAAGTATCGTTGTTGTTGGCCCCTATGTTATGAAAAGAATTAGAAAATGCCACAAAGTGTTCGTTGGTACTGACAGTGTTATTTTCTGGAAACTACTTAGGAAAATGCTCTTTAAATTTTGGAAGTGGATGAGTAGCAGGAGCTAGGTTAAGAGGAGAGGACACATGCCATGGTGTGGTTGTGGCATCTTCCTCGAACTAAAAAATACCATACTTTTTAATGACTTTGGTGGGGTTTATAGTAGATTGGATAGGGATATGGTGGTTGTACAAGCTACCAATCACTGATGATGATGAATATTGGGAAGATGGGGCACTTCCAGTGCCACTAGAGCCACCACTATATGCCATCTTGTGGATGATAGATGAGGGAAAGAAAGACGATCTAGATGAATCAGATAAAGTTCTCCTTAGAGCACTTGGTTGGGAAGACAACACAACGTTTCTTCTCCCTATTTCAGCAATAGGATTGATTTCAGGTGACAAACCTCTTCTTCTTCTAGAAGCATGAGAATCTAAGGACATGAAAGACAGGCCAAAACTGAAAGAAAAAAGGTTACTTTTGATTTCTAGGTTGCCTATGTCTAGCTTCCAATTGTTCTTGAATACTAATATCTCTTTCAATTCCTGCCCAAGAACGGTTAAGCTCGACACGGGTCCTAGAAGTGTCTAAAATAGTATGAAACAGGTTCAAGGCAATGTTGGTCTGGTCTTGGAGACCGGGATCAAGATTGGGCTATCTTGCGACAGGAACATAAATAGTACAACAGTCAAGGAATCAAATTCAAAAAAGAAAGATGTAACAATGAAAATCGAGTATAAATTATAATTGGAGAGATATTGAAGATCTCCCCAGTATGGTCACCAAATAAATGTTGAGGAAAAGATATGAATTGATCTTACTCAAGCATTTTCAGACTTTACTTGTCTAAATTAAAGTAGAAGGGAATATCACCCTATGTTTATAGCCAACAAAATATATATCCTAATTCACAAGTATTAATTACAAGTGCTTAGGTTAGTCTTTTATCAACAAAAAGCTTGCTCGAAATTATCTTTTTATGTATTTTTCTGAACATATCAGTTGTTGAAATAAATGTAAGAATAGAAGTAAAGACACCAAGATGATACTCAAGATATATGAGACATAAAGCAATCCTTTATTTCATTCCAATTCACCAAAGAGTCATTGTCTTTACAAAACTTCACACAGAAATCTTGGACCAAAGTCAAACTTGGAAATCCCCAATGGAACATACAAAAGGACCTCTGACAAAAAACCAAAACTGAACTCTAAAAGATGGATTATCTTGCCACATATTGCTTCCCACTTGACTCTGCACAATAGCCTTTATCAGTCATGAAAATTAATTCACAAACAGACAAGTCTACACAGACTATCAAAGATAGTTCAACACCTCTGAAGAACAAGTGTCTGAATGATTTGATCCAGCCCTAAATATTGTTGTCTACAATAAGACGTTGTTATCACAAAAGAGAATTAGGCTATGGTGAATATATGAATGAATGAAAACTGAACTATCTCAACATCAACTCAAAGAGAAAACCTTAGCATTCTTTGTGCTTTTATCCTCCTCTTGTTCCCCCCCTTACTTATTCTTTTAACAAGTTAGAATTGGTTGAAGTAGTTGAACCAACTTATTAGTTAAGCTAACACAAGACTCAACTAAATTTAGTTAAAGGGGGGGGGGAACAGGTAATAATCATAATAGGATCAAAAATAAATAATAACTAGTAGGTGGGACCCCTTGTGACTCCCTTAGTTCATAACAATCATAACATCATAACATAATCCATTAGTTAATAAAACACACCCCTTGTGATTCCACTCAAACACATTTACTTTTGGAAATTTTAGCTCATGAAATTTGAAAATATTTCAAAATAATACTCATAAATCCAAAATAAAACATGTTATCCAAAATCCATGAAGTCCACTATCATAAAATAATAAATAATATAAAATTCAAAATGCATATTTTCCAGTCTGTGATGCAACCCTTCCTTGGTTGTTGTTGTCACCTCTTGATTTTATTGAATTTGCCTTGGGCTGGGCAAATCCTTTAGGATTTATCTCACTGATCACATGGGAACAATCATCCCTCAAATGCATCCATGAAGACATGGATTTGTCAGAGTCATCGGAGGGTGAGGAAGGGGCAGCAGTAGTTTTTCCTTTATCAAGTGCATGGTGGGCTTCAGTCTTCAATCTCTTGCTGGCATGGGAGGATTTCACTGGTGAGTGGTTAGGGGCAGATTGAACAATGGGGTTCAAAGGTGGAGGAGCAGGCAAAGTTAAGTTTGGCCAGCCAAGGTGTTGGGAAACTGTCAGGTGAAAAATCTCCTGCCACCCATCATTTTTCGGGACTTCAGGTTGTAAAGAGACATGAGGAGGCACAGGGATGTTAGCGGCTTGAGGGGCTTGGAAAGGAGGCCTTTCATACCTCATTTGGACTATTCCCTGCCCAATCCAATTAAATAATCCAGCATGAAACAATTGGCCAAGCTCTTTTGAATCAGCATCAAAATGTATAGAGAAACTAGGCCTTCTTGGGCCTCGGTTCCAGTTACCTCTACCTTTGTTTCCTCGGCCATGGCTTCCCTGAATGAAAAATCTCATCCTTCATATGTTAACAATTAGAAAATAGTCTTTTAAATAACCATGCATGACAACTCCTTAAAAATACGAAATAGAGTTGGCTCAGAATGTATCAAGCTCATGCAATCCAATCCATACAAATTGTTTTATTAATCAACGAGAAGGGGGGTGAAGCAGTTTTCTGGGATACATGAGGGGTTTGTATTGAGAGAAAATATGATATAATGAAAGGGGAGAAGAAATGGTCACTTCTCAATGACAACAACAATCAACTGTAAATCAACCCAAAAAAAACTCACCGCAATCCACTCAAGACACTGTCACTTCATCTGCTTAACATAGAAATTATCTTAGTTGTAATCAATATCTAAACATGGAGTGAATAAAATGAATATGGGATATGTGAAAAGGTTGTAATTAGCAGAAAATGA
>ML787556.1:899006-911251 GCA_009831015.1 Picea engelmannii
AATCAGATGACTGAGTAAAATTCCTGTGTATTTTCTTAATTTCATTGTCTATTTACATCCCAGCCATTACAAAACATAAGTAATTCACACAATCTGTAAGATGTTTTGTTTTCTCTATTCACTCATTCTACATTATATATTAGTCAACCACAGTACTCATTCTCAATCTGTAATTATTAACATCCATCACTGCCATACATTTCCCAAATCCACATCTATAATTCAAAGTAGTATTTCCAAAGATAACAATGAAGTCACTATTTTGGGATAGAGCCAATCAAGATCTGCAATGATATTCATTCCCATACATATATGCATTAAAATAATCAAGACCAAAATAACAAAACTTTTCATGTCATGTCTGAAATGACACTTTACCTATACAACCAACATCCAACACTTTGACACAGGCTATGCAAGGGAAGACATCCCATTCTATGTAACAATGCCACTGTAAAACATGACATCTCAATGTGACTTGAAATCGGGGCCAAATATCCAACGTGATTGTCATCAACCGTGGTCGATTTTGGTAAATAACAAGCGGTCGATTTCAATAAATAACATGCTTAAAAACAATTTTGAGGGTATCACTGAGTAGAATAACCAGCCATCCATACTACAACAGAGCGCAACCAACCAAACAACACAATACAATAGTTCAACTCATCACAACAAACACCATTCATGTCAATAACTTAACATATCATGCAGAGACTGTGTATGTTACTAAGTGGTTAGTTGTTTAAGTCGCATCACGATTTAACCAAGATGTGTATACTCAAACTACAACCAATGAAGGATGTTGTGGGCACGCCTTTGATAGATACTCATTTCAATTATCATCCAGCCTCATAGAGAACATAGTTATCATGCCCCATGTTTCAATTTCAAAACACCACACACAGAACGTGACCACAAGTGCCAACTAGTGACTGTACATCAACCAAACATTCGCCATTGTGGTAAAAAAAACACAAGCATCTGAAAACGTCATGGTATATGTACATAACCACGCATCTAATCAACATGGTAGAGGCATTTCCATTCAAAAACAACTGAGTTTCGTTGATATCAGGCGGGTGGCTTGCGAGCTTTAGAAATGCTAACTGACAATGTAAGGTTCATACTCTATCATAGAGGAAATGATGAAGACCAAAACCATACGACCGCCATAGGACCAACAGATGAGCCCATGTTCGAAGTCATAGACCACAACAATCCAGAACAACTTAATATGCTCGACAGACTCCCTATGCAGCTCCAGTCTGGAGGGTTAAGGTTTTGCATAGTATTCATCACAGGAGGAAAGGCACCAACTATAGTGAAACCTCAAGGCTACAAGCATACGCACAGGGAGGACTGTGACACTTGTGAACGGGAGTCAGTTCCTTCACAGGGCCGAACAAGAAAATAGGGCTCTAATTAAACCCAAAGAATCACGAAGACAACCATCCAGCCATGATTTGAAACCCTTTAACCAAACACAGTTGTAACCAAAACTACCACTCAGGAATGCCACCAAATCCGATGAACCCAAAACAATTATAAGCAGAAACATCCATATTCTTAAAAAATCCACACAATTGCAGTACTCAGGACAAACACAAACCCACACAACTGAGCCAAAAAATATTTCCTAACCAGAGTGAAGTCAAGAATGGCCAAAAGATACATACTTTTTAATCGAAACCTTAAGACGAGAAGTGGTCGAGTGGTTTCACCCTACCAAAATTTCGAAGCACAATCACAACAGTCAGATCAAACAATAGTCCGACGAGGGTGGTGGCCAACGGGAAGGGTAATGGTGACATGCAGTAAATGCACGTTGCCTCCACCCATATCACATTTAATCCATAGTACATGCCAACCATCCCCCATTAACACTATTAATCAACCAATGCATCGAGAATATCAACACATTTAAACCATAACATAATCCAAGTTCCACAATTTAACCATTTGCATCGTTACTTTGCCAAATATGCCACCCATGTCATAACTCAAATAAATCGCTTGACAACTATACAATAGAACCATCACTAACAACATAATCACCATAAAAATGTAAAGCCATTACTTCCACGAGCCACCAAGGTTTATAACATATGCACATCAGCTACCAATTGCATCAACCGATGCATAACCATTGTATTATCTCTTTGCCGGAATGTGCCACTAAAATTTCCACCATATGCATATAAAATGTAACTTAACAATATTTCATAGCCATTTCCTTGTTAGTTAGGAGTTAACCACTATAAACAAGCATTTTCATGCACATGGTATCACAAAGCTAGGTCTCTTTTGCATTAGATATAGTATTTTTTTTTCCTCAAAATGCCTTTTTGCAATTTTCATTAACGTTTGTTGTGCAAGTGCGTGAAGAGAAAATACCATAATGAATAGCAGGCTATAGTATCATGAAAGAACATCATTCCAAAGCTTAACTAATGACAACCATATTATCATCAACCATAAAAACCCATGTAGATCATCATCATAAAATGAACAGACCTGATCTTCAAAAGTTCAAGAGGGTCCCACCACCTAGTGTTATTTAGTCTTATATAATAATAGGCTTTAGCAACACTTTGCGGGTGAAATTACATTAACGTTTTCAATCATCAACAAAGACCATCCATGTTCAAGCCACAAAGAATCTTCAATCATGATCATGATCAATCAAGGAATAAATTTAGAAGGACTGCACCACAAAGAAGATCATTCACTCCCAGGTATGCAAATTTCTTTTATGGTCATTGTTTTTATTGTACTAATTTTGGACATAAGGTTGCAGATTGCAGGGATTATAAAAGAAATGTTCAATAAAGAAGTGCCTATGTGGCCCCACGTAACATTGAATGTTACAAATGTCATAACTATGGACACATAGCTAGTGATTGTAGAAGCATGATCGATACTTCCATGAAAGAGAACATTGTTATCAGATATAAGAAATTATGGATAAGAAAAAACAAAGAACAAGTGAACAAAGACTAGGTCCCAGAGATCACAATATTGGCAATAAAATGAGATGAAGAAAATTATACAAAGGAAGACGTCAGATACAAAAAGGTTTGGAATATAACTGAAATAAAAGAAGGACAGGTAAATTAGAAACAGGTTCAAGAGATTGTACTTTCAGGAATTGTAGTGAACGATGAATCCACAGACAGAAAGAAAGAAGTCAGAGCTCAAAGAGATGATGAATCTACCAATGAAGATGATGATGAATACACATCAAAGTAGGAATTGTTCTGAGTCATTCGTCTTAGATACTCCCAGGTAATATTAATATTAGATAGGGGGAGTCTATGCGATAGTTGTGACAAACCAAAGAACCATCCTTTGAGTAGCTTGCAGAGTTTGAGTAGACAGATCTAGAGCAGTCATTTAGCAGAAATATGGTTTGATAAATTAATCAGTTGTAGTAGTGAATACTTCATGATAGTATAGTGATAAACAGATCAGCATTATGGACAGTTGTGCAATAGAGTCTTGAACAGTATGGATAGAGACGGAATCATAAGAACACTTAGCAAGTTTGAAAATATATATGACAGTGGACGAGAGCATTGATTCATATATTGGTTCAGATACAAAGGAACATTATCATAATGAATGATAATTACACGGGAAATGGCTTGAACAATGCCGATGGATTCTAATTTGACAGATATTTTTTGGACACATGCAGTGCATACAACAGTTCACATTCAAAACAGAGTAATTCTCATAAACAATAACCTCTACATCAAGGTAACTCAATATAGTATTTTATTAATTGAAGTTTATGTTGATGATATTATTTTTGGAAGTAATGATGACAGGTTAAGCCAGCAATTTGCAAAGGGTATGCAGAATGAATTTGAAATTTCATTACTCGGAGAAATATCCTTCTTTCTGGGTATTCAGATATGTCAAAGCAACCAAGGAATTTGTATTTCTCAAACTAAGTATATCAGAGAAATGATAAAGAAGTTCGGAATGGAAGATTGCAAGCTAGTTACCACTCCTATGCAAACCAATTGCAATTTGAGGAAATATGATGATTCAAAGTCTACAGACCAAATGAAATACAGGTCAATGATTGGTAGCTTACTATATGTGACAGCATCCAGACCAGATGTAATGCAGGTAGTTGGACAAGTGGCACGATTTCAAGCAGCACCAAAGGAATCACATGTTTTAGCAGTGAAAAGGATTTTCAAATATCTCAAAGGAACAGAAGAGTTTGGATTATGGTATCCAAAAGGAAAGGATCTATCACTTATTGCCTACATATATGTAGATTGGGAAGGTTTCATTTATGACTGACGAAGCACTAGTGGAGAAGCGTTCTACTTGGGTGAGTGTTTACTATCTTGGCTAAGCAAGAAACAATCATCAGTATATTTATCTATAGCTGAAGCAGAGTATATTGCAGCAGAAAAATTTTATACACAGGTTCTATGGATGAAACAATCTCTGATAGGTATACATGTTGAGTATGATGAGCCCATTACAATCTATTGTGATAATACAAGCGCCATCAGTATCTCAAAGAAACCAATGATGCACTCCAAGATGAAGCACATTCGAATAAAGTATCACTTTCTATAGGAATAGATTGAAGAGAAGAACATCAGAGTTGAATATGTGGGCACAAAAGAACAAGTGGCAGACATCTTTACAAAACCGCTTCCAAGGTTTGAGTATCTTCACCAGAGACTCAGAGTAATTTCTACTCCAAAATTAATGCTATCGAATGCTTATCTTATATGTCTTAGATTTAAAAAAGGAAGCACCATAAAGAGGATAGTTCATGTTGGGAGATCGGTTTCAGGAAGAGTCCAGTCAGGGGGAGAAGCCCCGGATGGAAAGATACATTTTCCATTGATGACAAAGTGGGAGAGATTTATCAGATGCAAAGTTAAATGCTTGGAGAAAGATCACATAGGCATGGTTCCAGGGGGAGCGATGGTCACGGGAGGATAATGGGTGATATGACTTTAGTATTGCATCAGATTGTTTCCATCAATGCCAAAGGGGGATATTTTTTATTAATTGGGTTGGTTTTCATTGATGTCAACCCTTGAAGAAAGTTTGGCAGCAAATTTCAGTAGTACAAAGGCTTGGGTAATGGACCCAAGATTGTTTTATGGATAATGGTATGAGTTTTGATATATTTGCAGACAAGACTATTCTAGATGGATAGTACATGTCATGCCATTTCTAGTGGTATGTGTAACGTCACATAACTCCTCAAGGTTAGAGAATTATGGCCATGTGAAGGTGGAGAACCCTCATGAGTCATCTAGAAACCCCAAAAGGTCAAAGTAGTCAAAGTGGTTGCAAAGAAGAATTTATTTAAATAATAAAGTGAAGTGATGAGTGTATTATAACTCAAAGTGGATACGAAAGAAATTATTTAAATAATAAAGTTAATGGAGAAATTACTAAGTGGACAAGTGGTTAGAAGTGGGTTAGCCCTAAAATAAGGAAAGTGGGTTAAGATTATGATAATTGTACATAGTTATGATTATTTCAAGTTAGGGTTGTTGACTAATCCAAAATTAGTCATGTGAGACTAAAGTAAAGTTTGATGAAAACTCTAGTCTCTTGTTGTTAAAGTTAAGAAAAGTTTGCAGGTATGTGATCATATACACTAGGTATATTACAAAGCTACAAATCAGATTTTGATGGTGAAATTGATGAGGGATTTTGGTTGAGGTACATGTTGAGTACATGGTTGAGACAAGTGGTTGATGAGTTGGCACATACATGAGGTGTTTAGTTGATGATGTTGGTGCATATTGATGAGTCATAGTTTATGTGTATTTGATGCATGATTGGTACATATTTGGTGCATGGTTAATGCACTCGTTAATGTTACAAGTTGAGGTACATGTTGGTGTATGGTTGATTCACTTGTTTATGGTACAGGTTGATTACATGTTGTTTGGACATGTTATTGTGACAGATTATTTGTACAGGTTTGATGCATGGTTGATGCATTTGTTTATGGTACAGGTTGAGGTATAGGTTGATGTATGGTACATGTTGGCATAGGTTATTTGTATAGGTTGATTATAGGTTGATTGGTATAGGTTTACAGCAGTATATCTCATAGTGATAGTGTGACATTGGTTCCATCATTCTACTTCTACGTCAGGGCGGTTAGACAGGGTAAGGATAGGTGGTTGTAAACACCTTCTGGTTGTAGCCGAAGAACATAGGGGGTTGTAGCCTCCTTCTGGTTGTAGCCAGAGAATTTCATATTTGGAGCTTCCCTCAGGTTGTAGCCTGATAAACTAGGGGGTCGTATCCTCCTTCTAGTTGTAGACAAAGAATTGGGGAGTTGAAACTTCCTTCAGGTTGTAGCCTGAGAAACTAGGGGGTTGGACCCTCCTTCCAGTTGCAGCTGGAAAACAAAGGAATTTGGTGTTTCCAATGAATGTAATTCTCAAAGACATATAAGAAAAAGCATTTTGTGATTTTCTCCCTCTTTGGGTTTCCACGTAAAAACATTGGTGTATTGTGTATGTGTATGATTGCTCATGTGTTCATTGTTTATTTACTTTGCAACTATTGGATGATAATGCTACATTGATATAACACTTTAATTTTGTGGTTAAAAAGGATTATTCCTCTATTACTGATTCACCCCCCCTCTCAGTAATCCAACACTATTCTCTCATAATTTATTTCTTTCTATTTTTAAAATCTCTTTTAACATTTTCATGCACACATGTGCATTCTATCCAATCTTTAGATTTTTCTCACTTTTCCTTAAATTGATTTATCTCTATTCTTTTAAATTATTTAATATTTTAATTTAGTCCCCTAACTAAACTTAGACTTAGGCTTAGTCTTAGAATTAGGCTTGGACTTTTATTGGGATTTATAATTAATAAATTCATTGTTCAATTAATTATTTTAATCTAACAATGTCTAATCAGTTCAATGTTTTCTAGGCCACCTAGATTTATTGACTCAAGTTTTGGTTTTTTTTACGCAACGTGCCCTTCAAGACGCACCTCCGTGCTCCAAGGGTGCCACTCGCCTTTGACTAGATTTGGAATTGTTTCCAACCCTTGGAGTCAACACTCCACTCGGTCAACCTTGTGAGATACTAAGGGATTATAAGGGATAAGTACTCCATCTTGTTGCGCGCTCCTTAGAATATTCATGAGTAACTGTCTCAGTCCACCCTCATGACATCGTGGACCTCTCAAACTAGGTAATCGTTAACCTACCATTTGAGCCATGGTGGGAGTGCTAGTAGGTTGTGACAGGGACGTTGCCACACCTCTCCCTCAATGTCTAGTTTTTGTGCATGGCCTCTCTACTCCTTATGTGAGTTGGATTAGAAAGCATCGTCAAGCCTGCATCACTGACAAAAAAGTGTGAATAATCTATATACATAATCATGCCAAAATTAATCATTCGTCATATGTGCATAAAATGAAATACTCAAACAAATACAATCCACTCCCTGACTCAATCCGGAGTCCAAGGAATTCCATCGATGCCATTAGCATCCATAACCTGTCATGTGCCCTGTACACTTAGGAAAAATAATCAATAGCATCTACCAATATATATACATCAATATAAAAATAAGTCACAACACAGCATCATCATCATATGTAACCCATAATTGAAACTAGATCATAATATATCATAACCAGATCACTTGAACACAAGTTTCCTCAAATAATATGTCAATAAAATTGTGCTCGGTAGAGTGGGATGTTACAAGAATAAGACATGGGAACTAGTTCCAAGACCAAAGGAAACAAATGTAATTGGGACAAAATGGGTCTTCAGAAACAAGTTGAACGAAGATGGATAGGTAATCAGAAACAAAGCAAGACTAGTGTGCAAAGGATATGCTCAAGTTGAAGGAATAGGTTTTGAAGAAACCTTTGCTCCCATGGCCAGAATGGAAGAAATCAGAATGTTCTTGGCTTATGCATGCTCCAAAAGGATCAAAGTGTATCATATGGACTTAAAATCAACTTTTATAAATGGAGAATTAGATGAAAAATTCTACATAGAATATCCAGAAGGGTTTCTATTATTAGAAAAGGAATACTATGTTTTCATATTGAAGAAATCTTTTTATGGAATTAATCAAGATCTAATATCTTGGTACTCAATATTGGATAGGCACTTACAACAACAAGGATTCAGAAGGGGAAATGCAGATAATAACCTCTACATAAAAGTGGATCAAGGCATTATGATTATTATTGAAGTGTATGTTGATGACATCATCTTTGGAAGTGATGACGATATATTGAGTCGGAAGTTTTCCAAGGATATGCATAATGAATTTGAAATCTCCTTACTTGGGGAGTTGACTTTATTCTTGGGACTCCAGATATCTTAGCTAGATGAAGACATTTTCATTTCCCAAACCAAGTACATCAAGGAAATGTTAAATAAGTTTAAAATGGAAGATTGTAACCTATGAGTACTCCTATGGTTATCGGTTGCAAGTTGAGAAAATATGATGAATCGAAAGAAGTGGATCAAAGAATCTAAAGATCAATGATTGGTATTCTACTCTATGTGACAGCTTCAAGACTAGATGTAATGAAAGCAGTTGGACAGGTTGCAATATCTCAAGCAGCACCAAAGGAAACCCTTGTTCTAGCAGTGAAAAGGATATTCTGATATCTTAAAGGAACAATAGATTTTGGTCTATAGTATCTTAAAGGAAATAATTTAACTTTGGTTGCCTACACGGATGCAGATTATTCAAGAAGTATTGATGATAGAAGAAGTACAAGTAGAGCATCTTTCTACTTAAGTGGTGGCTTAGTATCCTAGTTGAGAAATAAGCAATATTTAGTATCATTATCCATAGCAAAAGCAGGATATATTGCAGCAGCAGTATGTTGTACTCAATTCCTATGGATTAAGAAAACCCTGCAAGCAAAAAAAAGTGAGATATGATGAGCCTATTTCAATACTTTGTGACAACACCATTGCTATAAACATATCTAAGGATCCAGTGATGCATTCAAAGACCAAACATATTCCCATTAAGTTCCACTTTCTACGGGAAAAAGTCACAAAAAAGAATATCAAGTTGGAGTACAATGGGACAAAAGAAAATATTGTAGACATCTTCACAAAGCCTCTTCCTAGGGACACTTCTGAGTATCTTTGAAAAAAACTAAGAGTAATTTCTGCTCCAAATTGATTTACATAATCTTCTGCAAGAACAATAAGGGGAATACTATCAGGGGGAGTTACCCTTTGTCACTGGTTTCAAAGGGGGGGAGAAAAATAGTAAAAATAGAAGCATGAAGACAAGGGGAGTCAACATGAAGAAAAGAGGACAATATAGTCATTGGCATCATAGCATGAAGACAAGGGGAGCATGGTGTTTTTACTAAGTTTCCATTAATTCCAAAGGGGGGTATTTTTGGAAAAAGTGATGATGATGTGTCCACTTGAAGAGCCTTGAAGGATCTTTGACATAAGTGTATATAACTCCAAAGTGGTCCCCTTATGGCATGTATTTTAAGCATGACCCTCACAGGATGAGATAACATGTGGTTGTTTCCACATGCTCACTTTGAGTTGTACAAAATTGGAGACTTGAAGGAGCCTTGAAGAAGCCCCTAAAACCAAGAGAAGAAGCTCCTAAATCTAATTGAAGAAGCCCCTAAATACAATAGAAGAAAACCCTAAATCCAAGTGATGAAGCCCCTAAATACAATATAATAAGCCCCTAAATCCAAGTGAATAATCCCTTAAAATAGAGTAAAGAAGCCCCTAAGGTCGACCATCCTTAAGGAATAAGTGAAACCCAAAAGTTGTGACCCTTGGTCGCACCCCCTCATGTGGAGAAGGGTTTTATAAATAAGTGGAGCTTCATTTGGTATTTAGATCACACCAATTCAACCTAGCCAAGGAAGAGAAGAGAATTTCATCCTAGAGGAGTGAATTTCCAAGGGAATATGAAGTTAATAAGGGAGAAATTCCAAGGGAAGATGAAGTCTTGTGATGATTTGTTCTAGGGTTTTCTTTGAAGGTCATCTTGGCATTTTCGATATAACTTTTTTTATAGAAAAACTCAAATAGTAAAACTTGGATTTGTTTTGTGAGAAATAATGAATAATCTTGGATACAAATTCTAGGTCTTGACTCATTACAAGTTTGTAGTTATACTCAATGGAAGTTGAGGTTCTTAAAATTAGGGTTTTCTTCTTCAAAACGCACCATCTTTCCATTTTCGCTATAAAAAATTTCGAGGATGATTCAAGGAAAAAAAATTTGGATGAATTTTAGACATGATATCGAAGACGATTGTCTTTGATTTTTAGATTATGATTCATTACAGGTATGAAGATATATTTGTTGGAAGTTAGGGTTTGTGACTAATCCATAAACTAGTCTCAAACATGTGTTCTAGATAAAATGGTTATATATGAATCTTGGTAGGTCCAAATTGAATTCCACTTGTTGCAATAGAAGGAGAAAATATCCTAATATCTTAGTTCCAAGTTTCATAAACAGAAATGGAAAACAAATCTTGTGGCAAATCTTACTAGTCTGCAGATTTGAGGTACAGTTCCGAGAAGTTTTGTATGCAGATTTAAGAAGTGATTTTGGGATTGTATTTGAAGGTTGATTTGATCTTGTATCATCATTTAAAATATTCCAATGGGATTGGTATATCCTTCCAATAGGTGCTAAAAAACTCAAGGAGCGGGTGCTTCCTTCAAGATGGTGCTTGTAAAATCTTGAAACTACTTAAGAAAAATTTTTATGGTTTTCTCCCAGTTGGGTTTCCATGTAAAAATATGTGTGCAGCGTGTATGAATTTATGTGATGATGAATGACATGATTAATGGTTAATTTTTATGTAGTGTTTGAAGGTTAAAATTGTTGAAATAACTCTATAGTGATTCACTTCCCCCTCTCAATATTCTCTAATTCTAACAAAAGGATGTAGTAGATTGCATGGATAGATGCTTATAATGTTAGTAAATAAAGGATGAGAATCGACGTGCAGAAATATTATTTCTATCACATGCAATACCAAAAGTTATTGTGATGGACTTCATAGTGGGATTTCCTATGACATTAAGGGGACATGATTCAATCCTTGTAGTATGGTTTTTTCAAATATTGTGCATTTTATTGTAGTAAACAATACCTATCGAACACCATAAATAACAAGAGTTTTTATAAATGAGATAGTGAGACTAGATGGAATTTCAAGAAAGATCATTTTTTATAGAAGATCAGTATTTATGGGAAGGTCTTGGACTAGTTTCCAAGAAGCATTGGCAACACAACTTAATTTTAGTACAAAATATTGTCCTAAAACAAATGGATAGATAGAAAGAATAAATTAAGTGTTATAGGATATGTTGCATATGTATGCAATAGACCAACAGAATTACTAGAAACAGTATTTACCTCTTGTGGAATTTACCTATAATAATAAGAGCTATATTAAATTTGGCAAGGGAGCCCAGTTGTCACCATGGTATGTGGGGCCATTTAATATCCTAGAAATATTAGGACTACTTTCTTATCATTTTACATCACCATCCTCTTTATATCATGTGCATGATGTTTTCGCATGTCTACTTTGCATCATTATATTTCAGATCCTTCACATGTTATTAATTTGATTCATTTAAAAATATTATATGATGGGTGCTTAAAGGCCAAACTAAACCACATACTAGACCAACAAACTTGACAACTTCATCATCATTTGTTCAACCAAGTAAAGGTCTAGTGGGATAGCTATAATCCCAATTCAACCACTTGGGAGGATGTGACTAAGATATGCTAGTAGTTTCCCTATTTATTTTATAACTTAGAGATCAAGCTTCCTGAAAAGGGGTGTACATAGTTCCTTATTTTGTTTTTACTTTATTGGTTGTTATGATGTTCTTATTTGAGGGAATTATGGTTACAAGAATGACCTGATTTGTTGAAAAACACACTGGATTATATGATTGTTAAGCCCTAAACAAAGCCACATGTTAAATATTAAACCCCTTATTAATTCCTATATATTGAATTCTTACATTTCTAGTGTTATATTTATATCTAGGATAGAATGCTTCATTGTCCCCTTTCAATATAAGTGTACCCTTTGTCTCATATATATATATATATATATATATATATATATATATATATATATATATATATATATATATATATATATATATATATATATATATATATATATATATATATATATATATATATATATA
>ML787556.1:911301-930031 GCA_009831015.1 Picea engelmannii
ATATATATATATATATATATATATATATATATATATATATATATATATATATATATATATATATATATATATATATATATATATATATATATATATATATATATATATATATACCAAGGAAACCTAGTTTTCAGGATGTCGTCTCATCTCATCTTGTCTTCTGAATTGGATATATTGTAAATGAGGTGTCCCCCTTGAAGTGGACTATATTCATTGACATTTTATCATTTTTAAGGCAATGGATCATAACATTTGGTATCAAAGTATTAATTCTAAGGTTTTTCTTCTTCAAGCAAGTCATCGTGGAATTTTGGCTATAAATTTTTTATGGGATGATTTGGATAGATAAATTTGGAGGTTACTTAGGAGACATATCAAAATACATTTGATAAACATTTTCACTTTTAGTTGTTATACTTTCAAAGATACATCTTATGGAAGATAGGGTTTTTTATTCATCATTAATTCAATTTTAAACCAGTCATCTTGGGATTTTTTCTATAAATTTTTTTCTGTGAGGTTTTAGATAGAAAAGGTTTCTGGAGATTGAGAATACATGTCATCGTATAGTAAAAATTCTAGGTTATGTTTTTATCTAATTTTGGAGATATAGTTCATGGAAGACAAGGTTTGTGACTAATCATAAAATCAATTATCTTGGCATTTTTGTTGTAATTTGTTTGCAGTGAAGTTTCAGACTCTGAAATTTTCAGAATCCTAAGTTGACATAATGAAGTACATGTGGAAAAACAACTAGATTTTGAAACATTATATTTTATGATATGTTTCTTCTGGAATTCCAGGGTTTTGTACAAGTTATTTTCTAGTGATTTTAAGAGATTTTTCCATGGTTAGCAAGCTCATTTAAAAAAAAATAGATATGTGTTCTAACATATTTAAATAACATAGGATCTATAATTCAATGGGTAAAAATATCGTTTGGGAAGAATACATCTAGGAAATACACATAGTTTCACATGATTGGAAATACATTAATTCACCTAGTTGGAAACTCTTGTAACCCTTATTGGTACCCCTTCGAGTACTACTACATTGGATAGTACCTATCACATGGAATATCACTTCCATGTGCCTTTGGGTATAAATGAATTCTCCTAGGTATACTTGAAACTATCCTTATATAAGTTATTTGGTCATATTGTTGCTATAGTACACAGAGAACAACACTCAGGCATACCACTCTCTAGTACCTGGGTAGTCAAATAGTACAACTAAGGGCATTGTTGAGCCTCCTTAGTTGGTGCCCTGGGATATCATTTCAAGTAATATTCTTGGACCCCACATGTATATCTGAGATCTATAGCACCTAAAACTCCCTTGTCCTTAGGACCCAATAATTTTTTTCCATGGCTCCAAAGAAAGATCCAAAAATCATTTCACCAATTAAACCTCCAGAAATATCCTCCATTACTCATGAATAAAATGAGGAGATACAAAGCTAGTTGTCGAAATTAAATAGTAAAATAAATTAATTGAATGATAGGTCAATGAAAAATGTTGATTTTAATAATACTCAAACAGAAATGGAAAAGGAGATGCATGAAAATAAGGAACTGGTGGAAAGGAACATGGATGAAAATAAGGAACAAAAAAAAAAGGATTGAACAGTTGGAATAGAAAATGGATGGAAAGTTGCAACAAATGGAAAATAATATTTTTGAATCCTTAAATGGTAGGTTCCCTAAAATCGATAACATGTCTGAAGGGACTCATGAAAATAAGGTTAGTATTCAGGTTGAAAAACTTTCCAATAATATGAATTTTCCAAGGGGATTTAACGCCAATAATGGAGTTACTCGTGGATGTTATCCAAAAGGAGTGAACCTTCCCAAGGTTGAATTAAGGAAGTTTGATGGAATGGAGGTCTTTTCCTAGGTGAACCAAATAGTTGTACATGTGCAAAATGTGTATGATCATCTTGTTGATGACTTATGTCTGGCCATCAGTTTGGGGATGGAAAGTTGTGTACTTGGTGAGCTTGGTGTCCAGCATTGACCAGAGGCTGGACCAAAATGTACTGAGGAACCTGTTGTCCCAATATGATATGATAGACCTTGGGATCCCAAAGTGTACCCACACTCGTTCAAAGAAGAGTTTAGCAGTGGCTTATGTTGTGATATTCTTCTTGCAGGCCGCCATAATGGCCATCTTCAAGAATTTGTCAACGACCACAAAAACACAGTCATTTCCATGCTTAGTATAAGGAAGGCCTAATATGTAATCCATGGAGATGGATTCCCAAGGTCAACTAGGGGTAGGCAGCGGAGTATAGAGGCCTTGCTTCCTTATGGTCAGTTTGGCAATGGCACGAGTAGTGCAGGATCTGATGTACTTCCCGACATCCTGTCAAACTTTTGGACAATAGAAATACTTCTGCAATACTGCCATTGTTTTCTCGACCCTGAAATTCCCATTGACCTGACTATAGTGTGCTTCCCAAATAATATTGGCACGCTCGCTTGAAGGAACACAAAGGTGTCCCAAGTGACATAGTAGTGCATCCTGGAGGTGAAAATTTGGAACTCGGTTACCCTCCAAGAGCGTCTTGTATGTGTGGCTGAAATCTGGATCGCTCTTGTAGAGAAGCGGCCAATCAAAAGTATCATGCCCACAAGAGTTGAGCAAAATGGTTATCACCACGATCGGTGGTTAGCTGAGGCAGTCTGCAACATTATTGGTGTTGCCCTTTTTTTACCTGATGTTCAAATGAAATTGTTGCAGATATGTGGACCAATTCTGATGGCAATCATTCTGCAACTTCCCTTGTGTCTGTATGAACTACAAGGGTTAGTGGTCTGTGTGGATGATCGTTTCCTTCCCCAAAATGTAATTCTCCATTGTTGGTAAGCCTGCACAATGGAATACATTTCTTTGTCATAAGTGGGATACTTTCGGACTGTATCAGACAATGTCGCACTGTGATATGCCATTGGATTCCCATGTTGAGTAAGAACTACACCAATAGCGTAGTCAGAGGCATCTATCTCAATCTCAAATGGTTGTTGCAAGTTTGGTAATGTGAGCACTGGGGCACAGCAGAGGTGACATTTCAATTTTACGAACGCCTTATGTTGAGATTCTGACCAAAATAATTTTTCTTTCACTCCTCACTTGGTGACTTGACTCAAGGGCCAAGTGATATGAGAGAATCCCAACCCAAACCTGCGGTAGAAATTAGCAAGACCTAGAAAGCTGTGAATCTCTGTTAGAGTGATCGGGGTTGGCCAATCTCGAATGACTTGGATCTTGGTTGGATCCACATGCACCCCACACTCATCAATAATGTATCCTAGATACTGAACCTAGGTCATGCCAAAAGTGCACTTCTCCAAATTGGCACACAAATTGTGTTTCTGCAGTGTTTGGAGGACCTATCGAATGTGGTGGAGGTGCTCTTCCCAAGTCTGGTTGAAGATTAGGATGTCATCCAGGTACACTACTACAAATGATTTGGTGAATGGATGCAAGATGTCATCCATCAGCCTTATGAAGGTTGTGGGAGAATTAGTCAACCCGAAAGGCATGACTAGCCATTCGAAAAGGCCCTCCTTGGATTTGAAGGCAGACTTCCACACATCGGACGGTTCAATTGGTACCTGGTGATACACGGACTTCAAGTTGATCTTGCTGAAATATTTAGCCCTTTGATTTGGTCTAGAAGGTCATCAATCTGTGGGATTGGGTACCTATTATGGACAGTGATCTTGTTCAACGCCCGATAGTCAATACAGAGTCTCCAAGTCCCATCCTTCTTCTGCACCAACATGATTGGACTCCCACAGAGTGATGAAATTGGATGGATGTGACCTTTCTGTAGAAACTCATGAATTTTCCTCTTGATTTCATCATTCTCCATAACATAACGTCGATATATCAGTCTATTGGGCAGTGGCGCACCTGGGGTCATATCGATGGGGTGCTTGACCTGACAGTGCAGAGGAACCCCTGCATGTGAGGTGAAGATATCTCGGTACTCCTCCACAACCTTGTCCATTTGTTGTTATCATGTGGAGGAGCCTTGTCTGGAGGTTGTGGCCACAGTCTTATTCTTTCCTTGAGGGTGAATCATCAGGAAAACAAATTTATCTGCTTTGGAAATGATCTTATTGCATTGTTTTGCAGTAACCAAAGAGATAGCAGCATGTGGTGGTACCTCTAGTATCCTGTATAACTTATTTCCCAAGGTAACAATAACAATACAAGGTCGGGACTCATACACAACATGTCTCTTCCACAAGTATGGTTGGCCTAATAATACATCACAAACATCAAGAGGAGCAATGTCACATAATACCTCATCGGTGAAGGGCTTGATGTTGTAGGGAAGGTGGCACTGTTCGTTGACGCAAAGATCTCGTCCTTGGTGAAGCCACCCAATGGTGTATGGATGTGGGTGTGTCATGGTTGGCAAGCCCAACTGCTTCATGACCTCTATTGAAATGAGGTTCTTTTGGCTCCCACTGTCGAAAATGAACTGTAGTAGGGAACCCTTTAGCCACATCTGGGAGTGGAAGAGATGCTCCTCCTCCTCTGGATCTTTCGTTTCTTCCTTTTGGATCTTTGTGGTGGCAATGGTGGCATTGGGATTCGCATCGATAATCTTCTTCCCTCTGTCATTCCCCTTCTCGGGTTCTGATTTAATGTCAGAGCATGCATCTGATTCAAAATCCCTCATCTCGGCCACCAGTGACTGTTTGGACTGACACTCACTTGTTTTGTGAGTGGAGCTCTTATGGAACTCACACCACTTTCCCATGTCCTTCTTTGGATTCATGGTGTTGTTCTTTTCTTGCGTATTTAGAAGGTTCTCTAGAGCCACCATGCCTTGGCTTTGTCCTTTGTTCTATGGTTTTGGGGCACCTTTCCCTTTATTTTGATTCACAAATCCAAAGTCTCGCTTCTTCTATTTGAATTTCTGCTCAATCTTGGCAACATATCGGCATGTCCTACCAAGTGAGGAGATGTTGAGGAACTCCATTTCCTCCTGAATGTATCTGTGTAGACAAGTGTGGTACTTCAGCACTAAATTTTTCTCTGAATCTTTGATACCCAACTTTGTGTGCAAGGTATGGAACAGATTCCTCAGCTCATGCACATCTTGATCCCTTTGTTGTTGCAGCGTAGTCCACTGTATGTACTTTTCCTCATAGATCCCCATGGGATAATATTGTTCCTTGATGGCATCTCAGAAAGAAATTCAAGTGGGTACAGCCGAGAACAGAGAGGGTTCCTCCTCATCCTTTTTCTCACAGTAGGTTTCCCACCAGTCCTTGACATGGGGGGCGGCCTTGAGCAGTGAAACAATAATCTTCTCACATTCAGAAAAGTCATGAACCAAGAAATATCCTTCTAATATATTCAACCATCTATCTACAACGTCTGTATCTATTTGGACATCAAATATGGGAATGTCAAATTTTACTTGTACCTTAAAAGGGGTTGCACCTCCATAGTGGATGTTAGATGTAGATGCGCCACTAGTGGGCAATCGTTGAAGGATCTGGGCAAAGTTATCCATCATCGTGTTCCTTTGTTTTTCAAGGGCCTCCTCGAGCAATATTTTGATAGGATATCTTGCTCCCTCTTCTTTATTTTCATCCCCCATGGGAGGTCGTCGGGGTTTGCGAGGATGATCTTGCAAAGGTTCAACCAGATCGAGCCCTAACTCCTTATACCCCGACCTCGTTGGGGGCATGCAAAGAAGGATTGAGAAAGAGTAGACTTCTCTGATACCACTGATCCAAATTTATGCAGGAATGCAACAGAATACACAAATAACCATGAATACAAAGATGCAGCGGAAATAACACTTCATTTCATTAATATCAAATAACTGAAATTTGCTTACAGACAGAATAGAAATAAACCAACTAGGGCACTGGTAGCTTATCTCTGAGAAAAGATGTGGAGGCTACAGGCCTCTGAACTCTATGTTACAATGAGGCTCGAAGGCCTATATATTATTGAGAAACAATGGAAACCCTAAACATCCAAAAACATAACCCTAGGAGATGAAACGCCAGAATATGGGCCCCATCGGGGTAAATTGGTACATCAATTTCCCGAAGTCGTAACTTTGGCATATTATCTCCGTTTGACGCATATGATACATTGCTATAAATATCTATCTGAGGATTACAACTATTGACTGTGAATATCATGGTCTATAATGGATTAATATTCGTCGGAGGTTTGATGCCCAAAAAACGTCGTTTAGGGCCTCAAAACGGCTCTGGAAGTTCAGGACCCGAAAAACTGCCAAAAATAGTAAATTGTGCTACAATTAAGGCAACTAAAAAACTAAAGAAACAATGGTGGGGGTCCAAGTGTAATAGGCAGGTGGCCACCAATATCCACTTGGATCAAATTTTCAAGATACTTTCATGATATTTTCCTAAGAATGAAAGGAAATTGAGCTTAGAGGTGTCTAACGAAAACCATATAAGGTGATAAGCTCTAATAGCATGACAAAAATACTCAAAATGGGATACCATGGTGTAATTTCACAATTGTGCTCACCAAATTTTCAAACATATATATCCTCTGCTCCAATGGATCTCTAAATTATTATCAACAACCATTCCAAGGTATTTGGAGAGATGCTTAAGGGTCTTCCACCTGCTCGAGATCATGATCATGTTATTGATTTGCAACCTAGAAGTGTATCACCCAACATTAGGCCTTATAGGTATCCATATGCACACAAGAGTGAGATTGTAAAGTAGCTAGAGAGGTAATGGGGGGGGGCAGAGGGCCCATAGTGATAATAGTGGAGGTCATTCAATGTAAGATGTAAGGTAGCTAGAGAGGTAGTGGGGGGGGGCAGAGGGCCCATAGTGATAATAGTGGATGTCATTCAATGTAAGGTGGACTAGGTCCACTATATTATTAAATAAGGCCCACTATGGTAGTTAGATATAATAAATGGGTAATTAGATATAATAAATGTAAGCAGACTTCTTAGAAGGTTCTACTTCTAGAAGATTCCTCCTCTAGAATGTTCTTAGGTGATGGTAGCACTATATAAAGGGTTTCAAGCAATGTAATGAGATATGAAGATAATTATTGTATTTGGAGCGGTAGCTCAATAGGAGGATGCCCCCTCGAAAAGGCAAGTGAACAGGAGAGGATCCCTTCCATAATAGGATCCATTGTACGGTGTTTCCCTACCTCAAGGGTTGATAGTAATAAAGGATATTTTGCATATTTTTCTTGTATATATATTGTGGTTCTTTTTTATTCATTCATTGGTTCTTAACAATAGGTATCAGAGCACTTTCCTTGGCAAACATTGTGGGCAAATATTTTTTATTTTTGCAGATTTTTTTTCGGAGAAGAAAAAAAAGAGGGCCGTGACATTCAAGAAATTTTCGGTATATTTCTGTGAAAAATTTGCAAAAACAAGTTGTATATCTGAGTTCCTCTCAGAAAAACACCCAATTTAAAAAAACAAATCGTCCGAAACGGAGTCCGAGAAGTCGAGATATTGAAGTTTTAAAATCTGCAATTTTTCAGGGTTTTTTCCATGGACGGCAGCGCGATTTTTTTTTCTTATTTCTGTAGCAGCTGGAGGCCAAATTTTCCTAAACAAATTACATATGTGATTTCCTCTCACAATTTCACCCAATTTCAAAAAACAAATCAGCCGAAACGGAGTCCGGGAAGTGAAGTTATGAGCATTTTAAATTCAACAGTTTTTCAGGGTTTTTCCGGAAAACGTCGTGATTTTTTGCAGTAAGTTATTGTTCTATTTTTTGGGTTTTTTCGTGACGGTTGTGGGAACGAAGAGTTCATAGGGTGATCATATGGATATTTTCTCTCAAACCCTCAAAGTACTTCTTGAAGCATTCAAATCCAAATTGTATGACACATTGGATGCTAGATTGCATGACCTTGCAAATGGCCTCAATGATAGTTTCCATAATATTCAAGCAGATATTTCTTGTGGAAGACATCAGGGATGAATATAATCAAGAAATATATGCTTGGTATGATTTTGATTCTGATTGTGATGATTGGTATATGGATAGTTGTCATTTCTGGGATGACAACCACTTTCATATTTTATTTGATCACTCTAATCCACCTTCTGTAGAGAGCATCAATGTGACAAATCGAGAGCCAATGATTATTACCAGTTTCTATCCTACATATTCTACAGTGGTATTATTCCTTCCAGATTCTTCTACGACCCTTTTCCACTATGTGGATGGATCTTCTTATTTGGATCCACATGATAGGTGTCAGTCTTTGGAGCATCATTTTGAGTTGGTTATTGGGTTCCAAAATCTTCCACGGGGAGTTCACATGAGAACTTGGACATGGGACCCGGGCTTACAATGGTGGTTGGACTACTTTAGCATGGTGGCTTTCCTTTCTACATGGGACCTTGGTTCTCCATTCTTCTTCAGCATTATGGTCCACAATTATCCATGGGACCCTGGTATATGGTTGTACATCAAGCGTTGAGGACAACGCTTTCATAAGGGGGATGGAATGAAAGGTAGCTAGAGAGGTAGTGGGAGGGGGCAAAGGGCCCATAGTGATAATAGTGGAGGTCATTCAATGTAAGGTGGACTAGGTCCACTATATTATTAAATAAGGCCCACTATGGTAGTTAGATATAATAAATGGGTAATTAGATATAATAAATGTAAGAGGACTTCTTAGAAGGTTCTACTTCTAGAAAATTCCTCCTCTAGAATGTTCTTAGGTGATGGTAGCACTATATAAAGGGTTTTAAGCAATGTAATGAGATATGAAGAGAATTATTGTATTTGGAGCGGTAGCTCAATAGGAGGATGCCCCCTCGAAGAGGCAAGTGAACAAGAGAAGATCCCTTCCATAATAGGATCCATTGTACGGTGTTGCCCTACCTCAAGGGTTTGATAGTAATAAAGGATATTTTGCATATTGTTCTTGTATATCTGTTGTGGTGCTTTTGTATTCAGTCATTGGTTCTTAATAGAGATTGACAGTATGATCTAAGAAATTTTATAGGTTGGCATCATTCAACCTAGCCAAAGTTCTTTCTCTTCATTAGTAGTGATGGTTACAAAGAATGATGGTTCATGGAATATGTGTCCAGATTATAGACAACTCAACAAAATTATTTACAAATATAAGCTTCATATTCTTGTCATTGATGAATTATTAGATGAATTGCATGGAGACAAATTATTTACTAATTTGGATCTTCATCTAGGATATCACCAAATTAGAATGAGGAAGGAATGCATTCCCAAAATAACCTTTAGAACACATGAAGTTCATTAAGATTTTTTGGTTATTCCATTTGGAATTACTAATGCACCTTCAAAATTTCAAAGTTTGATGAATTCTATTTTCAAACCCTTCCTTAGAAAATTTGTGTTAGTATTTTTTTATGGCATAATAATCTACAGCATATCTTGGGAAGAGAATTTACAATATGTTGAAAGAGTATTACAACTTTTGGAAGAGCAGAAAATTTATACAAATCCTTTCAAGTGTGCCTTTGGGGTTCAAGAAATGAAATATTTGCATCATATTGTATCTCATGAAGGTGTAAAATTGGACCCTAATAAAATTAAAACTATGAAGAAATGAACAATTCCCAAAACCTTGAAGAAACTTAAAGGATTCTTAGGATTGAAATATTACTGCAAGTGTGTCGAGAACTATGGTTAAATAGTGACACCTCAAACAACATTAGTAAAGAAGGAATCATTTTCTTGAGCTCAACAAGCAACCAAATCTTTTTAACAACTTAAGGAGGCTATGTGTACACCTCTTTTCCTAGCCCACCTGAATTCAAAAAATCATTTTTTGTGGAGTGTGATGCCTCGAGCCATGGCATTGGGGAAGTTTAATGAAATAAGGAAGGCCCCTTAACTTTGAAAGAATCCAACTTAAAGGAAAAAAATTACTCAAACCCATTTATGAAAAATAAATGTTGGCCATACTACATCTAGTTAAGAAATGGTGCACTTACCTAATAGGAATACACATCAAACTAAAAGCATATCAAAATAGTTTGAAGTACTTATTGGATCAATGATTATCTTTAGAAGAGAAACAAAATGTGTTACAAAGATGCTACGTTATGAGTTTTAAATTATCTACAAGAAAAGAAAACATAATGTTGTGGCAGATGCACTTTCAAGGAAAGAAGAAGAAATAGAGGGTTCACTATGTTCTATTTCTATTCCACAATTTTATTGGGTGGAAGAAGCAAGGACAGAATGGAAGCAAGATCAAGAGGTATGCAATTTCATTCAAAAACAACAATAGGGTCCCATTTCATTAGATAAATTTGTATGGAATAATGATTTTATATGGTATCATGATCACCTATACTTATCTAAGAAGTCCTAACTCAAATAGAAGGTCCTTATAGAATTGCACACTTCTCCTATAGGAGGACATATGGGTTCTTGAAAACTTACCACAAAATCAAGAAGGATTTTTCTGGGAAGGTCTCAAAACTGATGTTAAAAATTTTGTGTCTAAATGTGTGTTCTTCCAATAAATTAAGGGAGAGACAATCAAGACAGCAGGTCTCCCATAACCATCATCTATAACAAGTCAACATTGGGAAGACGTTTCAATGGATTTTATTGCAGGTTTACCCAAATATGAAGGAAAGACTATCATCATGGTAGTAGTGGATCGACTGACAAAGTATGCCCATTTTTTCTCTCTCTATCATCCTTTTAAAGAAATTACAGTAGCCACAACATTCATGGAAACAATTCAAAAGCTACATGGAGTTTCCAATATTATTGTAAGTGACAGAGATCCAATTTTCATTGGAAATTGTTTTATTGAATTATTTTCTTGTTTGATTACTCAATTGGCTCACAATTCATCTTATCATCCTTAATCTGATGGGAAAACTAAGATTGTGAATAAATGTCTAGAAAGATATATTTTTTTCTTTCCATATGATAAACGTACATAATGGGTCAAGTGGTTTCCCTTGGAAAATTGGTGGTACAACACATTCTTCCATGCTTCATAAAAAATGTCCCCATTTCTAGCATCTTTTGGATATCATCTTCCATCCATCAAATCTCCCTTGAAAGGGACTGTAAAGGTTCAAGAAGTGGAGGACCACATAGGGCACCATCAAGGTTCTCAACTATTTAAGGACAACTTGGTTACAGCACAAAATACGATGAAACAACAAGCATATCAACATCATAGTGAAAGAGAATTTAAAGTGGGGGATTTGGTATCTTTGAGGCTACAACCATATAAACAAATGTCCCTCAAGCAACAAAAAAAGGACAATAAATTATCACCCAAATATTATGGCCCCTATAAGGTGTTGCAAAGGATTGGAAGTATGGATTACAAATTGGAGTTGCCTCCATATTTACGTGTACATTCATTTTTCCATGTTTCTTGCTTAAAGGTAATTAGTAGCAATATATCCCAGTCCAAAATATTTTACTAGAGTTTAATGTAGAAGGGAAAATCATACTAGAACTATAAATAATACTTGAAAAAAGGATTAAGCAGCTGAGAAATTGAGCAATTACTGAGTACCTCATAAAAGTATTGGAATATGAGTTATTCATGCAGAAACACCCGCAGTTAGTCAAGTGTTGAGTACAACACTTGTTTGAAGGGGAGGGGTATCTTAATCCCTATACAAAGCCCCATGTTAAGTATTAAACCCATTATTAATCCCTAGATATTGAATTATTACATTTCTAGTGTTATATTTGTATGTAGGATAGAACCCTTCATTGCACCCTTTTATTATAAGTCTTCCCTTTGTCTCCTATATATATACAAAGGATACCTAGTCTTGAATATCTCATCTCATCTCATCTTATATTCTAAATTGGATATATTGTAAAAGTAGGTTTCCCACTCAAAGTGGATTGTATTCATTGACTTTTTATCATTTTCAAGGCATTGGATCATAAAAGTGATCTAGAATTTTGATTAGTGAAGGTTTGATTATTGCTTTATGTGTGCATATATCTTTTATGGTTTATGCTTTGATATCGTTGTGCTGCAATGGAATATTGAAAATGAATACATAGTTACATGATGAAATAAATTGTGTTATATAATGTTACTAATGGTTTTTCAAGTTTGACATCAAGAACCATATATGCATATGGACTCCAAATTGAGTCAAAATATGTGGACCTAGTATGGGGTCAGGTTATGTATGATTGACATGTATGTAGCATTGATTATTATTTGTTCTTCCTTATTAGAAAATTTTGTTTGATATGTTATCTCTAGATGTGTGTAGAGAGAAGGAAATGTTTTCCAAATAAGCTTACACATGGGAAAATGATTATATGATGAGAGGTGGCACAATGAGTACCATTAAGGAGAGGAGATATAGATTGTATATTCCTCTTATTGGCCTCCCATCCATGAATGGGTGAAAACCATGTGTTTTAATGTTTTTTCCTATATGTTGCATGTTTCCATAAGGATAGGATGTGTATTTGTTCACTTGCTATGTCCTACTGACAAGTGTGTAATATGATGTCAATCCTTATTGCTTATAAATTGTTAGTCTCTCACTAATGGTAAATGAGTTGGGTTAGTTAACTACTATCCATTGAACCATCCCCCATCATTGAAAAGTTATACTTGAAGGGCATGTGATAACATGGACCATTGATACATAGTGGTAGATGGTACTTGAAGGGCATGTGATAACATGGAACCATTGATACATAGTGGTATATGGTACTTGAAGGGCATGTAGGGGCATGTCACACTTAGTATCATGTATTGGATGAGTTGTAGAGGTTATATCTAGCTCATGGTGTAGGGAACTTGAAGAGTTGTAGAGATTATTTCTAACTCTTAGTGCCAAATACTTGAAGGATCTTAGGTAACTTCGTCTCACCCTTGGTATCAAATTTGAATTGGTTTGTGAGTACGTGTATATATGAATACTTGGGAGAAATGTATCCTTTGGCATATGCATTTTATTTTAGCACGGAAAGTTGAATGAATTGCATGAGTGGTTTGATTGATCATATAAACTTATGCACATGTTTGGTAAAAAGGGAAATAAAACTTATTTTATAATTGTAAATGGAAATACATATAAAAAGAGGTGAGTTAAATGGAAAGAAAAGAAATGAAAATAAAGTACAAAGAAAGGGGCACTCACTAAGGAGTTTCCTTTGAAACTATGGTCTAAATGATTGTTATAGAATCTCCTACCTCCTCTGTTATGCTCTCAAAATTCCACTCCTAGATTCTCTAATAAACTATTTAACAAGTACAAATCTAGAGAATGTAACCCTTTCTCCTCCTAGTGGCCCAATATTTAACATAACTTGATAGCCATATAGGTTTAGTGTTTTTGCATGTCTCAACCCTCAACGAGTGTTAGGTTTTGGACCTTATATAATCTTCTTTAAATTCCACACGTGGCTAGCCCCACTTGTGTGAGTAATGGGGGTTGGTGTGGAATCCACTCAATGTTCTGATCAACAATGGAACAAGTAAAAATCTAGAGAATGGAACCCTTTCTCCTCCTCATGGCCTAGTATTTAACATAGCTTGGTATCCATCTAGGTTTATGGTTTTTGCATGTCTCAACCATAAACTAGTGTTAGGTTTTGGACCTTCTATAATATTCTTTAAATTCCACACATGTTTATCCCCACATGTGTGAGTAATGGGGTCTGAGGCATAACTTTCACAAAAAATCTCCAATTGAGATGATTTTCACAACGTTGGAAAGGTCTCCATGTGTAGAACAATGTCAAGGAGTTGGGAGGTATGCTCACAAAATTTTAACCCTAAAAAATGTCTTTTGATTCCTCAAAATGGATCTGGAAGGTTTTGGGCCCAAAACAATTTGATGCCTCAAAATGGATCTAGAAGGTTTTGGACCCCAAATCACCAAACTAGGACCTGCCACTAAAATGGCCCCTACCATCCAATTCCTCCAATTTTTCCACCTAGAAAGTACCAAGATATATGATAAAGTATACAATGATTCAATATGGACCATATCTCCCTATTTTCGAAGTATTTGGGGCCCCAAAATGTTTTATTGAATGAAGTGAGAAAATTTTTAATCAAACTTTCTCCCAAGTATAGAATTTTTATTTACTTGGAAGTTGTCCTTTTAACCCAATCTACCAAAGTTCATTCTTCCCCTCTTTAGTAGTTCCAGACTTCTTTTACAAAATTGTATCTTCTACCAACTCTACCTGGCTTCTGGCACTAATTCCTCTATGGTAGGGAGGATCCTCTCCTCAGTTTCCTAATCCAACATGGAAGGCTCATAGAGTTTCAAATTATCCAAATTTGTGACTGAGTAAATGCACATATATGGGGGTAGACTAAGTCTATATGAATTATCACCTACCTTCTCTAATACCTCAAAAGGACCTACCATAGAGCCTTGATATTCTTACCGGGGCCATGTAGTGTTTCCTTGTTCAGTTGTAACCATACTCTATCTTCCACTTTGAATGATTTCGCATCGAGTATTTAGTTTTAATATGTGCAGGTATTACTAAGAAACCATTTTTCTCATAGTTGAACATAATAAGGCCCTAAGCCCATTCCCTTCAATTATACTTATTCAAACTGGCATGTGGATACTCCCTCTAAATATGTTTCATTTCCCAATCTCCCCCGCAAATGTACCTTTAGTACCTCTCCTCTTGACTTAGTAGACAACTTCACTCGGTTCCACTTGCATTTAGTTTCTAATAGCTGGAAGTACCCCACCCTCATGGGTTGTCTTGGTTTTTATCACCCCATTGCATTTTTGGCATGCATGTCGCTCTTCCCCTAAGATCAAATGGTATAGTCTACATCTTAGAGAACAAGCCTCATTCTTATTTCTCCTCATAGTCTTGACTCATCCCCTCGAACACCTGGTGGATCACATTTTTATGGTTGGTTATGATAAATTCTTGACCAAATTTCATTGGCCTTTCATATCCTTCATGGCTAGTAGATCATATTCATTCCACTTCATCATTCATGAATCATCTCCCCCCCAAGGAGACCCACCCTAGGGGGGCCATCCTTGTTTATTTTACTACTCTAACTACGCATGGCAGAGTATCTTGGTCACATATTCAAGGAACCCATCTCCTTGTTTGTAACGCATCTAAATTATTTTATTCATTAATAGAAAAAAACACCAAAACACATATAAAAAAATTCAAAACCAAAAATTGAGGGAAACATCAACGTGCATACCATCTCGTCTGATGACTCCTATTTCACACTTGGTGATAGTATCTGTTACCTTTCATTACAACATATACATCAATTCACCTATGCTCACAATGGTTCTCTATTCATACTACATTCCCCATATCCTAGTACCCATCACTATGATTCCCTAAGTTGCCTTCACTAATTATCATCCCATTGTCTTCATTTTCCCTCGGTCCCAGTTTGGAATCCATCACCATGTATTGTTATCTCCTGAAATTGGGTCATATTATCTCCAGTTGGTTTTGAATACCACCAACACCAACTATAATTTATGATTTATCCAATGGAATCCTTGAGTCCCATTCTCATTGACCAAAACTTGCTCAGCATTATCAAAATCCCCCTTCATTACAGGTTGGTACTTGGATTATCCTTGGTTGATATGACGGGACCTCCTATCCCTCACTATCACATATTCACTCATGTCAACACCAAATTTTGTTTTCCAAATGTGTTGATTGTATCTCAGTTCCCATTCCCATTATTTATGGTGAACCTCAGACTATATAGAGAGAGACATCATTTCTCTTTCCTTTAGTTGGCCCCTTGATGTTTGATGATAGATCATTATCACATCATGGTGGGTTGTACATTGTGACAATAATAGTTTATAGTTCTAGTTGAAGATCCCTGGGCTTGTATGGATATCAATGCCTTCCATTGGGATCTTTTCTCACATCACTCTCCCGAGTTCTAGGGCACATCTCAATGAGTAGTCCTCTCTTATTACCAATTACCCTAAGGGTGATGCATGTTACTACATCATAGATTTGTTTACTAATTGGGTTTGTTTTCATTGATGTCAACCCTTGAAGCAAGTCCGGTAGCAACTTTTGTAGATCCACAGCATGGTTAAGGAACTTAATCTCGTTTGATGTATAATGGTATGAAGTTTAGTATATTTTTAGGTAATACTATTCTAGATGGATATTACATGTCATGTCATTTCCGGGGATATGTGGAATGTCACATAAATCCTCACGGTTAGACAGTTATGGCCTTGTGAAGTTGGAGAACCCTCATGAGTTATCTAGAAGGTCAAAGAAGTCAAATTATTCTAGAAGCTCCCAGAAGAAGTTGACTAGTCAAGTGGGTAAAACTAGGAATTAACCGTGGGTTAAGTTGTTGCAATAATAAAATAATTAAAAATAAATTGGTTGCAACTATAAGTGGAGAATTTACTATGTGTAGCAAAGTGGGTTAGAAGTGGACAAGTGGTTAGAAGTGGGTTAGCCCTAAAAGAAGGAAATTGGTTAAGTTGGTTAGAAGGTAACCCCTTGAGGAAGCTACATGGAAGTATAAATAAGAGAAAAATGCTCTCCTATTATCACCTATTGAGCACATTGAATATATATTATTGTGTAAGGTTTATTGCAAGTACTCATTGATAAATCTGAACTTACGCAAGTCTAAGGTAGCATGAAGGGTTGGTGGTGAAAGTTTCAGAATTCCAAAAATATTGAAAAAAACTCTAGTTTTTTAGGTGTATGTGGGCTATAGTGGAGAAGGGCATGTACGTATGTGGGTTTTCAGTATAATAGGGCACGTACAGTTGGGAAAATCCATGAAAACTTGAGGAGATGAAGATGTCAGGTCTCTAGAGTCTGAAAGCAATCTCCCAAGAAGGTCTACAGTGATCAAGCATAATAGATTTGTCTACAGGTTCAAAAGGTATGTCTTATTTCTATGAGTAGTTGGATTTTGTTTTCTACATGAGAAATGGTTATGGGGTTTTGATTATTTTCCCTAGAGAGGCTATTGATTGTATGGAACTTACAATATAAGTCATATCTACACAAATGCAGTGCTGGTATATTTGATATTTATCATTGGTACATCTTGTTAGTGTTGAAGCACATATTATATTTATTTGCATATGGTTAAGGGTTTTGTGGTATATGGTTGAGAGATTGTAGTTGTGAAGTGGTTATGAATTTTTTGATGCAGTGTGAGGATATATATCAGTAAGGGTTTGATGTCTAGTCCATGTGAGTTTTATTACACTTGTTCAGTATTATACACAAATGTATGGCACATGACTAGAGAGATATAGATGCACTTGGTTAAGGGATATATAAGATGATGTATGCATAGGTTAAAGTTATAGATAAGACACAGTGATGGGTTGCAAGTTGAAGTGACAAAGGTAGCAAAGTGTTTGAAGTTTCAGGGAAAGTGAAAAATCAGGTGTATGTAGGTTGTTGTATATACACGGCGCATACATACGCAAGCTATAGTATAGATAGGGCACATACATACATGAGCTGTAGTATATACAGGTCACTTACCTATTGGGTTTTGTTGTTACAAATTGAGTATAGGTATAGGTTGGTTATAGGTCAGTGGCACAGGTTGGTTACAGGTTGTTGGCATAGATTGGTACAGGTTTATAGTGGTATATCTCACAATGAAATTGTAACAGTGGTTTCATCATTTCACTTATATTTCAGGGTGGCAAGACGAGGCAAGGATAGGTGGTTGTAGCCAACTTTTGGTTGTATTCGGAGAACATAAGGGATTGTAGCCTCCTTCTGGTTATAGATAGAGAATTGGGGAGTTGCAGCTTCCCTCAAGTTGTAGCCTGAAAATATAGGGGGTCAGAGCCTCCTTCCAGTTACAGATAGAGAACAAAGGAACCCGGTGCTTCCAATGAATGTAATTCTTAAATACATATAAAAAAAATCATTTTGTGGTTTTCTCCCGCATTGGGTTTCCACATAAAAATATTGGTGAACTATGTATGTGTATGATTTTTCATTGTTCATGGTTTATTTACTATGCACTTATTCGATGATAATGTTATATTGATCATAAATATAAATAACAATTACAAATTGTGGTTAAAAGGATTAAAAATCTTTATTATTGATTCATCCCCCTCTCAGTAATCCAACAAGATTTTCCAGTTACAAAATTATTCACTATATTCATCATACATATGGGTCATAATGTTCATACTTGGGCCCCAAATGCACATGTTTGCTATTGCAATAATATTTTATAGTATCGGATGCATGGGAATCCCACCTCATTCATATAAGATATCATTCACATAGGTAAGTTTGGTTATTTTAGGTGGGATTCATCACTTTGTCCACAGGAAATCATTTCTTCTTGGTCCAAATATTTTTTTCTCTCTCTATAGGTAGACTTTACAAGTTACAAGCATGTGGGATATAAATTGATGGTGTATTTTAGCTATATGGAAGCTCTGAACTTCACACATCGAGGGAAGATTTTTATCACTTGAGTTTCACTCACAAGAGACATTTAGGTGATTTTATAAAGACATCGTGAATTAGAAATAATACAACATAATAATTATACATCAAAGATACTTTAAATCACCTCAAAGAGAAAGGGAAATAACATTATAAAGTGGGTTTTCATACACTTGCATATCCTTCCTTCACTAACACTCATGCATTTGCATGGATTTTCCTTAGAAAGTTGTGCAAATTGCATGGCTTAGTTAAGTTAGCTCTAGGTT
>ML787556.1:946616-1011340 GCA_009831015.1 Picea engelmannii
TCCTTTCATACTGCAACAAAAATGACACCATTTATGGCACTTTATGGATACCACCCTCCTTCCATCACTTCTTCTCTAAAAGAAAAATCTAAGGTTCAAGCAGTGGAATATCACATCGATAATCAACAACAAGTTCTCCAAATATTAAAGGAAAACCTGACCATGGCATAGAATCGCATGAAACAACAAGCAGATCAACATCGTAGTGAAAGAAGTTTTGAAGTAGGGGATTGGGTGTTTTTAAGACTACAACAATACAAACAGATGTCCCTCAAGCAAGCCAGGAAGGATGATAAATTATCACCAAAGTGCTATGGCCCTTATTGATCCATATGGATATCGATGGCCACCCACCTTTTCCAACTAGCTCAAAACAGTTTTTTGACAATTTTGGCAATTTACTATTTTTAGCAGTTTTAACTTCCAGGGCCATTTTGAGGGCCTAAATGAAGGTTTTTTGGGATTGAGCTCCTTGATGATAGCCAAAATAATAATTGAGCCCCCAAAATGAATCTCCTCGATGATACCTTTCCAACGAGCTATCACAGGCCTAAAACGGAGATCGTATGCAAAAGTTACGACCCCGGGAAGTTGATGTACTAACTTACCCAAACGGGGCCCACATGACTTTTGGCGCTTCATCTCCTAGGGTTAGGTTTTTGGATGTATAGGGTTTTTGGAATTATTTCTTATTGTTAAAAGGCCTTCAAAGCCTCATTGTAACCTTCTTCTTGTGAATGCGTGCTGTTGTCACATCTCTTCTCAGAGATAAGCCGCCACCATTCCAGCAAGCTTGTTTCCGCTACATTTTACAGTTTCAGCTTATTTCGTTATTGAATAGAAAACTAGTTTTACTATATCTCTATTATTTTGTGTTAAGAACCTATTAATAATGTGTATTCATTTTTTTATGCTCATAAAATCTGGATCAGTGGTATCAGATCGGTCTGCTCCTTGTCGTCTTAATGCATGTCCCCAACGAGGTCGGAGTACAAAGAGGTGGGTCTTGAGCTTGTTTCTCTTGAGGAAAAAAGATCTCGCATGCCCAAGCGACCTCCCATGGCAGGAGAAAATAAATATGATGGGATAGGAGATCCTTTCAAACTATTTATTGAGGAATCCCTCACGCAACAGAGGAATGAGATGATGGATAGTTTCGCACAAATCCTTTGGCGGCTACCAACAGGCGACGCATCTTCTTCGAACGGAGGCGTTGCCCCCCTCAAGGTACAAATAAACTTCGATATTCCTATATTTGAAGGTCAAATAGACACAAATGTTGTAGACAAGTGGTTGAATCTACTAGAAGGGTATTTTCTGTCCATAACTTTTCGAATAAAGAAAATATTACTTTTGCGCTCCTCAAAGTCGTTCCCCATGTCAAAGATTGGTGGGAAACTTTCTGTGAGCAAAAGGAAACAGAGGAAACCTCATTATTTTAAGTCACGACCACCTGGGAATCCTTCAGGGATGCTATTAAGGAACAATACTACCCTATCGGAAGTTATGATGACCTGTATACCAAATGGACCACACTGTGGTAAGAAAGAGACCAAGCAGTGTCGGATTTCACAAATATCTTCCATACCTTGCGCACCAAGTTGGGTATCAAATATTCGGAGCGACATCTGGTGCTCAAGTATCGCGATGCTCTGCATAGATACATCCAAACTGAAATGTAATTTCTAGACATCTCATCCTTGGGTGCAGCCTACCGATATGCTGTCAAAATCGAGCAGAAGCTCAAACAAAAGACGTGGCAATTTGGGCCTGGGAACCCCTCACAACAAAATCTAGGAAAGAGCAGCCCCAACCCACCGAACAAAGGATAGAGAAAATATGGATAGTATCAGGACAACCAGTCCAAGCCGCAAGCAAAGAAGGACACCAGAAAGACAAATAAAGATATCGGGAAGTGGTGCGACTTCCATAAGAGCCCTTGGCATAACATTGTTGACTGCCGCTCAAAGCAGTCGTTGGTGGCCGAAGTGAAAGCCTCTGAATTAGATGCAGATTATGAATCTGATCCAAAACCAGAAAGAGGAATATGGATCATTGACGCGGAACCTAGTGCCACTGTTGCTACCACCAAGCTCCATCCTGGTGAACCAGACGAGCCAGAAGAAGGAGAGTGCCTCTTCCATTCACAGATGTGGGTAAAAGGAACCCCACTGCACTTCATCGTTGATAGCGGTAGACAGAAGAACCTCATCTCAAAAGAGGTCATCAAGTGGCTAGCCCTACCAACAACGCCGCACCCACAACCGTACACCGTTGGATGGCTCCGCCAAGGAAGCGATCTCCACGTTAGCCAACAGTGCAGACTGTCGTATGGCATCAAGCCCTTCAAAGACGAGGTATTGTGTGATGTTGCTCCTCTCAAAGTTTGTGATGTTCTTTTGGGCCAACCTTATTTATGGAAACGTCATGTTGTATATGAGTCTAGGCCTCGTAGTGTCATTATTACTTTGAACAGGAAATTGTACAGGATACCCGAGGCAGTCCCACCTAGTGTTATTTCCTTGATCTTTGCTAAGCAATGCAGGAAGGTCATCTCTCAGATGGGGAAGTTTGTCTTCTTCATGATTTGCTCTTAGAATAAGCGAAAGATCACAACCACATCCAGGGTCTCTGCAGCTGACCTCTCCACACAGCAGAATCAAGTAGATAAGGTCATGGAAGAATACTCAGATATCTTCTCCTCACCTACAGGGGTACCTTTGCACTGCCAGGTCAAGCACCCCATCGATCTGACCCCCGGCGCACCACTACCCAATGGGCCAGTCTATCATCACTCTTTGTTAGAGAATGAGGAGATCAAGCGACAGATCCAAGAACTGCTCCACAAGGGGCACATCCTCCCCATCTCATCACCTTGCGGGAGCCCAATCGTGTTGGTACAAAAGAAAGATGGAACCTGGTGACTATGTATTGATTACCGGGATCTGAATAAAATCATAGTCAGAAACCTGTACCCGATTCCCTGAATTGATGACCTCCTTGATCAACTCACAGGGGCCAAATACTTCAATAAGATTGATCTAAAGTATGGATACCACCAGGTCCCGATAGAACAGACAGATCTATGGAAGATCGCCTTCAAGTCAAAGGAAGCCCTTTTTGAATGGTTGGTCATTCCCTTTGGTTTGACAAATGCTCCAGCCACTTTCATGAGGATGATGGATGATATCCTACGACCATTCACCAATACTTTTGTAGTGGTGTATCTGGATGACATTCTAATTTACAGCAAGACTTGGGCCAAACACTTGCATCATATTCAGCAGGTTCTGCACACCCTACGGCAGCACAAGTTATACGCCAACTTGAAAAAATGCTCCTTCAGCATGGACAGAGTCCGTTACCTGGGCTACATCATTGATCAGCATGGCGTACATGTGGATCCAGCCAAGATCCAAGTCATCTGTGACTGGCCAGCCCCAACAACACTCACTGAGCTTCGGAGCTTCTTGGGCCTTGCCAATTTCTACTGTAGGTTCATGTTGGGTTTCTCCCATATTGCATGGGCCCTCAGCCAAATAAACAGAGGTGGTCGTAAGGTGAAATTTTCATGGGGCCGGTCCCAACAACAAGCGTTCGATGATTTGAAGCAGTGCTTGTGCTCAGCCCCAGTACTTTCACTACTAGACCTGCAGCATCCTTTTGAGATCGAGACAGATGTTTCAGACTATGTTGTGGGCGTCGTTCTCACTCAGCATGACCACCCCGTGGCCTATCATAGTGAGACACTGTCAGATATTGTCCGTAAGTACCCTACTTACGACAAAGAAATGTACTCCATTGTGCAAGCATGCCGCCAGTGAAAACATTACATTCTTGGGAAGGAGACAGTCATCCACACTGATCATAAGCCACTGCAGTTCATGCAGACGCAGGGAAAATTGCAGAATGACCGCCATCAAAAGTGGTCCACATACTTGCAGCAATTCCACCTCAACATCAAGTATAAAACAGGGAGCACCAATCACGTCGTTGATTTCCTTAGCAGACCGCCAATCACGACACTCACCACAGTGCTAGACTCTTGCGGCCATGAGACATCTGGATGGCCCCAACTCTATGAGACAGACCCTGACTTCTCCACTACCTACCAAATGATGGGTGCAAATGCAATTGTCGATAATTTCCATCTTCAGGATGGGTTGTTGTGTCATATGGGCCATATCTGTGTTCCATCAAGGGAGCGAGCGAAGTTGATCTAGGAAGCCCACTACAGTCGGGTGGCAGGACACTTCGGTGTTGAAAAGACAGTGGTGATGCTACAGAAACATTTCTACTAGCCAAAACTTCGACAGGAGGTCAGCAAGTATATCAAGTCCTGCACTGCCTACGCTATTGCCAAACTAACCACTAAGAAACAGGGCATGTACACCCCTCTTCCTAGTCCTGACAGGCCATGGGAATCCATCTCAATGGACTACATGTTGGGCCTCCCATCCACCAAGCAAGGAAATGACTGTGTTTTTGTGGTTGTTGACCGCTTTTCTAAGATGGCGATTCTGGTTGCCTGCAAAAAGAGCATCACAGCAGAGTCCACTGCCAAGCTCTTCTTTGAACGATTCTGGGTACATTTTGGAATCCCACAAACTATTGTCTCAGATTGGGATAGTAAATTTCTCATCACATTCTAGTCAAGCCTCTGATCATTGCTGGACACCAAGCTCACCAAATCCATGGCCTTCCACCCCCAGATAGATGGCCAAACCGAGGTTGTAAATCAAATGATTGTGCATATCCTCCACATGTATAATTCAAAGCACCCTCGCACATGTGATGAGATCCTTCCCTATGTCCATCATAGCTACAACCGAGCCCTGCATAGCTCAACCGGCCATAGCCCCTTTCAAGTAGGGTTGGGATTCCAACCATTGGGACCCATAGATGTTGCACTTCCCCTTGCGGTCACCTCGACCAACTCATCTCCTGCTCCAACTGAAGCTGACAAAGCCACCCAGTCCATTGACCGGATCCAGCACATATGCCAACAGGTTCAGGATATCCTACAGAAGTCCAATGACAAGTACAAACAGCGCCATGATCAACATCGGGTGCCGCATAAGTTTCAGGTGGACGAAAAAGTTTGGTTGCAATTGCAGAAAGAACGCCTTACAGGACCCCATCGAAAGCTTCGCCCACTCCGTTATGGGCCATACACTATCACCAAGGCCATGGGGGATAATTCTTTTGAGCTCAACATTCCTCCTTTCCTTGGTCTACACCCAGTGTTCAACGTGGATCTCATTCGCCCTTATTTTCCACCATTATTGGACACCTCAGAAGTAGCAGAACAACTGACACCAACAAAGCTCAACCCCGACTGCCTACAACAGGCATCCAATGATAAGCTTGTGGACAGAAAGAGCAAGGTCACTCGACAACAAAGGATCCAGCTTTATCGAGTCATCAAAGCAGGGCAGCTTCTGCACCAAGGCAAGTGGCTCACCCGGGGCCAAATTCAGCAGAAATTTCCTCATCTGATGGGGGACCTCAACGCAATGGATATAATTTCTTCCTAAGGAGGGAGGGTTGATCCATATGGATATCGATGGCCACCCACCTTTTCCAATTGGCTCAAAACAGTTTTCTGACAATTTTGGCAATTTACTATTTTTAGCAGTTTTAACTTTCGAGGCCATTTTGAGGGCCTAAATGAAGGTTTTTCTAGATTGAGATTCTTGATTATAGTTGAAGGCATAATTGAGCCCCCAAAATGAATCTCCTCGACAATACCTTTCCAATGGGCTATCACACGCCTAAAACGGAGATCGTATGCAAAAGTTACGACCCTGGGAAGTTGATGTACTAACATACCCAAACAGGGCCCACATGACTTTTGGCGCTTCATCTCCTAGGGTTAGGTTTTTGGATGTCTAGGGTTTTTGGAATTCTTGCTTATTGTAAAAATGCCTTCAGAGCCTCATTGTAACCTTCTTCTTGCGAATGCGCATTGTCGTCACATCTCTTCTCAGAGATAAGCCGCCACCATTCCAGCAAGCTTGTTTCCGCTGCATTTTACAGTTTCAGCTTATTTTGTTATTGAATAGAAAACCAGTTTTATTGTATCTCTGTTATTTTGTGTTAAGCACTTGTTAATAATATGTATTCATTTCGTTCTGATCATAAAATCTGTATCACTTATAAGGTGTTTCAAAAGATTGGTACTATGGCATACAAATTGGAGTTGCCTGCATCTTCACAAGTACACCCAGTTTTCCATGTTTCATGCTTAAAGAAGGTTATAGGCAACAAGATCCCAGTTCAAACTATATTTCTAGAACTTGACGAGGAAGGAAAAATAATATTGGAGCCTGAAGCCATCACTAACACAAGAACCATTTCAGAGTATCTCATTAAATGGAGGAAACTACCGGCTGAAGATTCCACTTAGGAAGATGAGTCTTTTATACAGAAGCATCCAGAGTTACTCAAGCGTTGTGGACAACACTTGTCTCAAGGGGAGGGGCATGTTGAGCCCTAATATTGGCTCACTACCCCTTAATTGGGGCATATTATATTAGTAAGGTTATTTTATTTATGTCAACTTTAGGCCATTAGTTGTAATTATACCTCCTAGTCTCCTATATATACCAAGGAGACATTTTCATTTTGAATCATCTTGTACTTGAACATTTAAGTGGGGTAAAAGGAGGTTATCCTCTCGAAGAGGCTTATTATCTGAAATTATCTCTTTTTCAAGGCGTTGAGTACTTTTTATGAAGTTTTTCTATGCTATATTGATATTTGGTTCTTAACATGAACTCTTGTGTTTGAATTTTGTTGATGTGACATATGTACATATGATTAGATGTTATGATGATTGATTATTATTGATGACATGATTCATTGATGGATGCAGGTTGACGATAGTTTATCGACCAGACTCACATTTGGAGTAGAGGGGTCACACACGACAACCAGAAACTTTGAGGGAGAGGTGTGGCAGCAGCCCTGCCACATCCTACTAGCACTCATGTCATGGCTTGAACTATAGATTAATGATTACCTAGTTCGAAAAGACCCACAATGTCATGAGGGAAGACCGTGACAGTCCCTCACGATGATTCTAAGGGGTGCGCAATAAGGCAGAGGCCTTATTCCTTAGAGGCCCTTATTCTCCCACAAGATCACCTGGCGGAGTATTGACTCCAAGGGTTTGATGTTTACTAAATTCATTCAAGAGGCGAGTGGCACCCTTGGAGCACGTGGTGTGACCTGAAGGGCACGTCGCGCAAAGAAACGAAAAGAGGCGAGCGACACCCTTAGATCACGTAGTGCACTTTGAAGGGCACGTCGCGCGAAGAAAACAGAAAGAGGTGAGTGACACCCTTGGAGCACGTAGTGCGCTTTGAAGGGCACGTCGCGCAAAGAAAACGGAAAGAGGCGAGTGGAACCCTTGGAACACGTAGTGCATCCTGAAGGGCACGTCGCGATTTTAACTAGTAAATGAATAAACCTAGACTGCCTAGAAAACTATGCCTCCTTAGGACCTAGTCGGCCTTAAAATGAATGATATGATGAGTAAAGTTTAAAAATAATTTTTTTCCCTTAAAAATGTTGCCCAGCCTAGTGAATGTAAAACCTTAGTCTAAGAAGAACCTTTGAACAAAAATATTTAGACATATAACAAGAAGGGGGTAAATAAATTCAAACTTTATTTATTAAAGTAAAAAAAATATATTGGAGGATTCAATTTTAAAAAAAGAGGGTAAATGATTGTTTTTATCTACACTTGCTAAATTAATTTTTAATTAAAAAGGAAAATGGGTAAATGGTTATTTTATCTACACTTGCTAAATTGTTTTTTTTAGTTAAAAATGAAACTTAAAGAAAAGGAGAAACGTAAAGAAAAAGATGAATGTCTAATTAGGTAAGGAATCTTGTCTTTGGAACTTTCTATTTATGAACTCAACTAGGAATTAAGTAAGGCGTAAGTCATTTAAGAATTGTAAAGGAATTTTGGGACACCGAGGAGAGCTTTTAGGAATACTCTTAGGTGGATGAGGAAAATAGGAATATTTAATTAATTAATAAAATTAATTTCCTGGTGCAACTAGGGGATGGGCGACATGTGTACGAGGGAGGTTTTTCCTAATTAATTAATGAAAATGGAATATGATGAAAATTTTGGTAAACTAATTACTTTAAAACTCTATAAAAAGAATGGCGGAGGAGGAGTATGGATCATCATTTGGCTTGCGTAACGTTACGCTGCTGAAATTTTATCTTGACTGAACTTTTTTTTGTGGGAATTGGGATACCCAGATCGGGTAACGAGTGGTAGCTCGACCTTGCGAGGCAAACTGGGTGCTATCATTCTCTGGTATTGTGTATGTGGCCCCTTTGCGGCTCGGGGGGCTCATGGGGGGTAAGAGTACCCCTAGCATTGGCTAGGAGGTACCGGTGAGGTCACATTGATCGGCAAGCAGGAGCTAGACGGAGAGCACGCGGGACAACGACTCGGAGCTTTCTCTTTTGGCTACGGTATGCATGTGTATATTTGTATTGAATGGTAGTTTAAATATCATTCATGTGCCTTCAATAATGTACTTCTATTGTATTAAATTTTATGTTTAACCAACGTAACACTATCCACAGATTTCATTTTTATTTTCAGCAAATTGTCTTGTTGAGCCTAGCCTTATGCTCGATGTTTTTTGAATTTATTTCCCATGGTGAACCCAAACTCTGATTGCAATCTTCTATGTGTTTGTTTTTATTGATTTAATATGAAGAAAATTTGTGTTTTTATCTTCTATCCCTTGTCCTTAAGTTATTAGGTTGTGCCCGAGCAGTCAGCCAGGAGCCTAATCGACTGTCTTCACTCTGGTGTTTAAGACTCGGATTTAAATGCCCTGCTTTCCTATGCATGGATAATGAGTGAAGGATAAATTTCCGCCTAGCTACCTATTCCTTACTTATCTCTGCGTTTTTCTCTTATAATTAAACTCTATGTCTTGATTGATTAAACTCTTATTATACTCTGTGTTTTTAATTGTTTAAACTCTAATAAATCTATGCACTTGAATGATAAATCTTTGTGTTTTCTTGTGACTGATTACTTCTGTGTTATTCTTGTCGTTTGATTCTCAAAATGGTATTGATTCTTTTCTGTTTATTTTTATTATTGTTCTCCACGGAGAAGATCTGGATGCAGATTTGATGTCGACAAATTGATGAAATTCCTTACATGTCTTCATTTTTACCGGTCAGTTAAAATCGTCGTGTTTAAATTTTATACCAGCATGAATTCGCCTTGATTTATACCAGTTTTTATATCATTTTTTATACCAGACATCATGTGTATTGCGTTTGGGGTTAAACGATCTGAATCGTTGCTTATAAACGCACTCAAAAAAAAAATGACTTTCATCTCGATCTTCGCTGGTGTTGGCATATCAAACTTTAAATTCACTCTCTCTTAATCGACTTCCTACCCTTACAAACTCGTGGTTCAGTGATTCTTGCACCCTGGGTTGATGGATTCCCTTGATTATCTCGTGTTGGTACAGAATTGTGATCGGGGAAGCTCAGGATGTGTCGTGGTCCTGCCTGTGAGTTTATTGGTTGACTGAGCATAACAGAGAACTCATAGGAAGCTTTGTGGTTTTGCAAGTTGAAACCTCCGACTAGAGAAATATTTTGGAATCGAAGATGAAACCTGGGGAATCATGTTCATTCAATGATTGCTCGAGCTATAGTTTCCCATTGATTGGTGGTCGTGTTGTGTGTTCCCTCTAATATTAGAGCGTTGTCTCTTCCTTGTGAACGAATCGAATGTTTCTTCAGGAATGTCTGTTGTGGGTTGTGAAATTCGTGAACCCTCTGCCACGAGAGCTCTCTGGAGTGACGGTCCGCTTGTGTATGGATCCATTGTATTCTCTCAATACCTAACATTATTGAATGCATAAATGTGTGGAGCGATGTCTATGATTCCTTTCGTTCCTTTAAATTTTATTTCTGATGCCTGGGAACTAACGAGGAACGATTAATTCCGGACTTAGGATGGTCATGCTTATGTGGGGTTTCCATTTCCGCCCTGCAGAGGATATCCCCATATTCAAAATTTGAGCTCCGTCGTTTAGAGCTTATCCTTGAATGAACACCTGGCCATGTCGGATCAATGGCGACCTGTGTATGAAGTTACTATCTGTTTCCCTTAAGGGTGGAACCCAAAATGTAAATTACCTCCAGTTAAGAATAGTTCAACTCTTAACTTTCTTATAACCCAAGGGCTTTCATGTCAATCTCTTATTTAGGGTGTGGATTGATCGATCTCCTTGGGGGTTATTCTATTTTGATAGGCAAGGTGACTTAATAGTCTTTACATATTACCCTTTTATAATCTGCTTTAATTCTTTAATGAGATATGCATAGTAAGGGATTCTTTACATATTGATGATGTGATATGATCTCTTATGGTCTTATGCATGGATAGGACACTTGGTATGAGATTTTATTTACAACTTAACATGTTAATCTTCTTCTTAGATCTTGAATGGATATACAAGGCAGATGCATTCTTATTTATCTAATAATTATGATTGATTTCTTTAATTCCTAAAAAGGATACTTTCATAATATTAAACCTTAAGTTTTTGCTCATAAAGAATTGTGATCCTTATGGGGCTCTACCCTTGAGTTTTAATTTAGTATTAATTTTCCTTATGCTTTGCTTTAAGAAGATATGTATTTTATGGGTTTGTTCACATATATGAAATTAAATTTTGACTTCTGCTTACATCTCTTTAAGGATTCCCATAATAAAGGATAAATATAGTAGAGTTGGCGCGGCTGTTACTAATTGCAGAGACTTGAGGCACTTGATAACGATGCTTGAACTTAATGAACTTGAATGCAGAAATTCATTAATGAGGATTGGATTTAGATATTTCTGTCACAAGGAAATTGCTTATGCTTTTTGGTTGCTAACCCTCATGTCTCGTTCTCTTACTCTATTGTATATAATTTTTGAATATTTATTAAGTAAAATAGATTATTCTTATGCACCATGAAGAAGTGATATTTAAGTAAATTTGATAAGTCTAGATATGATTTATTGCGCCATGGATATTGTCACGCCTATTTCCATGTGACGACATGATTCTTGATGAGGGGATTGTTGTGCGCCTGTTTGATAAATGTGAATGATAACCTGGCCAGAGTCATGTGCTTCCCGATGGGGAGTATCGTTCATTATTGTCTGTTGCCTGAATTGCGTAAGTGGTGTTCATTGTCTTGTCTTGTTGATTAAATGTTTTCGTTGTTACTTTCCTGCCTTTGAATTTAAAAAAAAATTGCACTTGCTTTGTGTCGCATGTAGTCATAACGAAGACGGGATCATTACTCAAAGTCCCTTTCAAGCATTGGGATCTCCATTTTGAATCAAGAGCTTTCATATTGGAACTAATTCTTCAAGGAGTTTAGAATTTATCTATAAATGAAATCCATGGGGAAACATTTGAAGAAGAGAAGAATTGGAAGGTTATGCTATAGGAATGAGATTGGAGATCATTTCTCTCTCTCTCTCTTCTCTATTGTTCATCACCCTCATGTTTTTTTATGTTCTTTCCTCAAAGAAGAAAAACTTATTCATTTTCCATTGTTAGAGAGGGATTTCACAAATCAAAAAGATCTATCCCAAGGAGAGTGTTGAATATCAATTACATCCAACCAATATCCCCAACTGTTTCTATTCATGTACATTCCTTTCCAGTAGACAAATATATGAGTATTATTGGTTCCCTCCATGTTTTATGTTTCAATGGTGTACCTGTAATTTAATTTGTAGTTTTAATTTTATGCACACTTCTCTACTTTGTTTTGCTACAATAATACTCTTTCCTTTGTCCCATAACTAATCATTGCATCATGTTTATCTCACAGTATATATTAATAGGGGAAATTTTTCTCACCCATGCAACAAAATACCCAGTACAATAAGTCCACATGCCATAGATAGATGAGATATTCCATGGTGAATCCCTACAAACAAGTTAACTAATACCAAAGAATAATAGTTTTTGTGAAAGGAAAACAAGTGCATAGAAATTCAAATTAAATAATTACATTTTGTAATACCTCGAGGGAAAAAAAATGTGTCTGGATGAAGTATAAAATTAGCAAAATCTAAAAATAGCCTTTTGGATGGCTCAAAAATAAAAATATGGTGACAAATATGACATGTCAATCAGATTTCTTATGAGGTTGAACAAGGGAAAACAAAAAACTAGGGAATTTCTTATAAATAGGGAAAAATCGCGAAATTCAAAATAACATGTCAAATTTGGAGAGATATGTTGGACATATTGTCATTGATGTCAACAGTCGATGAACTACCAGAGATGAACTAACAGTGATGATCTGTTATTAATGATGAACTACCAGAGATGAGATTGTCATTGATGTCAATAGTATATCAGTCAGCAGAGTATGTCAAACAGTATGCATAGATCGAAAGTGCAAACTCAAGAGGAGGAGCGAACAGTATGAAGATCAAATCTCAGAAGAAAAAGCACATTGCACAGTATATCAGAAGAAGTGAACGGTATCAAGAAATTCGTGATTATTGTTGATCACGATAGGATCAACAATCCTATGATAAAATATCGGGAGGGTTAGAAAATGCAGAGATCAAAGCTCGGAAGGAAAAATGCAAGCTCAGGGTGAGAAGCCTCGGCAGTCGTTCAATAAAGAGTGAGAAGCCTCAGCAGTCGTCCGATCAAGGTTGACCGTGTTGATTGTCTAAATATAACAGAAAACGGTCATATGAGTGACCATGGGCTTAAGTATCGTTGGAGGATCGTGACCGTCGATCTGCAAGCAAGATCAACGACAGGTATTAATTGTGGGGAGTGAAATAATAATTAAACTACTCGCCAATTACAATCCCACAATCTGTCTAGATCGTCAGATCTCATAGCTTGAAAGATCTACGACTGCAATTAATCCAACAAACAATGAGATTAAGTCAGATTAAGTATTGACCATCGGATGCGCAATCCCCAGATCAACGGCAGGGATGAATTGTGGAGATCGAAATGAGAATTAAATATTGTGCTAGTTCCAATCCTGCAATAGTTAGGACCATCCAATCCTATAGCTTCGAAAATCGATGATTGTGGTTGACTCACCAACAGCACGCAACTTCAAATTGCGAAGTTTGGGTGACGAGTTAAATCACTCGCAAGTTGTGGTTCCGCAATCATCCTTGATAGTGGATCTTCTTCGAGAATCTTCACAACCGTTGGATTACTTTTTGAGTGGAAGGACAAGATAAGCAGGGAAAAACGATTAAGAATTTGATTGACCAAATACCCGCCAGTCGTTGGATCAAATCCGAATTCTCATCAGCCGTCGGATCATTTTCGAGTGGAAGGATAGGCTAAGCGAGTTAAGATCTAAGATCTCATTCATGCGAACTTTCATCGGTCATTGGATCATTCTAAGTGGAAGGACAGGATAAGATAGAAGAGTTGCATCGTTGACAGATCGAGTCATCGATCTAAGTTCATGATCGATGAACAGCATTTAGTTAGGATCTAAAGTTGCGAGGAGGTTACGCTCTGAAAAGTTTGAGATGTGAAATACATGAATCCCAGAAATATTAAATGAATAAGGATCGTCGGATTTGGAGGATATACGAGGAGCATTGGATCAGGTTTGTTAGTCAGCAGACCACGTCAGCAAAAGGGCATATGGTAGACCACATCAGCAAAAAAACGTCAGCAAAAGATATGTGGCAGACCATGTCAATAGACCACGTCAGCAAACACACATGGAATAATCAGATGATGACATGTGTCAAGAGGAAATTGCCTCGTGCCATGTCAACAAGTGACATAAGCAAGTTACGTCACTCAGGGAGAATTGCTTCGGGATTTTTATCACGAACGAATGTCAAAAGTCTGAAAGTCCCAAAGGATGAAGGTCTGAAGTCGCTCTCAGTCGTCGATATGAGATACCCTTCGGATAATATCCCGATCGTTAGATCAAGGAGATGAACATGTGTCACATCGGGAGATCTACGTCGATGTCAACAAGAAACTATGGCAGAACACATCAGCAGTCTACGTCAGCAAGGACACATGGCACAGTCAGAGAACGATAAGTGCCAAGTCAAAATCAGCATTTCAGGTACGTGAAAATCATGAATCTGAGTGACACATGGCAGCTACTTGGCTCGTGACACAATTAAGTTACGTCGCTCCGGGAGTTTTACCACCAGCACTCGCCCAAAGTCCCGAAGTCCCGAATTTCAATGACTCGAAGTGGACACGAGACATTCGATCTAAAGATCACTTCGAAAGTGTTCTCAACCGTCAATCTACTTCGGTGGAAGGATAGTGTAAGTGGAAATGTTAATCGACAGCAAGCGGTCTCCACCGCTTTATGACCGACTCAGCAAGTGATCACTCTGGAAGAAAGAAAGGGTTGAGATTTGAATTACGAATCCTAGAGACGCGAAAGGATATTGACCGTTGATTGAGAAAGGGACACGCGTCAGTGGATTGGAAGCTTTGTAAGATTGACGTATAGAGGAAAGAACAGGTTGAGACTCGAAATCTCCGAAGTCCGAAGACCCGAAGGAGATATCGACGGTCGATCTGATGTTCGGTTGAACTCTCAATCGTTGATCAAAAGACAATGGAAGGATAGCGTAATCATAATAGACAAAGTCACGGAGTAAACAGCGGTCATCCATCTCATTACTTGATTAAGTCTTGGTCGTTGGATTAAGCAATGAAGTATAGGCCCAAGGATCGTACATGACCATTGATCTAGTTGTGTGATATAAATGTGAATCGTCCGATCTATTCAGCGATATCGTATTCAGGAGTTTTGAAAGTTTGGAAGTCATGAAGAACCGAAGGGAGAAGTCCCAAAGTTTCACCAGTCGTCCATCTCATCAAAATATTGGATCGTGACCGTTGATGTGATAAGCGCTCAAGTGCTCATCTCACCTCTCATGAGGTCACCGCCATTGGTCATATGATAAAGAGATTTAAAGGGGAGAATGTAATGTGTCACTTAAATTGATAATCTCTTGGTTCTACGCCTATGATCATATGAACATGGCTTGAAGGAAGTGTGTATTTATGCTATCACAGAGATGAAGGAAATCGATCCATGACTTTGATCGATTTACAAAAGTAAAGGGGATGCTAGGTGTAAAGTCGAAGACCAGGAACGATGAAATTTGGTGGTCCCAAAAGTCGGTGTAAATAAACAAGTTAGTTATAACTTGTTTCACAAGTCGGCTCAATAACTTAGACAAGTTTTGAGCATAAGCAAATATAAATAAAATCGTATTTGGTTCACTAAGTAAGTGCGCAAGAGGACGAAGTAGACGGGCTTGTGAAGAGATAGGCTCGTTGAGAAAGAGCGGTTTGTGGGAAAAATGAAGGGGATACAAATCTGAGGTCCATGTGAATATCAGAGAGAAGAAGAAGTGATAGAAGGTGTGAATATCAGAGGAAAGATAAAAGTGAATAAGATGCGAATTTCAGACAGAGGATGAAATGTCGTGATGAATGTTGATTGTATACCTCTGATCATGAAACAAAATTGATTCATTAATGAATCACTGCTACTAGAGTTGGTTGAACTCTAGTTGGATAGACTATGTTCTATCAACAAGTTGGGTCTTGCAGCAAGCTAGGTCTTACCTGAGAGTTGGTGCTCTCCGAGGATTTGGTGATCTTTACTTCAGTTGGTGCTGAAACAAATTAGTTGGTGCTGGGAAAATCCTTATTATTATATTCATATAAATTATATACAAATATCTGGTATCTTATGTGTCCATTGTGATTATGATTTGATTGTTCTTAATCTGTTCAAATATGTTTTAACTGCTAACTTGTAAGAAGAAGAAAAGTTAGAAAAGTCCACACACTAATTCACCCCCCCCCTCTTAGTGTGGGTGGTGTGTTCAACAATTGGTATCAAAGCTAGTTCCTACAAACAACAGTTTAAACACTGGAAGGTAGATCCTGAAGAAATGGGTCGACAGATGGCTCTCTTTGCAATTGAAGCTCCCTTATTTGATGGAACAAATTATTCATCATGGAGAGAAAGTATGAAACAGTGTTTGAATTCAAAAGGATCTGAAGTTTGGAATTTAGTAGTAAGCAAGCCCTGGGACTTAACTACATCAAATAATCTATACAAAATTACAGTCCAAAGAAAATCAAGGAAGAACAATGAAGTGGCATTGAAGATTCTTCTCAATGGATTATCAGATACAATCAAGGAAAGCATAGGACTATGCACATCCGACAAGGACTTATGGCTGAATTTAGAAAAGATTTATCAAATCAAAAGTGAAGACGCATAAGACATTCTTATCAAGGATGAAGATGAAGACTCGGCCATCAATAAAGGTAAGGACTCTCCACAATATTTTGATTTCAATGACATTGATATTGAATCCTCCCCTGCAAGTAAAGAATAAGACTCGGATACAATAATAGAATGTTTTGTTAGCATTTATCCCATGGAAGAAGTAGAAGAAGAACTATCAAATGCCAATCAAAAGGTTGATTGGAGTCTCTGTGAATACCTCTATGACCATAATGAATCAGATTATAGCTATCTTCGTGACTACACTAAAGAATTTCTTGAAAAGAGTCAAAATCATGTCTTGGAAATAAAGGAAATGCTCAAGGAAAGTGAAAAGATAATAAATGAGCAGGAAAATTAGTTAGAAGAGAAAGAAGACCAGGTCGAGAAGCTGAAGAAAGAAATTAGTCAAGTAAAAGAAAAGGAGAAGGAAGATGATGAGCTTAGCAATCAAAATAAGATCCTAGAAATAAAATAAAAGCTCAAAGACAATGAAGAAATCATGTATGAGAAAAATATTTAGTTAGAAAACAAAGAAGAAGAGATCAAAATATTGAAAAAAAAAGTTGTTGATCTCACAAAAGAAAAGGAAGAAGAAATTGAGATACTGAAAAATGAAATCAGTCAAGTAAAAGAAGAAAAGAAGGAAGATGATGAACCAAGCAAAAACCTTGCAGATCTAAAAGAACTAAGGGAAAGCTATGTCAATCTTAAAATCCAACTTGAAGAAGCCAAAAGGAGAGAGGAGGTAGTAAGGAACCAGCTAGACAAAAAAAAAGAATATTGTCATGAGTTGGAAGAAGAAGTTGTAAATCTTAGAAAGAAGGTTGAGAAGTCAGACACCAAAATCAAGTTCTTGAATAGCTCCATGACCCTGGATGAGATCTTGGATAATCAAATATCACCAAATGATTTGGATTTTATGATAAGAACAAAATGACTACAGATTATTAATAGGTGCTTAACACAAAATAACAGAGCTACAGTAAAACTGGTTTTCTATTAAATAAAACTGTAAAATGTAGCAGAAACAAGCTTGTTGGAATGGTGGCAGCCTATCTCTGAGAAGAGATGTGATGGATGCGCTCATTCGAAAAAAGATTATTAAAATGAGGCTCTGGAGGCATTTTTACAATAAACAGGAATGCCAAAAACTCTAGACATCCAAAAACCTAACCCTAGGAGATGAAGCGCCAAAAGTCATGTGGGCCTCGTCTGGGTAAGTTAGTACATCAACTTCGCAGGGTCGTAACTTTTGCATACGATCTCCATTTTAGGTGTATGATATCCTGTTGGAAAGGTATTGTCGAGGACATTCACTTTGGGGGCTCAATCATTCCTTTTTTTTATCATTGAGAAGTTCAATCCCGAAAAACCTTCATTTAGGCCCTCAAAATGGCCCCGGAAGTTAAAACTACTAAAAATAGTAAATTGCCAAAAAATTGTTTTGAGCCAGTTGGAAAAGGTGGATGGCCATCGATATCCACCTGGATCACCAAAAGAAAAATCCGGTCTTGGATACAACAAGAAATAAATCAGTACTCCTAAGAAATCTGATGCAGGTCCTTCATTTGTAAAAGGTGAAAACAGGTCTGACACAAGTCCTTCACTTGTAAAGGATGAAAACAGGTCTGACACAAGTCCTTCATTTGAAAAGGATGAAGACAGGTCTGAAACAGCTCCTTCATTTGTAAAAAGTGAAAGCAGGTATGACTCATTTTCTTCACGTTCAAAGAATAAAAGCAACACTACAAAATTTAGAAGATCAAATCAAGGAAGACATCCAGAAGCTATTCATATACCTCAAAGAAATTTCAGAAGAGAGACACCTTCATGTATGAATCAAAGAAGGTATGAAAGTGGTTTTAATGGATATTGTTTTTCTTGTAATGAATATGGTCATAGAGCCTTAGATTGTAGGCATCATGGAATAAAACAAGTTGGTAGGGTCAACAACAGTACAAGATGTTGGAACTGCAATCATGTTGGACATTTGTTGTACATTGTTACACTATGAGATGCTATAGTTGTGGTGGATATGGCCACAAAGCCTATAACTGTTGGAACTCAAGAAAACACTCAATGAGAAATGTGTCATACAGTAAGACAAAAGGAGTAAATGAAACATGGAAGAAAAATGAAGTTGCAGTAATAGATGATCAGAGAACAAAGCTCAAGAAACTAGGACACTCACATATGTGGATAGAAAAGACTGAACAAGTGAACAGGAGTGAAGTTAATTGTTGCAAAAAGAATTGTAGTCATGTAACAAGCATAGTATAAAGTTGTCTCAGACAACTTTAGAGCAATGTGCAGTAAAGAAGCATCTTGGATAAAGACGGATATATCTGGTTAGAGACCGATGAGAATCAATGGGCAGATCCAAGAATTGCTTGAATAAGATGAGTTACAATTGTGCAGTGTTCCAGTAGGACAGCGACATCCACAAAAGCAACATTCTGATGTACAAAATGATGTACATGAAATCCTATAGAGATAACAAGAGGAGAAAACCTATCAAAAAAATCTACCCTTTTAGAAACAAAGAGGGAGAATAGTCAATAAAAACTCAAGGGAAGTTTTGGTTAGTAAATAAGAAAGTAATTATATTAAGTTTTGTATCAAGAAGACTACTCATCTGAAACACAAAAATCCCAATCAACTGAGATAAGAAGTTAGTAAATTAACAGGGAAAGAAACCTTGTCAAGAAGAGCTACCTTTTCAAAAACAAAGGGGAGAGTAGTCATAATAAGAGAGAGAGAATATTGATAGGGGGATTCATTCAGCTATGACAGGCAGAACATGACTATAGGAAGAGTTACCCAAGTTTAGATTTTGGTCAGTAACATACAGAGCTTTACCACAAGAACAAAAAACATTTTCCATTAATGTTAAAGGGGGACAGAAAAATTCATAAGAGGAAAGCATCATCACAGGGGGAGTTTTGTATATGAAGTTAGTGTGTTTCCCTCAATGACAAAGGGGGAGATTGTTGGACATATTTTTATTGATGTCAACAGTCGATGAACTACCAAATATGAACTAAAAGTGATGATATGTTATTAATGATGAACTACCAGAGATGAGATTGTCATTGATGTCAACAATATATCAGTCAGCAAAAGATGTTAAACAGTATGCAGAGATCGAAAGCACGAGAGAATAGTATGAAGATCAAAGCTCAGAAGAAAAAGCGCATTGCACAGTATATCAGAAGAAGCGAACAGTATGAATAAATTCATGATTATTGTTGATCACGATAGGATCAACAATACTATGATAATGAGAGAATGACAAGTGTCAAGTCGAAATCAACATTTCAGGTATGTGAAAATCACAAATCTAAGTGACATGTGGTAGCTTCTCATCTCATGACACATCATCAAGTGATTCAAGTAAGTTACATCACTCTGAGAGTTTTTCTTCGGGAGTTTTACCAACAGCACTCGCCCAAAGTCCCGAAGTCCCGAATGCCAATGACCCGAAGTGGAAACAAGACGTTTGATCTGAAGATCACTTCGGGAGTGTTCTCAACCATTGATCTACTTCAGTGGAAGGATAGTGTAAGTGGAAACATTAACCGACGGCAAGTGGTCTCCATGGATTTATGACTGACTCAACAAGTGATCACTCCAGAAGAAAGAAAGGGTTGAGATTTGAATTCTGAATCTTGGAGATGTGAAAGGATCTCGACCGTTGATTGAGAAAGGGACACGCATCAGTGGATTGGCAGCTCCGGAAGATTGATGTACGGAGGAAAGAACGGGTTGAGACTCGAAATCTCTGAATTCTGGAGACCCAAAGGAGATATCGACCGTCGATCTGATGTTCGGTTGAACTCTCAACTGTTGATCAAAATACAATGGAAGGATAGCGTAAGCATAATAGACAAAGTCGTGGAGTAAATGGTGGCCATCCATCTCATTACTTGATTAAGTCCTGGTCATTGGATTAAGCAATGAAGTATAGGTCCAAGGATCGTACATGACCATTGATCTAGTTCGGTGATATAAATGTGAACCATTTGATCTGTTCATAGATATCGTATTGGGGAGTTTTGAAAGGTTGGAAGTCATGAATACCTAAAGGGTGAAGTTTCAAAGTTCCATTAGCCATCCATCTCATCAGAAGATTGGATCGTGACCGTTGATGTGATAAGTGCTCAAGGGCTTGTCTCACCTCTCGTGAGGTCACCGTCATTGGTCATATGATAAAGAGATTTAAAAGGGAGTATGTAATGAGTCACTTAAATTGATAAGATATTGGGTCTACGCCTATGATCATATGAACATGGCTTGAAGGAAGCACGTATTTCTATTATCACAGAGATGAAGTAAATTGATCCATGAATTTGATCGATTTACGAAAGTAAAGGGGATGTCAGGTGTAAAGTTGAAGACCCAGAACGATGAACTCTGGTGGTCCGAAAAGTCGTAAATAAACAAGTTAGTTATAACTTGTTTCACAAGTCGGTTCAATAACTTAGACAAGTTTTGAGCATAATCAAATATAAATACAACCATATCTGGTTCACTAAGTAAGTGCGCAAGAGGACGAAGTAGACGAGCTTGTGAAGAGATAGGCTCATTAAGAAAGAGCGGTCTGTGGGAAAAATGAAGGGGATATGGACCTGAGGTCCGTGCGAATATCAGAGAGAAGAATAAGTGATATAAGGCATGAATATCAGAGGAAAGATAAAAGCGAAGAAGACACGAATTTCAAACAGAGGATGAAGTGTCATGATGAGCGTTGATTGTATACCTCTGATCATGAAACAGAATTGATTCATTAATGAATCAATGCTACTAGAGTTGGTTGAACTGTAGTTGGATAGACTATGCTCTATCAGCAAGTTGGGTCTTGCCTGAGAGTCGGTGCTCTCCGAGGATTTGGTGCTCCTTACTTCAGTTGGTGCTGAACAAAATTAGTTGGTGTTGGGAAAATCCTTATTATTATATTCACATATATTCATATAAATTATATACAAACATCTGGTATCTTTTGTGTCCATTGTGATTATGATTTGATTGTTCTTAATCTATTCAAATATGTTTTAATTTCTAACTTGTAAGAAGAAGAAAAGTTAGAAAAGTCCACACACTAATTCACTCCCCCCCCCTATTAGTGTGGGTGGTGTGTTCAACAAGATATGGGAGGCCCTAAATCTATGTGTTCTTGTTCTGGACAAACTGACTGGTGAAATTTGATTCTACGAGTTCCACAGTAGTGGTCTAAACCTCCTTGTGATTTCAATGGATTACCCTTTTAGATTAGGTCTAGATTTTCCTAAGGGGGGCTAGACCAATTTTTTAGGGCCAATGAAAATATTAGGGTGGTTTCCATTGTTGGGAGCATAGGAACCACTCCCAAAAGCTACACCGGTCTAGACAAGGAAACTAGGGATTTTCAAGCACTACTCCAGTGTATTTTTGGGGTTCAATATCTACATTGAGAGTATAGTAAAAGAGGCCAAAACTTGTACTATATTTGGACAAAGGGTGAACATATGAGAGGCAGATGAAAACATTTTATTTTTTGTAGGTAGGGAAGGATTTAGTGTGTTCTAGAGTGAGTGAGAGTTTGAAGATATTCAAAATGTTATTAGTTGGGAATCAAGAAAAGCATGGAGGTGATGGACAAGATTCTCAAGGGAATCAACTAATAAACCAATCACGACATCATATTTGAATTGGTTATTGGTGATATATCCAATGAAAATTCCACCAGTGTGGACAATGGTATGCGAAGGGGTAAAAAATTCCCAAACTACCAAGGAAAAATTCCACATGTAACGACTTGCATCATCAAGATAACTGATGTAGCAACAAGATGAAGGGTACATCTAGATGGGGAAAGAAGACGATGTATGATAATGAAAAGGATGAAAAAAAACATATCTAATATATCTACAAAAATAAATGATCCTCTAAAGGAATGGATCAAGGGTGAAACTTCTTTATGTAGAGCACATTGCAAGGATTAGGGAGAATTTCCCCTGAATATGTTAGGTTTCTAACCTAACCTCCCTGCTTAAGGTTACCTAGTAGTTATTTAATTATTGTATATGCCCATCCTATTTGAATAAATCCCATTGGATAGCAATGAATATTTATTTAATATAAAAGGGTTGACTTTATAAGGCCATGTATGTAGTTGGTACCCATTAGTGACAGGACCACAAGTAGTTAGGGTTTTTTCTATTGAAAAGATATATAAAGAGATAGGAGATTATGGAATGTTTATCTTGTTTTGTGTATTTGGAGCTCTTCTATGTGAACGGTTTTCCCACCTAATGAGGAGGTTGGATTCCCAAAAATCGATAGTAGGGATTAAACCCAAGGATGATGTCCAATTAGACTCTTCCTTGTTTAAATGGAATAATCCTCTAGATTAATGACTGGCAGCCTTTTGATGGGATTTATGAAAAGGTTTAAATGTTCTTTTGTATTTATATTTTTTAATAATTTTTATTGTTAAGTGATAAATGAAAAGGAGGGAAACTAAGTTAAGTGAAGGAAGGAAGAAAAATATTTTTGACATATAACTCTCAAAAAAAGTAAATGAAAATATCACTATAAATCTATTAATATAAGGATTAATTCTATAAGAAAAAATTATTTAACAATAATATCTTCAAGAACAAAGAAATTAACTTCTACGGGGAAAATAAATAAAGAAACTACCATATAATCCTTAATCACCTATAAAATCAATTCTATAATGGATTATGAAATGAACAACAAATAAAAAATTAAAATGTGGAAAGAATAATTTAACCCTAAATAGAAAAACACATTACAAATTTGCTAAATTGTTTAAAAGAAATAATCTCAAATAAAAACCAATATAGCATGAGCATATGATAAGAAACTCTAACTAGACATCATGAGAAAACAACTAATAGTAGAGTAATCCACCAATTGAATCACTCTACAATGATGCTTTGGAAAAATCGTTTTTGGCCACAAGAGGGATTTTGAATTAAAGATATAAATAATTCACAACAATAATCTTTGACCATTCCCTAGGAACCAAAAAGCTCGTACAATGACTTTGATTTACATATTTATACATCCATAAATCAGGTATGTAAATTGTTTTCATGACTTAACCCTTAGGTGAACTAGGGGTTAATTCTTTGACATTTTCTTGGTTGAACTTTTCCAACTTGATAAATAATTCGTTGCAAAATTGTTTGGGGAAAAATGTGTTGCTTTGTGGATGTTCTCAAATAGGAAGTTCTCAAGCAAATCTTCCAATATACTTTTCTGTTCTGGGAAAAGTACATTCTAATTATGTTTCTTTTCAAACTTTAGTAGTCAATTATTTTTGTAGATTTCCTCACTTCATTGTAAAAATGTTCCTAACTTTTTTCTCATGTGAATTTCTTCCCCAAATTCGCTCAAAACTGGAGAAAATAGGAGAAATCATTTTGGAGGACCAAAATTAGGAAGCTTACATTGTGATGTTTTTGGATTACTAAGAGGGGGGTGAATCAGTAATAGAGCAATTTAATCCTTTTTAACCATATAATCCAAGTGTTATATCAATGCATTATTATCATCCAATAACTATAGAGTAAATAAGCAATGAACAAATGAACAATCATACACATACACAGTACACCAGTGTTTTACGTGGAAACCCAAAGTGGGAGAAAACCACAGAATCTTTTTTCTTATATGTCTTGAAGAATTACATTCATTGGAAGCACCAACTTCCTTTGTTTTCCAGCTGCAACTGGAAGGAGGCTCCAACCCTCTAGTTTCTCAGGCTACAACCTGAGGGAAGCTCCAACTCCCCAATTCTCTGGCTACAACCAGAAGGAGGCTACAACCCCCTATGTTCTCCGGCTACAACCAAAAGGTGGTTACAACCAACTGTCCTTGCCCCGTCCAACTGCTTTGAAGTATAAGTAAAATGATGGAACCACTATCACACTATCACTGTGAGATATAATACTGTAAACTTGTACCAATCAACCTGCACCAAATAACCTGTACCAACAACCTGAACCATGCATCAACCATGCATCAACCTATACCTCAACCTGTAATCAAACTATACTAGAAACAAGTGCATCAACCATGCACCAACTTGTACCAAACAACCTGTAATCAACTTGTACCATAAACAAGTGCATCAACCATGCACCAACCTGTACCTCAACTTGTACCATGAAAAAGTGCATCAACCATGCACCAAACTTGTACAAATAACCTGTCACAACAACTTGTCCAAACAACCTATCACAACAACCTATCTCATCAATATTATCAACCAAATCAGATCTACTCACCAAGATCAATCACCAAGACAACTCTCAAATATGTGCATCAACCAAGCATAACACAACAACTCATAATCATCACCAACAAGTCATAATAATACAAGTATGATACATCATCAATAAACCATGTGTCAACAATACTACTAACAAGATGGTTTTTAAGTATAAGGACGAAAGTATTTTTACAGGCACAGGGACATTATATTTGGCTATCAGTTGTTACAAGATATGATAGTTCAAAAAGGGAAAAGACTACAGCCAAGAAGGAATTGAGGAAGAATAACAAAATAGCAATGGATTTCATCTGGGAAGGATTACCTAATCCAGTAAGAGAAAAGGTTGGTAAATGTTCATCGGCAAAAGAACTTTGAGATAAGTTACATCACATATATTCTTCACCTATCAAAAATTCAGAAAATTTCAAAGAAGATGCAGATACAAATCAAGAAGAATTATGTTCGCCATGTCAAGAAGATTCAGAAGATGAAGAGTACATAATCACCAAAGGTATGTTGTTTTGTTTTAATTGTGAAAAATGTGGACATCTTGAAATAGAATGCCATGAAGGAAATGAGACAGATAAACTTGAAAAGGAAGACTATGAAGAAGAATTGATTAGTGCTTTAGATAAACTAAGAGAAGAAAACAATTCACTCAAGAAAGAATTGATGAAACAAAAGGAAAGTGTTCACATTTTTTAAGAAGCCCAACAGGTCATCGAGAACTTAAGAACTCAGCTAGAAGAAGCCATAAAGATAGAAGAAAATCTTGAATATCAAAAGCAATGTTTGGAAACCAACATAGAAGTATAGAAGGAAGAAGTGGAAATGACAGAGAATATGTTAACAGAACATCTTAAGGAAAGAACTAACGATCTAAACCAGCTTGAGGCAGAGTTTGGTCAAGAAGAGAAAGGACTTGAAGAAGAAATAATCACATTAAAAATTCAGCTTGAAGAAGCGAAAAGAACAGAAGAAGTCATGAAGTCTCAGATAATGAAGAAAGAATAAGAGGTTGAGAAGAATGAAGAAGAAGTTGTCACATTGAGAAGTAAAATCGTCAAGGTCAACAAGAACATTGAAAAGACAGAAACATCCACATCAGTTATAGAGAATAAAGAGAAGCACTCAAGGTTGCTAGAAAAGAATAATGAAGAAAATAGAAAGAGTTATGCAGAAGTACTCAAAGGAAGGAATCATGGTCAACCAAAATCTAAGAAAACTATTGAAGATACATCTTCAAGAAGACCATCCATGTTCAATCCACAAAGAAGCTTCAATCATAATCATGATCAGTCAAGGAAAAAATTTAGAAGGACTACACCACAAAGAAGATTATTCACTCCCAGGTATGCAAATTTATTTTATTGTAATTGTTTTTATTGTACTAAATTTGGACATAAGGTTGCAGATTGCAGGGATTATAAAAGAAATGTTCAAGCAAGAAGTGTCTATGTGGTTGCATGTAACATTGAGTGTTACAAATGTCATAACTATGGACACATAGCCAGTGATTGTAGAAGCATGATCGATACTTCCATGAAAGAGAATATTGATATCAGATATAAGAAAGTATGGATAAGAAAATAGGAAGAACAGGTGAACAAAGACCAAGTACCAGAGATCGCAAGATTGGAAATAAAACGAGATAATGAAAATTCTACAGAGAAAAGGAAAGATGTCAGATACAGAAAGGCTTGGAAAATAACTGAAATAAAGGAAGGACATGTAAATAAGGAACAGGTTCAAGAGATTGTACTTTCAGGCATTGTAGTGAAAGATGAATCCATAGACAGAAAGAAATAAGTTAGAGCTCAGAGAGATAATGAATCTACCAATGAAGATGATGATGAATACACATCGGAGCAGGAATTGTTTTGAGCCATCTGGCTTAGAGACTCCCAAGTAATATGAATATTAGAAAGGGGGAGTCTATGTGATAGCTGTGACATACCAAAGAACCATCCTTCGAGCAGCTTGCAGAGTTTGAGAAGATAGATTCAAAGCAATCAGTTAGCAGAAGTACAGTTCGATAGATTAATCAAGACTTCATGATAGTATAGTGATAAATGGGTCAGCATTATGGACAGTTGTGCAAGTAGAGTCTTGGACAGTATGGACAGAGATGGATTCGTAAGAAAACTTAGCAGGTTTGGACAGATATATGATAGTGGACAAGAGCATGGACTCATAGATTAGTTCAGAGAGTGGTTCAGAGATAAAGGAACATTATCATAATGGATGATAATTGCACAGGAAATGGCTCAAACAACGCTAATGGATTCCAATTTGACAAATATTTTTTGGACACATGCAGTGCATACATCATTTCACATTCAAAACAAAGTAATTCTCAAAAACAACAATGAAAAAACTCCCTACGAACTATGGAAAGGAAGCGTAGACAACAACCTCTACATCAAGGTAACTCAAGGTAATATTTTATTAATTGAAATTTATGTTGATGATATTGTTTTGGAAGTACTAATGACAGGTTAAGCCAGAAATTTGCAAAGGATATGTAGAATGAATTTGAAATGTCATTACTTGGAAGACTATCCTTCTTTTTGGGTCTTCATATATGTCAAAGAAACCAAGGAATTTTTATTTCTCAAACTAAGTATATCAGAGAAATGCTAAAGAGGTTTGGAATGGAATATTGCAGACCAGTTACCATTCCTATGCAAACCAGTTGCAATTTGAGCAAAGATGATTAAAAGTCTACATACCATAGGCAATACAAGTCAATGATTGGTAGCTTACTATATGTTACAACATCCAGACCAGATGTAACGCAGGCAGTTGGACAGGTGGCACGATTTCAAGAAGCGCCAAAGGAATCACATGTATTAGCAGTGAAGAGGATTTTCAGATATCTCAAAGGAACAGAAGAGTTTGGATTATAGTATATAAAAGGAAAGGTTCTATCACTTATTCCCTACATAGATGTAGATTGGGCAGGTTGCATTGATGATCGATGAAGCACCAGTGGAGAAGTGTTCTACTTGGTTGATTGTTTAGTATCTTGTCTAAGAAATAAACAAGAATCAATATCCTTATCTATAGTCGAGGCAGAGTGTATTGCAGCAGCAGCATGGTGTACACAGGTTCTATGGATGAAACAAACTTTGACAGATATACAGGTTGAGTATGATGAGCCCATTCCAATCTATTGTGATAATACAAGTGCCATCAGTATCTCAAAAAACCCGGTGATGCACTCCAAGACAAAGCACATTCCAATCAAGTATCACTTTCTATGGGAACAGGTTGCAGAGAATAACATCAGAGTTGAATATGTGGGAACAAAAGAACAAGTGGCATACATATTTACAAAATCGCTTCCACAGAAAGCCCTTGAGTATCTTTTCCAGAGACTAGGAGTAATTTCTACTCCAAAATGAATGCTTTTGAATGCTTATATTATATGTCTTAGATGTACACGAGGAAGCACCATAAATAGGAAATAGGGGGAGAGATTTATCAGATGCAAAGGTAAATGCTTGGAGAGAGAGCATAGAGACATGTTTCCAAGGAGCGATTGTCACAAGGGAAGAATGAGCGATATGACCTCAGAGTGATGCCCTTTGTCAAAGGGGCAGATATTATTCATATGAAGGGAAAGAGAGTAATCAGAGGCTTATAAACACAAATAAAAATCAAAGGCACATAGACAGGGGGAGCATCCCTAAGGAGAGTTCAATCAGGGGGAGCAGCCCCAAAGGGAGATACCCTTTTCCATTGATGTCAAAGGGGGAGAGATAGAAACATTGTTGAAGAGTATAAGCATGAATGTTATCATGACTAAGTGTTGCCATCAATGTTGGTGTTGCCATCAATGTCAAAGGGGGAGATTGTTAGACAGTTGGATTAGGTTGATGGATAGTTGGTATATTGATATTGTATATTGATTTCAACCCTTAGTGATTGATGTCAACCCTTGGAGAAAGTCCAGTAGTGAATTCCGGTAGCACAAAGGTTTGGGTAATGGAACCAAGGTTGTTTCATGTATAATGGTATGAGTTTTAATATATTTTAAGGTAATAATATTCTATATGGATAGTACATGTCATTCCATTTCTGGTGGTATGTGGAACGTCACATAGCTCCTCACAGTTAAAGAGTTATGGCCATAAGAAGTTGGAGAACCCGGGTTTGGGTAATAGACCCAAGTTTATTTGATAGATAATGGTATGAATTTTCATATATTTGCAGGTAATACTATTCTATATCAATAGTACATGTCATTTCATTTATGGTGGTATGTGGAACTTCACATAACTCCTCACAGTTTGAGAGTTATGGCCTTACGAAGTTGGAGGACCCTCATATGTCATCTAGAAGCCCCAAAAGGTCAAAGTAGTCAAAGTGGTTTAAGAGATTTTAGAAGGTAAATAATAAATTGAAGTGATGAGTGTACTGTAATTCAAAGTGAATAAAAAATAAATTATTTAAAGAATAAACTTAATGGAGAAATTAGAAGTGGGTTAACCCTAAAATAAGGAAAGTGGGCAAAGTGACCTAGAAGATGTTTTTAAGGAAGCTACTTGGAGAGTATAAATAAGAGGCAAGGCTCTCTCATTTTACATCACACTTGATAATATTGAATATATATATGTTTCTGAGGTAACCAAAGGATATGTAAGCCGAATTTCAAAAGAAAAGTGAAGAAAAGAAGGCAGAAATTCAAGGGAGGATAAATTCTTTTGATGATGCTTTCTAAGGTATGTTATGTACAGGTCATATCACCATTTTCGAAATAACATTTTTTCTAGAATGATTCAGAATGTGAAATTTCTATTTCATTAAGGAAACATATCCAAGTATCTGTGGTAAAAAATTCAGCTTGTGGTTCGTTGTATTTTTGGAGTTACACTCCGTGGAAAATAGGGTTTGTGGTTAGTCCTGAAACTAGTCTAAAACAGGTGTTTCACGTAAAAACGTCATAAATTATTCATAACAGATCCAAATTCTGTAAGAAAAAATGTGTTGGTTAGATTACATTCTGTAGTATTATTTTTAACATTTTTAGATCTATTCAACAAATATTCCATGCGGGGCACGCTCTACAAGGTCGCTCTCTAGAATAAGCCAGAATTCAGCAAGGTGTGTCATTTTTTCTATAACTCCTTTTCTTAGAGGTTTCAAGTAGTGACACCTGGAGGAATTGCAAAAAACACATTGAAGAACATTGTATATCATTTTCATATCTTTATTCATTACAGGTACATAGTTATGATTATTTCAAGTTAGGGTTGTTGACTAATCCAAAACTAGTCATGTGAGACTAAAGAAAAGTTTGATGAAAAATCTAGTCTCTTGTTGTTAAAGTTAAGGAAGGTTTGTAGGTATGTGATCATATACACCAGGTCTATTACAAAGTTACAAATCATATTTGGATGATGAAATTGATGAGGGCATTTGGTTGAGGTACATGTCGGTTACATTGTTGAGACAAGTAGTTGATGAGTTGGCACATACATGAGGTGTATAGTTGATGATGTTGGTACATATTGATGAGTCATAGTTGATGAGTAGTTGATACATGATTGGTACATACTTGGTACATGGTTGGAGTCACTTCTTATGGCCATAACTCTCTAACTGTGAGGAGTTATGTGACGTTCCACATACCATCGGAAATGGAATGGCATGTACTATCCATATAGAATATTCTTACCTTCAAATATATTAAAAATCATACCATTATACATGAAACAACCTTGGTTCCATTACCCAAACCTTTGTGCTATCGGAATTCGCTACCAGACTTTCTCCAAGGGTTGACATCAATCATTAAGGGTTGACATCAATCTACAATATCACTCTCCAATGGTTGTCATCAATGACAACCAACAATCCATACCAACTATCCATAAACCTAAGCCAACTATCTAACATATGTAGTGTTGGAACATCAAGCATTGATGATTCATCACACATCTCGATACAGTCGACGAGTGATTGACCAGCACACCACACCTTTTGGTCTGGTAGTTGACATTCTTATCGGTCGAACAATCGACCAACAGTTGAAGATAATCAGTTGGTGGATAGACCAGCCCTACAATTGACCATGAGTTGGATGAATAGTTTGTCAGATCAAGTCCCATCAAGTCGAAGTGGCAAAGTGGATTTTGTGGAATCAACTCTAACAGTTGATAGTTATATGTGGACAAGATATTCCAAATTTTATGGGAGTGGTTAGATCTTGAGACTATAAAAGAAGACCCCTTGGGTCATTATCATAACTTTGAGTGTGAACTAATATTACACAATATATCATGCATATCAATATGTGCAATATGCATTGTGATGTTTTGATCATAGGGCGTTGTGCTTAAGTGTTATAACAATGTCTTTAGATGCCACCTGTGTTCTTTGAAATTTTCATCCCTCTTTGATTGTCTGTAGTACTATGTTATTTGTTTCATATCATGTTCCATTTTATTCCCCAACATGGTATCATAGTCGATGGTTTAAACCTCGACCTGTTATTTGAAAACCTTGTTGAGTCGGATTCGTTGTGTCATTGACTTTAGGTTGGTGGTTTACTGATTGGAACTTATTGAAACAAGGTCAGTCTATCTATCAAAAATTACTTCAAAGATCAATCCTATTATTTTGAATGGATCAAATTATGCAGTATGGACTCTGTATATGGAAAACCTGTTGAAAATCAAGGGACGTTGGCAGTATACCAAGGTTGTGATCCCAAATCCAACAGATTCTTTGGAAAAAATTTCTATTGATGGAAAGAAGGATGAGGTTGTAGAGGTCATCACAACCTACATCTCACAAGAAATCTAATTTCATATCAATGGACTTGACTATCTGCATCTGGTCCATAAGAAGTTGAAGACCTTGTTCGCCCGAGTCGATGAAATCCATGTCATGCATATGGAGAAATATTTGATCTCTCTTGATCTGCATTGCTTTGAGAGAATGGAGAACTATTTAACACATGTTAAGGAACTCCAATTGAAGTTGATTGAATGTGGAGAGAACTACAAGAAGAAGGATGGACAACTGATTAAGTTGGTCCTGATAAATTTAAGAACACCTATTGACATGTTCATATCAACCTTCTGCACCAACTGGAACGCACGCAAGCAAGATGGTAAAGACTAATCCTTTGACAATTTTTGTGAACTTTTGATTATTGATCAGCATAGATTGCTTGAAGAAGTAAATCTTGGTGGTAAATGTTAGAATCATTATTTTCAAGGTAGATTTATAGGGTTGATCAGCTGAAGAGAAGTTTGTTTCATTTCTCCTTGGTAAAATTGTTACTAGTCGAAGAACTTGGGAAGGTGAACAGAGAATAAGACCCCTTATTGGCCTCAACAAACATCCTTCTAGATCCCAAAGGACACACCCCCTCACCTACAGAAAAAGTGGTTTCTAACCAATTAAGTGGAAAATAGATAAGGTTTGCAGAATAAGACAAAGGGAAGGGAAATGAGATTGATGACTCACCACCAGACCATCCAGCTAAGAAAAAGGGTAGGAGACTACAGTTTGTTGATGAAGTGGAGGAAATACCCAGAGTGAGCATCCCAACCACAAGATTAGTTTCCAGAAGAACACATGTACATGCCTTGCATACACAACCTGTTGAACATTCAGCTAAAGAAAAACATGATGATCAGGTGCATCTAGAGGATAAAGACCAAGTTATCAAAGAATTGCAAGAGCATCTTAAAGAATACAAGCATGTCATAGAATAGTATTTTCAGAACAACATGGAGATGAAGAGGAAATCGATTGAAAAGACACCTGACATGCAAACATCAGAAGATGCATTAGGTCCAGGGAGGTAGTTAGTTCGAAAGGTTCCAGAAGTTTTAAAGGGAAAAGTGGTCAAACAGAGTCCTAAAGTGGTACATCTAACTAAACCTACATATCCAATGACAAGATCCTCATATAAAGGATAATTATATACCATAATCTTACAGAGGTAATACCTGAAAGGGTCCATCATGTTGAAAAGATTCACACTTCACCTGGAGAAGGTGAGAAAAATGTAAAATGGCTTAACAAGTAGTTGAGAGAGCCCCAAGACCTGATCATTCAGATCAGGGAGAGTAAAAGGGTATCAAATCTAAGGTTTCAGAGACACTTTAAGGAGTGTGGTCCATCCATTAGAAATTCTTGTGAAGCACTCACAAATGCTTAGTCAAAACTGAGAAGGAATACATTTTTGTTCAAACAAGTGGGCAATTTGAAAAGGCAAAATTTGTCATTAAGAAAGGAGAATAGGTCCCTCGAGATGAGAATGAAAGTTGAGGATGAAGCTAGAGGGAAGCTAGAGTTACTTGTAGAGGTGGTTGAGATTTAGGTTCATGCCTACACCAATTTTTTTTTTTAGGAACCCTTGAAAAAACAGAAGTTTTGAGTTTTGTTGAAAACTGCATTGTACAGAGTTTGTGTAGCGACCTTGCGCTACGCAAATGTTGCAAGAATATTTAAGGATAATGAACATTTGGAAATCATTGGTGGTTCACCTAGAATTTATGATTAGCCTCCATAGATGTTGCAGCCACCACTTGAATGAGTTTTGAAGCAAAAAATAGTTTTGTTGTGAAAAGCTCGCTACGCAAATGCTAAAGGATGCATTTACACAGTGCATCACACCAGTTCGCTATGCAAAGATAAATTGGAGCCTTTTCAGCACTCAAATCCCTCTAAGATCCTTCTCCAGCTATCCAAGATGACTCATATCAACCTTAAAGTCGAAAATGTGTTGGAGATATCTTTGTCAAAGGATTTTGTTAGGCATAAGTATGGTCAAAATGAATTTGCTATTTTTATCAAGTATTATAGAATTTGTCTTCTTTTTTTATGTAATCAAATCCAAAACCATAGGATAGAAGGGGAGTTCTACTTCTATGGCGCAGTAAGGTAGTTTACCTATATATTGGAGCATTTTGAAGGTGCTCAGGGTTGGCAGAAGTACAAAGAACAACTTGCATTGAACATTGTATACATTTTTCTGAATTTGAATGAAATGCTAGTGGAGATGTCCAAATATTTTTCATACCAAAGATTCTAGTGGTAATGATATGAAGTTTGTTTTCCTTTATGTATGTTGTGCTTGTCTTTTTATCTTTCATCTACTAGTAATCATATGTTTGAATTGGATATCAAATGGTATGAATCCATCTTAAAAGGTGATTTAGATTCTAGCAATTTAAACATTGTCTATTATTTCTTAACTCTTCAGAATTCATCTTAATGGTGCTCTGAATGTTGTTATACGTTTTCCTCTTTCTTCCATTCTATAACATAAATTTAAAAAACTGAAAGATCATTTCCTACCTAGCCTTTGCTTCCTTGAGAGTTCTACTTACCAGACACAGTTTTCATTTGCTTTCAAAGAATTGACTCCATTTCCCAAACACATTCATTTCCTTATTTCTAGAAAACCTTTAAAATCCCTTCACCTATTCAAAAAAACTAGCCACTGGTCCTAAAAGAAAATCCATCTCTAGAGACAAAGTGACAAGAGAGATCCCTCTCGGAACTAAAAGGCTAGTTTCAGTTCTAAAGTGGTTTTGTGGTTACCTTTGTGAGTTGCCTCCTCATCCTAGGAAATTTACTTAGTGATAACATTTTGGCATCGTTTTCGGGGAAGAAAAGTGAAATTTTCCCTGGGAAAGAACGACTTAAAGTTTCATATTTGATTCCTGAGGGTAATAGAGAATCAGACATTATATTGGTTGAAAACATTTACCATCGCGACTTCATTTTATAATATCAGTAGCAAAAAAGTAACTTTATTGAGAAATCTTGGCTCCAAAGAATATTTACACTAAGAGAAACCCAGATCCAGAACCTGTAGCATCTGTGTCTGATCCTGAGAAACTCTTACATAAAAGAAAAGAAAAGGTAGTTGAATCAGGTATTTTTCTGGATAGAAATCTATCATTGCCTAAGGACGGAGTGAAGAGCATTGATGACCTTGTTTTTGATATAAAATTTGAACAGACTTTTTTTATAGCTAGATCAGATTCTAACTTGAATGAAGTTATGTTTGATGAGAAGAAATTTAAATATTTGATTTCTAATGTGCCCATTCAAATTGTTGTCATTCCTAGTCAGATTGTTTAACTAGTCCAGAATCCTCCTAGAGCCATGGAAGCAATATTTGATCCCCTTGTTTTACCTGCTCAATTGCATGATCTACCTCAAAATTATAATCAGAGAATTAAATCATATGATGCAAAAGAGAATGTTTCAGCTCAGAGACACTTAGATTGGTTTAATGACTTTGTTGACCTAGAGGAGGTAGATGATGAGGATGTAAAAGTGAGATTGTTTGCACAAAGTCTCTTAGTTCAAGTCAGGAAATGGTTTAAATATCTTCCAACAGCAAGCATCCCTAATTTTACGACCTTTGAAGAAATCTCCCTTGCAATATGGGGTGACAAGAAGAATCCTCTTCAATTGTTGACTTAGTATAATAATACAAAGAGATCACCCAGTGAGACATTATAGGAATTTTCAACCAGATTCATGAGGGTTTATAATTCAATTCCAACTGAAGTTAAAACCCCTCCTAGAGTTTCCCAACTTCATTATGTTGAATCTTTTGACAGTGATTTTGCCTTGCTGCTGAGGGAAATGAGATCTATTACACTAGATGACATGATGAATCATGCAATTGGAGTAGAAGTGAATCTGATGGAATCAATAAATATTAAGTATAATCTTGATACTAATATGAAAAAGGTTCAAGGAAAATCTCAACCCTCAACTTCCCAAACATCAAATGAAAATTTTGATTTAACGGTAAAAATTGTGGAAAGGTTGGTGGAAAAGCTATCTTTAAACATTAAACCTGTCATCAGAGATCAAGATGATTTTCAACATAGAAATCCTAATTTCAGAAGAGCACCAATTCCACATATCAGACAGAGAGACCAAAGAAATCAAGGTGATCATAAAATTAAACCCCCATTCCAAAATAATTATGTGAATGAAAAATTTGATGAATCTATTGAAGACAACATACATTGTTGTGGTGATACTGAAATAGATGTGTTCCTAACTAAAGAAGAATGTGATCAATTTATGGATGCAAATGATAATTTTATGTAGGAAAATGATGATATGTTTTCAATGTAAATAGAAGAGTATAAGAAGGGGTATCAAAATGCCATCATGCAGTTTCAGAAGCAATACAATCTCAGAAATAAAAAAAAATCCTGCAAACCCACCAAAAGGGAATCCTACAAGGGAGCCTCAAGGAAATTTATCTTCTTCAAGTCACCCTAAGAAAGACATTTTTGCAAGGGATTCTTTGGAGAAAGGAAAAAAGAAATGAGATACCCCAAAGAAGGTATTAGAGACAAAAAGGGATGTAGTCATCAAAGAGGTAGAAAAAACTCAATCTCCTTTTAACTTTGAAAGTGAAATGGAAAAAATAAAAATTTATGTTCCTTTCAATGAGCTAATAAGAAATGGTGAATATAGAATTCAAATCATCAAAATGTTGAAAATGGAAGAAGCATATGATACTTTGAATGTGCAAGATGATCACCCTGCAATCTTGTTTGGTCCTCGGGTGGAAGAAAGTGGTGATGATGGTGATGTACCTCCTTTCTATGCCAGCCTTAAAGTTCATGATATGACCTTACATAATGCAATTCTAGATTCATGAGCATCTCATAATTTGATGCCAAAGGTAATCATGGATGAACTAGGCTTGAACATCACTAGGCCTTACAAAGATATTTTTTATTTTGATTCAAGGAAGGTAAAATGTTTGGGTTTAATCAAATATTTGGTTGTGTCTCTATCTCAAATTCCATCAAAGAATATGGTCATGGATGTAGTTTTTTCCAACATCCCTCCAAAGTTTGGCATGATTTTGTCAAGTTCATGGGCTGCAAAGTTGAAAGGCCCTCTACAAATGGATATGTCCTATGCAACTATACCAGTTTTTGGCCAATAAAGGAGATTGTACAGGGGAGTATTGTTGAAGTACATGGTGAGTAGAAAAAGAAAACAAAAAAATCATCATATTTATTTTGTTGATACTGAGGTTGGTTCTTCAATTTTTTACAATGACATGTGCTTTGAAGAAGAAGAGCCAAACACTGTTGAATTTCCTGTGAAAGATGAGGTTGACCATCAAACATGGAAAATTTCAGATCAGCAAAATAGAGAAAATGATGAAATGTGGAATATGAATTTTGATGGAGTTTCTTGTAAAGAGGGAGCTGGAGCATGTGTTTGGATAATTCCTCCTTAATCAGGTTCAAAACTTTGCTCTTACAAATTTGTTTTTGACTGCACAAATAACATGGTTGAATATGAGGCATTGATTTTGGGTTTGAACATTTTGAAAGAATTGTGTGCAAAAAGAATAGTTGTACATGGGGATTCTGAGTTTGTCATAAATTAGGTTAAGGGAAACTATCAGTCAAAGCATCCTAGGTTAAGGGAATATAGAAATATATTTCTTGATATACTTGAATGTTTTATAGAATATAACCTCTCGGTGATTCCAAGAGAACAAAATCTAATTGTTGATGCATTAGCCACTTCAACCTCTGTTTTCAAGATTCCTATCTTTCCTAACAGAAAATATGAAATTGAAGTCAAGCACAGAACAGCACTACCTGACAACATCAAGTATTGGAATATTTTTGAGGATGACAAATAGGTGGTAAGATTTCTCCAAATGACTGGGGAATTTTTCAACTCAAATATTGATGATGAAAACTTTTGTAATCAGGAAGAAGATGCAACCATGTTTCCAAATGATGATTGTTTTCAAAATTAGATTGTTGGTAGAGATATTGTTCAGCTCAAAAATAATATCATTCCCAAGGGTTTGGATCCATTGGAAAATCTTTTTGACAATAATGATGTGGAAAAAAACCCCAAGGTCACTACAAATGAGGAAGAGATAGAGGATTGTAAGATTGGGACTCGGGAAGATCCTAAAATCATCAAACTGTCCAAGACACTCATTCTAGAAATCAAGGAGAAATATATCAACCTAATGAAGGATTTTCCACATGTTTTTTCCTCGATTTATGAGGATTTGAAGGTATATGACGCAAAATTTATGCATCATGTAATTCCAATTAAAGATGATCAAAAAAACCTTTCAAACAAAAATTGAGAAGGATTAATCCTTTGTTGTTGTCATTAATTGAGAAAGAGGTAAGAAAGTTGTTTGATGCTAATATTATGGTTTATTTAAGATTCTCTAAATGGTTTTCTAACTCAGTTCTTGTCATAAATAAAAGTGGTGAAATAAGGTTGTGTGTAGACTTTCAAAATCTGAACAGGGTTTCCCTCAAAGATAATTATCCTCTTCCCAAGATGGATTACATTCTGCAGAAACTGGTTGGATCACAAAAAATTTCAATGCTTGATGGATTTTCTAGATACAACCAAATCATGGTGCATATTGATGATCAAGAGAAGACATCCTTCATAACACCCTGGGGTACATTCATGTGTGCCAAAATGCCTTTTGGGCTCATGAATGCAGGGGAAACTTTCCAAAGGGATATGGAAATATATTTTTCTGATGAGAAATATAAGTTCATTGTCATTTATTTAGATGATATTATTGTGTTTTCAGATTCTAATGATGAACATATAAAACATTTGAAAAAGGTTTTTCAGAAATGTAGGAATTTTGGAATTTCATTAAATCCCAAGAAATCCAACTTTGGAATGCAAGAGGGTAAACTACTTGGCCATATCATCTCGAAAGAAGGAATAAATATATATCCCAATAGAGTGTATGCAATTCTGAATATTGGCACACCCAAGAGAAAAAATGAGGTACAGTCTTTTCTTGGAAGAGTAAACTTTCTGAGGAGGTTTATCCAAGGCACCAGTATTGGCCAGTCCAGATTATGCAAAGGATTTCATCTTGTTCTCTTTTGCATCAGAACACACTATTGTTGGTGTCTTGTTTCAAAAAGATGAACAGAATTTTGAAAATACCATAGCCTATTATAGAAGAACTCTAAGAGACTCTCCATTGAAGTATGACATCATGGAGAAGCAAGCATATGCATTGGTAAAATCCCTCAAAGAATTCAGAATTTATATCTTACACTCTCATGTTTTTTCTTATGTGCCCAGCAATTCTATGAAAGACATCTTAACTCAGTTTGATCCTGAAGGAAGAAGAGGCAAATGGATAGTTGTGTTGTTAGAGTATGACCTGGAGATAAATCCTACAAAGCTGATAAAAGGTCAGGGGCTTTCCAAACTGATGACACAGACAAATTATGATTTCTTGGGGATAAATTTTATTTTTGACCTGTCAAAAACTTCAAAGGAAGAAACAATCCCACAGGTATCCAAAAAATTTCTTGAATCTCCATGGTATGTTTATATTATCTATGTGTTAAGAAATTTACAAGATCCTCCTAAATTAAGCAAAACAAAGGCTAGTTTTTTGAAGTTAAAAGCAGCAAAATTTTGTATTCTAGATGATTCTTTGTACTGGAAAGATCCAGGTGGAATTTTTCTAAGTTGTTTATTGGAAGGAGAAGTAAAACATGCTATTAAATAATTTCATAAAGGTGACTATGGAGGGCACCATTATCAGAAAACCATTGTGCATAAGATACTGGGAGAAGGATTTTATTAGCCCATCATTTTATCTGATGTGTACAAGGAGGTTTCCAGTTGTCATGAGTGTCTGATTTTTTATGGAAAAAGGAAACTGCAGCCATTGCCATTAAAACCCATTTCTGTTGAAGCATTGTTTAGGAAATGGGGCCTTGATTTTATAGGAGATATCCATCCACCATCCTCAGCTCAACATAGATGGATATTGATGACTACAGACTACTTCACCAAATGGATTGAATCAGTTCCAACAAGGCAAGCTATTGATGTTGTTATTATTCAATTTTTGGAAAGCAACATTTTGTCTAGGTTTGGTTGTCCAATCAAAATCATAATTGATAATGCAACAAAGTTCAATTCCAAGAGAATGGAAAAATTTTGCAGTGATTACAACATAACCCTTGGTCATTCCACAACTTATTACCCACGGGGTAATGGATTAGTTGAGTCATCCAAAAAGAGTCTGACAAGAATTATCAAAAAGATTTTATAGGAAAACAAGAAGGCTTGGGACAAGAAACTTATTTATGCATTGTGGGATGATAGGATCACTACCGAGAAGTCTATTTCTACATCACCTTTTCAGATTGTATATGGCACAGACGTAGTTTTCCCTACTTCATTAGGGCTTCCAGTGATGAAGTTGTTGCAAGAACATGAAGTTGAAAAAAATGATGCTCAAAGAAGGATAAATCAATTGATTCATGTACAACAAATGAGAGAAAAGGTATTCAACAACACACAACTGCATCAGGACAAAATGAAAAGGGTCTTTGACAGGCATAAAAAGGTTGATGATTTCAAGGTAGATGATCTGGTGGTGAAGTGGGATGCAAGAAATGAAGATAAGGGGAAGCATGTAAAGTTTGACTACCTATGGATGGGACCATTCAAAATTGTTTCTTATCATGGGAGAAATCCTTATCTACTGCAGGAGCTCAATGGAAATCTCATTAGTGGAGGACCTGTGAATGGTAGGTTTCTCAAACACTACTTTTATTAAAAGAATTTTGGTCTTTTCATCTCATTGTAAATAACCATTTTTATTTTTCAAATAAAGCAGTTGAAGTTTTTCATTTCAACATAAATTTAAGCCCGAAGTGAAGGCCCTAAGGTTCCGTTGAGTTTAGCTAGTAATGTCAAGTTTGAAAAACAGTTTTGTCGGTCATTTTATTTTTTCATTTTTAGAGTCTTTTTTAGTCAAAATAAATTCAAATGGATAAGGCACCTGGTATGTTGTTATTTTCTACCTCATAGGGAGGATAGCATCCCCGTTGGAGCCAAATGTTAGCATCATTATTTTCAAGGTAGAGTTATAGGGTTGATTAGCTGAAGAGCAGTTTGTTTCATTTCTCCTTGGTAAAATTGTTAATGGTCAAAGAACTTAGGAAGGTGAACAGAGAATGGGACCCCTTCTTATCCTCAGAAAACATCCTTCTAGATCCCAAAGGAGACACCCCCTCACCTGCAGAAAAAGTGGTTTCTAAATAGTCAAGTGGAAAAGAGATAAGGTCTCCAAAACAAGATAAATGGAAGAGAAAGGAGATTGATAACTCACCACCAGCCTAGGAAACTAATAAAAAGGGTAGGAGGCTATAGTTTGTTGATGAAGTGGAGGAAATACCCAGAGTGAGTAGCCCAACCACTAGATCATTTGCTAGAATACCACCTATACTTTCCTTCCATACACAACATGTTGAAAATTCAACTCAAGAAATACATGAAGATCGGGTGCAATCAAAGGAAAAAGACCAAGTTATCAAAGAATTGCAGGAGCAGCTTAAAGAATCCAAGCATGTCATAGCACATTATTTTCAGGACAATAGGGAGATGAAGAGGAAATTGGCTGAAAATACACCTAACATGCAAACATCAGAAGATGCATTAGGTCTAAGGAGGCAGTCAGTTCCAAAGGTTCCAGAAGTTTTAAAGGGAAAAGAGGTCAAACAGAGTCCTAAAGTGGTAGATATAACTAAACCTACATATCCAATGACAATATCCTCTAAATAAAGGATAAGTCTAGACCATAAGCTTGCTGAGGTAATACCTAAAAGGGGCCAGCCTATTGAAAAGACTCACACTTCACTTGGAGGCCCAAGACCTGATCATTCGGATCATGGAGAGTAAAAGGGTATCCGATCTAAGGTTTCATAGACACTTTAAGGAGTGTGGGCCAACCATCAAAAATTGTTTTGAAGAACTCACAAATGCTCAGTAAAAACTGAGAAGGAATGCATTGTTGTTCAGATAAGTGGGCAATTTGAAAAGGAAAAATATGTCATTAAGAAAGGATAACAAGTCCCTCACGCTGAGAATGAAAGTTGAGGATGAAGCTAGAGGTAATTTAGAGTTACTTTCATAGGTGGCTAAGATTTAGGTTCATTCCTGCACCATTTTTGTTTTTTGAGGAACCCTTGAAAAAACACCGGTTTTGAGTTTTGTTGAAAAGTGCATTGTATAGAGTTTGCGTAGAGACCTTGCACTACGCAAATGTTGCAAGAATATTTAAGGATAATGAACATTGGGAAATGATTGGTGTTTAGCCTAGCAATCATGATTAGCCTCCACGGATGTTTCAACCACCACTTGGATGAGTTTTGAAGCAAAAATTAGTTGTGTGTGCAAAGCTCACTACGCAAATGCTAAAGGATGCATTTACACAGTGCATCACACCAGTTCTCTACGCAAAGATAAATTAGAGCCTTGTCAATGCTCAAATACTCTGCTAAAAGGATAATTCTAGACCATAAGCTTGTTGAGGTAATACCTAAAAGAGGCCATCCTGTTGAAAAGACTCACACTTCACCTTGAGGCCCAAGTCCTGATCATTCGGATCTGGGAGAGTAAAAGGGTATCAGATATAAGGTTTCATAGACACTTTAAGGAGTGTGGGATAGAAATCATAAATGCTTGTGAAGAACTCACAAATGCTCAGTAAAAAATGAGAAGGAATGCATTGTTGTTCAGACAAGTGGGCAATTTGAAAAGGAAAAATTTGTCATTAAGAAAGGAGAATAGGTCCCTCAAGATGAGAATGAAAGTTGAGGATGAAGCTAGATGGAATTTAGAGTTACTTGCAGAGGTGACTGAGATTTAGGTTCATGCCTACACCAATTGTTTTGTTAGGAACCCTTAAAAAAACACAAGTTTTGAGTTTTGTTGAAAACTGCATTGTACAAATTTTGTGTAGCGACCTTGTGCTATGCAAATGTTGCAAGAATATTTAAGGATAATGAACATTTGGAAATGCTTGGTGCTTCATCGAGAAGTCATGATTAGCCTCCACAGATGTTGTAGCCACCACTTGAATGAGTTTTGAAGAAAAAATTAGTTGCGTTGTGCAAAGCCCGCTACGCAAATGCTAAAGGATGCATTTACACAGTGCATCACACCAGTTCGCTATGCAAAGATAAATTGGAACCTTGTCAGTGCTCAAATCACTCCAATATCCTTCTCTAGCTATCCAAGATGACTCATATCATCCTTAAAGTCAAAAATGTGTCGGAGATATCTTTTTCAAAGGATTTTGTTAGGCATAAATATGGTCAAAACGAATTTGCTATTTTTATCAAGTATTATAGAATTTGTCTTCTTTTTTTTATGTAACCAGATCCAAAATCATAGGATAGAAGGGGAGTTCTACTTATCTAACATAGTAAGGTAGTTTACCTATATATTGGAGCATTTTGAAGGTGCTTAGGGTTGGAATAAGTACAAAGGACAACTTTGCATTGAACATTGTATATTTTTTTTCTAAATTTGAATGAAATGCTAGTGCAGATGTCCAAAGATTTTTCATACCAAAGATTCTAGTGGTAATGATATGAAGTCTTTTTTCATTTATGTATTTTCTTCTTGTCTATTTATCTTTCATCTACTAATACTCATATGTTTGAATTGGATATCAAATGGTCTGAAATTCATCTTAAAATGTGCTTTAGATTCTAGCAATTCAAACAATGTCTATTCTTTCTTAACTCATCAGAATTCATCTTAATGGTGCTATGAATGTTGTTATATGTTTTCCTCTTTCTTCCATTCTATAACATCAATTTAAAAAACTGAAAGATCATTTCCTGCCTAGCCTTTTCTTCCTTGAGAATTATACCTACCAAACATAGTTTTCATTTTCTTTCAAAGAAATGACTCCATTTCCAAATAGGTTCATTTCCTTATTGCCAACAAACCTTTAAAATCCCTTCACCTATTCAAAAAACCTATCCACTGATCCTCAAAGAAAATTCATCTTTAGAGACAAAGTGACAAGATAGATCCCTCTCGGAACTGAAAGGCTAGTTTTAGTTCTAAAGTGGTTATGTGGTTACCTTTGTGAGTTGCCTCCTCATCCTAGGCAATTTACTTAGTGCTAACAGTAAACACCGGGCCTACTTTCTCAAGGGTAAGGGTAGGATGGAATCCAGGAATAGAGTGCAGATTGATGTTTCTTAATAGAAACTTGTATATAATGATCAGGGACCCCAAATAAAACCATATCAAATTTAAAAGAAGAAGACATGTCGGCACTGTGGAAAATTCAGCTCAGGAAAATCCATGAAGATCAGGTGCAATCAAAGGAAAAAGACCAAGTTATCAAAGAATTGCAGGAGCAGCTTAAAGAATCCAAGCATGTCATAGCACATTATTTTCAGGACAACAGGAAGATGAAGAGGAAATTGGCTGAAAATACACCTAACATGCAAACATCAGAAGATGCATTAGGTCTAAGGAGGCAGTCAGTTCCAAAGGTTCCGGAAGTTTTAAAGGGAAAAGAGGTCAAACAGAGTCCTAAAGTGGTAGATATAACTAAACCTACATATCCAATGACAATATCCTCTACTAAAAGGATAAGTCTAGACCATAAGCTTGCTGAGGTAATACCTAAAAGGGGCCAGCCTATTGAAAAGACTCACACTTCACTTGGAGGCTCAAGACCTGATCATTCCGATCATGGAGAGTAAAAGGGTATCTGATCTAAGGTTTCATAGACACTTTAAGGAGTGTGGGCCAACCATCATAAATTATTTTGAAGAACTCACAAATGCTCAGTAAAAACTGAGAAGGAATGCATTGTTGTTCAGATAAGTGGGCAATTTGAAAAGTAAAAATATGTCATTAAGAAAGGATAACAGGTCCCTCAAGCTGAGAATGAAAGTTGAGGATGAAGCTAGAGGTAATTTAGAGTTACTTGCATAGGTGGCTAATATTTAGGTTCATTCCTGCACCATTTTTTTTTTTTGAGGAACCCTTGAAAAAACACCAGTTTTGAGTTTTGTTGAAAAGTGCATTGTATAGAGTTTGCGTAGAGACCTTGCGCTACGCAAATGTTGCAAGAATATTTAAGGATAATTAACATTGGGAAATGATTGGTGTTTAGCCTAGCAATCATGATTAGCCTCCACGGATGTTGCAACCACCACTTGGATGAGTTTTGAAGAAAAAAGTAGTTGTGTGTGCAAAGCTCGCTACGCAAATGCTAAAGGATGTATTTACACAATGCATCACACCAGTTCTCTACGCAAAGATAAATTAGAGCCTTGTCAATGCTCAAATACTCTGCTAAAAGGATAATTCTAGACCATAAGCTTGTTGAGGTAATACCTAAAAGAGGTCATCCTGTTGAAAAGACTCACACTTCACCTTGAGGCCCAAGACCTGATCATTCGGATCTGGGAGAGAAAAAGGGTATCAGATCTAAGGTTTCATAGGCACTTTAAGGAGTGTGGGATAGAAATCATAAATGCTTGTGAAGAACTCACAAATGCTCAGTAAAAAATGAGAAGGAATGCATTGTTGTTCAGACAAGTGGGCAATTTGAAAAGGAAAAATTTGTCATTAAGAAAGGAGAATAGGTCCCTCAAGATGAGAATGAAAGTTGAGGATGAAGCTAGATGGAATTTAGAGTTACTTGCAGAGGTGACTGAGATTTAGGTTCATGCCTACACCAATTGTTTTGTTAGGAACCCTTAAAAAAACACAAGTTTTGAGTTTTGTTGAAAACTGCATTGTACAAATTTTGTGTAGCGACCTTGTGCTATGCAAATGTTGCAAGAATATTTAAGGATAATGAACATTTGGAAATGCTTGGTGCTTCATCGAGAAGTCATGATTAGCCTCCACAGATGTTGTAGCCACCACTTGAATGAGTTTTGAAGAAAAAATTAGTTGCGTTGTGCAAAGCCCGCTACGCAAATGCTAAAGGATGCATTTACACAGTGCATCACACCAGTTCGCTATGCAAAGATAAATTGGAACCTTGTCAGTGCTCAAATCACTCCAATATCCTTCTCTAGCTATCCAAGATGACTCATATCATCCTTAAAGTCAAAAATGTGTCGGAGATATCTTTTTCAAAGGATTTTGTTAGGCATAAATATGGTCAAAACGAATTTGCTATTTTTATCAAGTATTATAGAATTTGTCTTCTTTTTTTTATGTAACCAGATCCAAAATCATAGGATAGAAGGGGAGTTCTACTTATCTAACATAGTAAGGTAGTTTACCTATATATTGGAGCATTTTGAAGGTGCTTAGGGTTGGAATAAGTACAAAGGACAACTTTGCATTGAACATTGTATATTTTTTTTCTAAATTTGAATGAAATGCTAGTGCAGATGTCCAAAGATTTTTCATACCAAAGATTCTAGTGGTAATGATATGAAGTCTTTTTTCATTTATGTATTTTCTTCTTGTCTATTTATCTTTCATCTACTAATACTCATATGTTTGAATTGGATATCAAATGGTCTGAAATTCATCTTAAAATGTGCTTTAGATTCTAGCAATTCAAACAATGTCTATTCTTTCTTAACTCATCAGAATTCATCTTAATGGTGCTATGAATGTTGTTATATGTTTTCCTCTTTCTTCCATTCTATAACATCAATTTAAAAAACTGAAAGATCATTTCCTGCCTAGCCTTTTCTTCCTTGAGAGTTATACCTACCAAACATAGTTTTCATTTTCTTTCAAAGAATTGACTCCATTTCCAAATAGGTTCCTTTCCTTATTTCCAACAAACCTTTAAAATCCCTTCACCTATTCAAAAAACCTATCCACTGATCCTCAAAGAAAATTCATCTTTAGAGACAAAGTGACAAGACAGATCCCTCTCGGAACTGAAAGGCTAGTTTTAGTTCTAAAGTGGTTATGTGGTTACCTTTGTGAGTTGCCTCCTCATCCTAGGCAATTTACTTAGTGCTAACAGTAAACACCAGGCCTACTTGCTCAAGGGTAAGGGTAGGATGGAATCCAGGAATAGAGTGCAGATTGATGTTTCTTCATAGAAACTTGTATATAATGATCAGGGACCCCAAATAAAACCATATCAAATTTAAAAGAAGAAGACATGTCGGAACTGTGGAAATATTGGACATATCAAGAAGAAATGCTTCAAGCGAGATGATTTAGAGGAGAAGGTTAAGAGACTTGAAGGAGACATGTCAATTGTTTGTTGACCCACTGCTAATTTCACCTTCCAAGTCGGGACTTATAGGGACTTGATGTCTCACACTCTGCAGAATGAATGGATTGTTGACTCCAGGTGCACTCATCATATGGAAAAACATGCCACTTTATTCACAAGACTGAATAAAGCTGAGGAGATTAGAATCTATGTTGTTGATGATTTTTCTTTGGATGTTGTTGATCAGGGTGATGTAGCTTGATGACATGGTAAGTTTTTCTATTTCTATCATGTACCAAATCTTAGTGCCAATCTATTGTCTATTTTTCAGTTGACTCAGACCGGTAAGATTGTGGAATTTTGGACAGATCAGTTCTATATTCAGGATTTTAAGAAAGGGAATTTTATTGTCACTGATGAGCTTCTTGACCTAATAGATAATTTATACAAGTTTTGTGACTTGACTCGACCTGAATCTGAACCGACTACACTTATTGCTCAAACTGATGAGAGAAGTCAAATTTGGCATGAATGACTCAGACATTTGAATTTTCGAAGTCTGCAGGAACTGGAAAATCAGAACGTGGTTTTTAGTTTGTTGAGGGTGTTTCCCATTGAAGGTGTATGTAAGGGTTGCGTACTTGGGAAGCATCATCGGGAAAATTCCAACTCTAGACAAGCGTGGAGAGAAAAAAACTATTGGAACTGGTTCACAGTGATGATTGTTCTGCCAATTTACCTTCACTGGTAGGTTCAAGGTACATTTTGACTTTCATTGATGATTTCTCTCATTTCACATGGGTATTTTTAATGAAGAATAAAAATCTTGTCTTTAAAAAGTTCCAAGAATTCCATGCCTTTGTTGAAAAGCAATGTGGTCAACCCATCAAGTGCTTGAGATCAGAAAATTGTGGTGAGTGTATCAATCGACCCTTTGAAGAATACCTACTTTGATCTAGTATTGACTAGCAGCGGTTGGTTCCTCATACACCTCAGCAAAATGGAGTTTCATAACACAAGAATCATACATTAGTCAAAATGAATAGATGTATTTTGTAGGCTAAATACATGCTTCCTTGCTTCTAGGATGAAGCAATGTATTGTGTTAATTATCTGCTCAATGGAATATCGACTCGATTTTTCCTTCCATGACTTGAGTCGAATGATGGTATGGGAAGTGTTATCACATGCTAATTTGGATTAATTTTTCCAAAATGTCTTGTCCTTGTGATACCTTTCCACTCATATTTTAAAATGTTTTCACCAGCTATGTCAAGTTCCCATCACCTAAATCCTTCACTCGAATAATAATCGAAAATATTCATGTCCTCCATGAGTCAAAATTGGCAAATATTCCAAACCTATATCTAGCCTTAATGCTTATCAAAATTCCTTGGTCCCATCTGTTGTAACTTAGGTCTGCACCCCTACCTCTCCTCTCTCATTTCCCTATACCTTCATGAAATATTTCCTCTTAAAGTTAATAAATTCGATTTCCCATCTTTTCAATAACTTGGTTTTTCTTGTTGTCTTGCTTGACTGGTTCTTTGTGCAGAGTTTTTCTGGATTTTTTTTTTTTGAAGGATAAACACATATCATGATTCGGTTCGAATTTCTTGTCATATTGTTTGCCACTAATCGAGCATACAGCAGGCCCACCAAGCTTTTCCTGTGTGTAGGAGACATCCAGCTCCACCAATTCCTTGTATGCACAGTAAGCTTCCGCGGGAAAAAGCAATAATTTGAAAGGCTATCAATTTCGGGCTCAGATTGTAGGATCAGATAGATTAAAATTGCAATGGTGGAGATCCAGAAGGCCACCCAGATCGATGGTTTTCATGCATTTGTATCATCAAAATCACATGGGGTTTAACATCAAGAGAGAACCCCTGAAGTCCCTAAGTGACGAAAAACTTCCACGTCAACCGGGCCCGTACTACTCTGGGAGAACTTCATGCTTCACAATCCAAAACTCTCGAAGTGTCAAAGTCTCGAAGTCCTAAAGTTATGAGAGACTTCCACATCAACCGGGAGAAAGTTACTTCAGGATATTTCCATGCCTTATATCCAAAACTCCTGAACACCAAAATCCCAAAGTCTTGAAGTGACGAGAGATTGCCACGTCAATCGGGACCGTACTGCTCTGGGAGAACTTCATGCTTCACAATCCAAAAATCCCAAAGCATGTGCCAACCATAAATTGAGACACGGGGCACACTCATCAGCCATGACACGTGGCACTCATTTATGGTCATTTGGTTGCGTCATTCTTCCATTTCCACATGACACATGTCACCCTTCTTTCCATGACACGTCAGCACAATGATGTCAGGTCACCATGTTAGATTCAGGAGATCGTCTTCTGGGAGGTATTCTTGCTCATCATTCAAAGCTCCCGAATGCCAAAATTGGTGCCATCTCTAAACTTGGTTAAAAGGATTCTAGATTTAGCGGACAGATAAACTTCAGTGTGGCGCTAAAATAGTAGGATTACCCATATCGCGGATTGCAACAAGATCAACGGCCGAGAGCGATTGTTGGAGGTGAAGTTGCGTGGAGTTTAATTTCGAAAGGAGGTCCCACGATTTAAACCATGGTTTTCTCTCAGGGGTACATGGCATCACCAGGTGCATTGTGGTATGAAAGGTGAGTTACCTCAAAACCACTTCCTCGTGCCCCCACAAAATAGATAAGTAAAAAGGGACTTTTAGTCAATTATTTTATTGGATTATTATTTGAACGTTGGACCGTTAGAACCTTGGCACGACCATCGCCTTCCACCTGCAGCGCAACAGTACACCAACTGCACGCAATTTCTGCTCGCTTCCAATTATTTTCATCACGGCCATGGATCCCATCATAACCTCGGTAGCAGGACAAGTGGCAAAGAAAGGGACCGAAATTCCAGGGAGTCTAATTCTGAATCTCGAAATAATTTCTTGCTTATCATTGCAATCGGTTTCATAATCGAAACGTTTCTTTCTTGTCATTGTAATCAGTTTCAAGCTGAAGGAACTTAGCTTGTATAAATATTAGGAGTTTCAAATGTGTTAGAGGTTGGCATAAGTGAAAGGGCATGATTCTAGCTATTTGGAACCTAAATGTGATTTTCTGAACCTGAATAAAATGCACATACAAATGTCCTAAATTTTCCATGAAAATATTCTAATGGTGGTGGCATGAGTTTCGTCTTCTTTCTTAGTATGTATTTCATATGTGATTAAATTCCATTTTCACTGTATTCTGGTTAAATTGGATAGTTAAAGGCCCAGAATTCATCTTTTGATGCTCTCAGCTGAATAAATTTAAACTTTGTTAAGTTCTTCATAACTAAGTCAAAATTCATTTTATTTAATGCTCTGATGCAGTTATGTGTTTTTCCTTTCTTCTTACACTCTGAAAATTAAAATCTATAACTTAGATTCATCGCCTCATTTAGCCTTTATCCTCTGGAGAATTCTACCAACCAGTCATTGCTTCCATTTGTTTTCAGAAATTTGACTCCATAGCCCTAGGTATCCCTCCCCTTCCTTGTCAGCAAAATTATGAAAAAAAACCTTTAAAGCAACAAAACCTAGCCATTGATTGTTAAAGAAAACCCATATGTTAAAGACCAAGTGACAGGAGAGAGCCCTCTCTGAGCTGAGTGGGATAGTACCCAACTCTAAAGTTGGTACGTAGGTTACCTCTGTCGTTTGTTTTATCAGTCGAACAAATTTACAGAGTGGTAACATTTTGGCGTTGTTGTGGGGGACGAAAGTAAGATCTTCCCTGGGAAAAGAACGACTTAAAGCTTCAGATTTGATTCCTGAGGGTGACATTGAATCAAACACCTTATTTCCTGAGACTAAATTTACCCTGGTGACTCCATTATAAAGAGACTAGTAGCATAAAGTAGTTTGAGCAGAAATCTTGGCTCCCAAGAAAATTCATACCAGAAGAAATCCAGACCCAGAAGAAATAATCCATGTGTCTGATCCTGAGAAATTATACACAAAAGAAAAGAAAGGCAAATAGGCCCAGTTTTGTTTTTGGATAGAAATCTATCTCTTCCCAAAGATGGAGTAAAAATCATTGAAGACCTTGATTTTGATTTGAAATTTGAGCAAACCTTGTTCATAACTAAATCTGAGTCAAGTTTGAACGAAGTCATCTTTGATGAGAAGAGGTTCCAAAGTTTAATTTCAGCTGCCTCTATTATACCTGTTGTGATTCTTATTCAGAAAAATCAACCACTTCAAGTCCTTACTGCAGTCATGGAAGCTAGGTTTTCCCCTCTTGTTCTACCTTCCCAGTTACATGATTTACCCTGGGACTATAATCATAGGATTAAGTTGTATGATGTTGAAGGAAATGTGTCAACCCAAAAACACTCAGAATGGTTCAATGATTTTGTAGACCTGGAATAAGTAGATTATGAAGATACAAAAATGAGGTTGTTTGCACAAATTCTCATAGGTGAAGTTAGAAAATGGTTCAGAAATATCCCAGTAGCAAGTATCCCAGATTTTGAGGCCTTTGAAACAGGTTTTCTTTCAAAGTGGGGTGACAAGAAGAACCCCCTTCAATTGTTAACCCAGTACAACAACATGAGAAGGTCACCAAATGAAACATTACAAGATTTTTCATCTAGATTTATGAAATTTTACAACTCAATTCCTACTGAAGTAAAACCTCCCCCTAGGGTTGCTCAACTTAGATATGTTGATTCCTTTGAAAGTGATTTTTATTTGTTGTCAAGGGAAATAAGATCTAGTTCACTAGATGATATGATGAGTGATGCAATAGAATTTGAATTAAATCTAATGGCTTCAGGAAAGATCAAATATAATTCTGACAGAGACTTAAACAAGGTCCAAGATAAGGCACAGCCTTCAACCTCACAGTCATCGGAAGAGAGGTTTGAGTTGATGATGAAGACCATGGAGAAACTCATGGAAAGGATGTCCTTAGACAATAATCCTAACACCAGAGAGAATGATGATGTTCCACCCAGGAATCAAAGGAGAATAGCAGTTCCACAAATCAGACAAAGAGATCAGAGGAACCAGGGTGATTAGAAAATAAGACCTCCTTTTCAAAACAATTATGTGAATGAAAATTTTGATGAAACTTTTGAAGACAATATGCATTGTTGTGATGGTGATGAAACATAGGTGTTCTTAACTAAAGAAGAACATGATCAGTTCATGGATGCAAATGAAATATTCATGCAAGAGAATGATGAAAGGTTGTCAGTGGAAAAGGAATATTACCAGACAGGACTGCAAAATGCCATCATGCAATTCCAGAAACAATATAACCTCTGAAACAAAAAGGTGTTTGCAAATCCTCCAAAGGGAAATCCTACCAAGGAATCTCAAAATAATACACCTTCTTCGAATCATCCTAAAAAGGACTCTGTTGCAAAGGATGTTGTGGATAAAGGAAAGAACAAGGAAGAACCTCTAAAGAATATACATGAACCAAGAAAGGAGATAATCATCAAAGAGGTAGAAAAAACCACATCTTCCTTTAACTTTGAAAGTGAGATGGCCAAAATTAAAATCTTTTTTCCATTCAATGAGCTAATAAAGAATAGTAAATATAGAAATCAGATCATTAAGATGCTCAAGATGGAAGAAACTTCGAATACTTTAAATATACAAGATGATCATCCTGCCATCTTGTTTGGCCCACGTGTGGAGGAGAGTAGTGATGTTGATGAGGTCCCTCCTTTCTATGGTAGTATGAAGATTCATGATATGACTTTGCATAATGCTATGTTGGATTCAAGAGCATCCCATAATCTGAGGCCCAAGGTGGTCATGGATCAATTGGGTCTGGACATTACAAGGCCTTACAAAGACCTTTTCTCCTTTGATTCAAGGAAGGTGAAGTGCTTGGGCCTAATCAAAGATCTAGTAGTATCTTTATCTCAAATTCTAGCAAAAAATATGGTCATGGATGTGGTATTTGTTGATATCCCTCCTAAATTTAGCATGTTGTTATCTAGGTCATGGGATGCAAAGTTGAAAGGGACTTTGCAAATGGATATGTCATACGCCACTATCCCTATTTTTGGTCAAGATAGGAGGTTGTACAAGGAATTTTTTCTCAAGTACATGGTCAGTAGCAAATCTCATCCAAACAACTATCCCATATACTCAATGGAGACTAACATTGGTTCCTCCATTTTCTTTAATGATTCGAGTTTTGAAAAGAAGGTGCCAAAGACTGATATGACTGCCAAAGACAAATCTGATCAGCAAACTGAGGAAATTTCATAACAGAAAAATAGTGCATAGAATGAGATGTGGAATATGAGCTTTGATGGAGCTATCTATAGAAAAGGATTAGGAGCTAGTGTGTGGATTAACCCCCCCAGATTGTCCACACAACTTTGTTCTTACAAGCTTTCTTTTGAGTGCACAAATAATATGGTTGAATATGAGGAATTAGTGTTGGGATTGAAGACTTTGAAAGAGATGGGTGTTAGGAGAATAGCTGTACATGGATATTTTGAGTTGATTATAAATCAGGTAAAGGGTATATATCAAGCAAAGCATCCCATATTAAGAGTATATGGGAATATAGTGCTTGATCTCCTTGAAGAATTTTCAGAATATAGTCTCTCAGTGATTCCAAGGGGTCAAAAGTAGATTGTTGATTCTCTAGCTACTTAAACCTCAGTTTTCAAAATTCCAATTTTTCCTAAGAGAGGATATGATATTGAGGTCAAGTACAGACCAACAGTGCCTAATAATATTAAGTACTGGCAAGTTTGTGGTGATGATAAACAGATAGAAAGTTTCCTTAAGATGGATGGTGAATTTGCAAATTTGAATATTGATGTGGAATATTGTTGTGAAGAAGAAGATGCAGTTGTGTTCGCAAACGATGGTTATTTCAAGAATCAGATTGTTGGTAAGGATATAATGCAGCTAAAAATAACATCATTCCCAAAGGCCTGGTCCCATTAGAAAAACTCTCTGACAACAATGATGTGGCTAGGAGTCCTAAAATTACTGCAAATGATGGAGATGTTGAAGATTGCAACATTGGGACTCGAGAAGATCCCAAGATCATCAAGCTACCCAAAACACTTATCCTAGAGGTAAAGCAAAGGTATATCAGTTTAATGAAATAATTTCCTGATGTTTTTCCCTAGAGTTATGAAGATCTAAAGGTTTATGATACTAAGGTGATTCATCATGTGATTCCAATCAAAGAGGATCGTAAACCTTTCAAGAAGAAATTAAGAAGAATTAACCCTTTGTTGTTGCCATTAATTGAAAAAGAGATAAAGAAGTTGTTTGAAGCCAAGATAATAGTGTCTTTGAGATTTTCTAAGTGGGTGGCAAATCTAGTACCTGTCAAGAAGAAAAGTGGAGAGATCAGATTATGTGTGGACTTTCAAAATCTGAACAGGGTATCTCTCAAGGAAAATTACCCATTTCCCAAGATGGATCATATTCTACAGAAGGTGGTTGGTTCTCAAAAAATATCAATGTTGGATGGCTTCTCTGGGTACAACCAAATCATGGTAGACCCTGATGATCATGAAAAGACAGCCTTTACAACACCATGGGGCACCTTCATGTATGTCAAAATTCCTTTGGGCTCATGAATGCAGGAGCAACTTTCCAAAGGGATATGGATATAGCCTTTGTTGATGAGAAAGATAAATTTATTTTTATTTACTTAGATGATATCACTGTATATTCAGTTTCTGATGAAGAACATCTTAAACATCTAAGGAGGGATTTTCATAAATGTAGGAAGTTTGGCATTTCATTGAACCCCAAGAAGTCTAATTTTGGAATGGAAGAGGGAAAGTTGATTGGTCACATTATTTCAAAGGAAGGAATAAAGATAGATCCTAGCAGAGTTGAAGGAATCCTAAAAATTGGCACACCTACAAGCAAGAAAGAAGTACAATATTTCCTGGGGAAGGTAAATTTTCTGAGAATATTCATCCTTAACCTCGATGAAATCATAAAGCATATCACTAACATGCTCAGGAAAGGAAGTGAGACTCTTGAATCCAGAAAGTATTTTGAAGATATTAAAGTGGCATTGACCAAAGCCCCAATGTTAGCCAGTCCCAATTTTTCAAAAGACTTTATATTGTTTTCTTTTGCCTCAGAACACACCATCGCTGGTGTTTTATTACAAAAAGATTAACAAAATTTTGAGAGGCCTATAGCATACTATAGCAGGACATTGAGGGATTCCCCATTAAAGTATGATATCATGGAAAAGCAGGCTTATGCACTGGTCAAGGCCCTAAAGGATTTTAGAGTTTATATCTTTCATTCCCATACCGTTGCTTATGTGCCCAAGAGTTTTTTGAAGGAAATTTTGACTCAGACTGATCCTAAGGGTAAAAGGGGCAAGTGTATAGTTGTATTGTTGGAGTATGAACTCAATATAAAACCTACAAAGTTGATCAAGGAGTACGGACTTGCAAAGATGATGGCACAATCAAATTGTGAGCTCTTGGGAATTAATTTTATTGTTGATTTATCAGTTGATTCAGAAGAAGAAAAGGTCCCTTAGCTATCCTAAAAACTCCTTGAATCCCCATGGTATGTTGACATTATTTATGTGTTGAGAAATTTGCAGGCTCCTCCTGAATTGCGCAAAACTAAGGCCAGGTTTTTGAAGCTAAAAGCAACAAAGTTTTCTATTCTAAATCAATATATGTATTGGAAGGATCCAGGATGAATCTTGTTGAGTTGTTTGTTGGAGGAAGAAGTAGAAAAAAACATGATAGAGTTTCATAAAGGTGATTTTGGAGGACACCATTATTGGAAAACTATTGTGCACAAGATATTGAGGGCTGGGTTCTATTGGAATGGAATTTTTTCTGATGTTTACAAAGAATTTTCAAGCTGTCATGAATGCCAAATATTTTATGGAAAGAGAAAATTGTAGCGTTTGCCCCTAAAGCCTATCTCTGTTGAAGCACATTTTAGACAATGGGGCCTTGATTTCATAGGATAACTTCATTCAAAGTCCCCAACTCAGCACAAGTGGATATTGATAGCCACGGATTACTTCACCAAGTGGATTGAAGCAATCCCCACAAGGAAAGCCACATATATTGTTATCATTTAGTTTTTGGAGAACAATATTTTGTCTAGATTTGGTTGTCTAATTAAAATCATTACTGATAATGCAGCAACATTCAAGTCCAAAAAGATTGAAAAATTTTGCATTGATTACAATATAACTCTTGGCCATTCCACAGCTTATTACCCCCAAGGTAATGGGTTGGTTGAGTCACCCAATAAGATTTTGACCGGAATTATCAAAAATTTGTTGCAAGATAACAAAAAGGCGTGGAACAAGAAGCTTATCCATGCACTATGGGCTGACACGATCACTACTAAAAGGTATATTTCCACTTCACCCTTCCAAATTGTGTATGGCACAGAGGCAGTTTTTCCTACTTAATTAGGATTTCCAGTGATGAGATTGCTATAGGAGAAAGATGTTGAGCCAGATGCCACTCAAAGGAGGACAAATGAACTAATCAATGTCTAGCAAACAATAGAGAAAGCTTTCAACAACTCTCAACTACACCAAGACATGATTAAAAAGGATTTTGATAGGCATACTAAGGAAGATGATTTCAAAGTGGGGGATTTGGTGTTGAAATGGGATGTTGGGAAGGAAGACAGAGGAAAGCATGGAAAATTCGACCATCTGTGATTGGGACCTCTCAAAATCATGGCATATAATGGAAATAATGCTTATCTACTACAGGAACATAATGGAGATCTCGTTGGTGGGGGACCTGTGAATGGCAGGTTTCTCAAGCATTATCTCACTTAAAGAAGTTTTCACCCTTTCCATTTCATTGTATATAACCATTTTTGTTTTTCAATTGTAGCATTTGAAATCAAATCAGCAAAAAATTGAAGCCCGAGGCAAAGGCCCTAAGTTTATGCTAAGTATAGTTGGAGTTATGCAAACAAACTTTTGTAAATAAGCTTGTTGTTCAAGCAGTTTTCAGTCTGGGTTTTCAGTAGTGTGTACATCCAGATTGTAATAGTGTATTTAGCATTCAGTTTTCAGTTGAGAGAAGTCTACAAACTTGGGTTTTTGGTGGACACTGGTGACAGGTCAGAGAAGGGTACACACATGTTTTGGGAGCATCCCAATGGATCGGGCACCAGGTCTACGAGTTCTTTACTACCTCACTGGGAGGATAGCATCCCTGTTGGAGCCAATGTTATCAAATGCTAATTTGTATTATTTTTTCCAAAATGTTGTGTCCTTGTGATACCTTTCCACTCATATTTTAAAACGTTTTCACCAACTCCATCAATTTTCCATCACCTAAATCCTTCACTCAACTAATCATCCAAAATAGTCATGTCCTCCATGAGTCAAAAGTGGCAAATATCCCAAACCTATATCTAGCCTTAATGCTTATCTAAATTCCTTGGTACCATCTGTTGTAACTTAGGTCTGCACCCCTACCTCTCCTCTCTCATTTCCCTATACCTTTATGAAATATTTCCTCTTAAATTTGATAAAGTCAGTTTCCCATCTGTTCAATAACTTGGTTTTTCTTGTTGTCTTGCTTGACTGGTTCTTTGCACAGATTTTTTATGTTTTTTTTTTTTTTTGAAGGATAAACACATATCATGATTCGATTTGAATTACTTGTCATGTTTTTTTCCACAAATCGAGCATGCACCAGGCCCACCAATATTTTCATGTGTGTAGGAGACATCCAGGTCCACCAATCCCTAGTATGCATAGTAATATTCTGTGGGAAAAAGCAATAATTCGAAAGGTTATCAATTTCGGGCTCAGATTGTAGGATCAGAAAAATTAAAATTGCAACAATGGAGATCCAGCAGGACACCCAGATCAATGATTTTCGTGCATTTGGAGCGTCGAAATCACACGGGGTTTAACATCAAGAGAGAACCCCCAAAGTCCCAAAGTGACGAAAGACTGCCATGTCAACCAGGCCCGTACTACTCTGAGAGAACTTCATGCTTCACAATCCAAAACTTCTGAAGTGTCGAAGTCCTGAAGTGACAAGAGACTGCCACGTCAACCGGGAGAAAGTTACTTCGGGATATTTCCATGAATTACATCCAAAACTCCTGAACGTTGAAATCTCGAAGTCCCGAAGTGACGAGAGACTGCCACACAACCGGGCATGTACTACTCTAGGAGAACTTCATGCTTCACAATCCAAAACTTCTGAAGCCCGAAGTGTCGAAGCACGTGGCAATCATCAGTTGATACACGGGGGACACTCATCAACCATGATGTGTGGCACTCATTTTTGGTCATTTTGTTGTGTCATTCATCCATTTCCACGTGACACGTGCCACCCTTCTTTCCATGACACGTCAGCACAATAACGTCAGGTCACCACATCAGATTCGGGAGATCGTCCTCCGGGAGTTATTCCTGCTTAGCATTTGAAGCTCCTAAACGCCAAAATTGGTGCCATCTCTAAACTTGGTTAAAAGGATTCTGGAGTTGGTGGACAGATAAACTTCAGTGTGGCACTAAAATAGTAGGATTACCCATACCGCAGATTGCAACAAGATCAATGGCCGAGAGAGATTGCGGGAGGCGAAGCTGCGTGAAGTTTAATTTCGAAGGGTGGTCTCATAATTTAAACCATGGTTTTCTCTTAGGGGTATGTGGCATCACCAGATTCATTGCGGGACGAAAGGTGGGTTACCTCAAAACCACTTCCTCGCACCCCCAAAAAATAGAAAAGTAAAAAGGGACTTTTAGTCATTTATTTTATTGGATTATTATTTGAACGTTGGACCATTAGAACCTTGGCGCGACCACCATCTTCCACCTGCAGCTCAAAAGTACACCAACTACATGCCATTTCTACTCGCTTCCAAGTATTTTCATCACAACCATGGATCCCATCATAAAATTAATAGTAGGATAAGTGGCGAAGAAAGGGACCGAAACGCCAGGGAACTAGAATCTGGATCTCGAAACGATTTATTTCTTATCATTGCAAGCGGTTTCAGAATCGAAACGTTTCTTTCTTATCATTGTAATTGGTTTCAAGCTAAAGGAACTCAGCTTGTATAAATATTAGGAGTTTCAAATGTATTAGAGGTTGGTAGAAGTGCAAGGGCACGATTCTAGCTATTTGGAACCTGAATGTAATTTTCTGAAGCTGAATAGAATGCACATGCAGATGTCTTGAAATTTCCATGAAAATATTCTAATGGTGGTGGCCTAAGTTTCATATTCTTTCTTCGTATGTATTTCTTGTGTGCTTAAATTCCATTTTCACTATATTTTGTTTAAATTGGATAGTTAAAGGCCCGAAATTCATCTTGTGATGCTCTCGGTTGAAGAAATTTAAACTTTGTTAATTTCTTCCTAACTAATTCAGAATTCATTTTATTTAATGCTTTAATGCAGTTATGTGTTTTTTCCTTTCTTCTTACACTCTGAAAATTACAATCTATAACTCAGATTCATCGCCTCATTTATCCTTTATCCTCTGGAGAGCTCTACCGACCATTCATTGCTTCCATTTGTTTTCAAAAATTTGACTCCATAGACCTAGGTGCCCCTCCCCTTCCTTGCCAGCAAAATTATAAAAAAAAACTTCAAAGAAACAAAAACTAGCCATTGATTGTTAAATAAAACTCATATGTTAAAGACCAAGTGACATGAGAGAGCCCTCTTTGAGTTGAGCAGGCTAGTACCCAGCTCTAAAATTGGTTTGTAGGTTACCTTTGTCGTTTGTTTTATCAGTCGAACAAATTTACAGAGTTCTAATAGGAAGAAACCTTATGTTGTCCACCTTCATGTGTTTGCATGTGTTTCCCAGGCCCACATTCCTGATGATTGTTGAAATAAGTTGGATGCAAAAATTCATGCTTGCATCATGATGGGATACTCCAAAGAATCAAAAGCTTATCGACTATTTGATCATACCAATGACAAATTATTGTCCGATGTAATGTTTGGCTTGATGAGAAGTAGTATGGAGTTAAGTTGTTGAATTCTTCCTATGAATTGTTGCAGGATGATCCTTTTGATGTTTTCTTGGACACTAGTTATCATTATCTCCTCTTCAGTCCTTTGAATGGTCCATCGAACCTTATGCTTTTTTCGACTCGATCGTCAATCTCTAAGTCGACTAGTTTGACATGTTCTATTTCGACTGGTCCCCTGACTATAGCACCTCCAACTTCTGATAACCTGATGAAGTGAACCATAGTTCACATGTTTCTTGTGTACCCCGATGGGCTTCCAAGACAATTGAAGCTTCTGGAGTTGATGTTGAATATGCCTCTTGTGGAAGACAGACTCGAAGTCAGAAGAAACATGCCATCATTTCCTCAATGACTCGTGTTCTTGAAATATCAAACATTGTTACCTACTTAGATGTTGAAGGTCGATCTAAATGGGAACAGAAAATGAAGACTAAAATTGATTCCTTATTGAAGAATCAAACTTAGGACTTATTTTCTCGACCACATGGAAAGAATATTGTGAAGTTTCAATGGGTCTACAAGACTAAAGTCACCTCTGACAATGTTTTTGAGTGAAATAAAGCATGCCTTGTTGCAAATGCCTTATCTCAACAAGAAGGCATCAACTAAACTAAAAAAAAATCTTGTGTTGCAGATATGAACTCTATTAGACTAATTATTTCCCTCGTTGCTAGTTTTGGATGGAAGATTCATCAAATGGATGTGAGGAGTTCCTTTCTTCATAGAGACCTGTCTAAAGAAACTTACATGAAAAAGCCACCTAGATTTGTGACAGATTCCCATTTGGTATGTCAACTGAAGAATTTCATTTATGGTTTAAAGCAGGCTCCCCGAGCCTAGTATGCTAAGATCGATAATTTCTTTCTTCGGCTTGGCTTCAAATGGTGTGAATATGATCACAACCTGTATGTTCTCCACTCGAATGGAGACACTTTGATTATTGTTGTATATGTTGATGAATTGATCATTATTGTAAATAATACTTCTCTCATATTTAGATTGAAGAAACAACTTGTTGACGCCTTTGATATGATAGATATTGGCACTCTGCATTATTTTTTGGGTCTTCAAGTATTACCATTGTGTGATTGTTTTTTCATTTCTCATTCTAAATATGTAATGGATTTGTTGACACGTTTTAAGATGGTTGATTGCAAGACTTGTTCCACTCCCTTTCAGTATGGAGTGAATCTTACTAAAACCTATCAAACACTTGTTGTCAATGCTACTCTCTATCAACAATTAGTCGACAATATTATTTATCTTACTCATAGTCACCCTAATGTCTCATTTTTTGTTAGTGTTGGCACTAGAGCTCACACTTAGATTATTGTAAGTGAAAGACTAGTACCCATTAGAATATAAATGGATTGAATTATTTGAGTAGGTAGATCATCAATATTGGGAAAGCAAGGGAGAGGGAAACAAACTATCTACAGATGCATTCCATTGGGCATATAGTCATAACATCCTACAAATCAAAGGAAATCAAACAGTATACCAGAAAAAAGGGGATATATAATGATGAATAGAAGCATGGTGAATATGAAAAAAGGAATAACATTCATTGTACAAATATCATTTCTGCAAACAGGTTAAAGAGTGTTTAAACAGTAAACAATGATTTAATGGCCAAGCTACAATAGATCCTCTGTTGTTCATGAATCCATCAATCAATGGTAGCTATGATCCTCAAAACCTGCAATTTATTAAAGCAAGAAGATATAAAAGAAATGGAAAAACACATAAGACAATATGATAACAACTCTCATGAATCTTTAATGGCAAAAAATGTCATTGCAAATAGGCCCTCGGGCTTACAAATGAGCAACTAAAACTGCTCCTCCAGTTCTCTCCTCTCTTGGCTCATGAATCCAACCCTTTCCTTATCAAAATCCACTTCATATATAGTGAATGATCTCTATCTACCCTAAGGAGGTCGAAACCAAGGAGCTACATAGTATCCTCCTCCATTTAAGAGCCTTGTTACAAAAGATTCCAACAAAAACCTAACAAATTCCTATTTTGGGGGATCTTGTCTATTGAGATAAATGCCTTTTGAAACAGGTCATGCTTCTTGATTTGGAGATGGAACACATTTCCCTCATGTCCAAATAACTCCTAGGAGACCATTCGAACCTTTCCTGACAGCTGGCAGCCTTCCCATAGCTTGAATTTGTCAAACTGTTAGAGTTCGCAACGCCTATGAGAGCATGTGTTGCGAACTTTCCTGTAGGTGATGATTTTGTCTTTTATCCTAAAATACGAACTAGGTCAGGCTAATTTTTTGTAAGAAAACCAAAAACATCATGTTTTTCCTCCACACAAAATTTCAGTGGAACCCATATTGGAATTCAAAAGTTATGATCAAAACAATCCTCTGTTGTGTGTTAATTTCTTACAAATTGTCATAAATTATCAGTTCACAGTGCCAAGTGTTGTGAACTTTCCTGTAGCAGAATTTTTCACTTTTGCCAAAATATTTAACATCCCAAAACTGTATCAGTTGTCCAAAAATTTTGTAAACTTCATAATCTTAATAATATTGATTAAAGGAAAGAACACAAATTGATAATCATGGCTTACAAAACATAGCCATCACCAAAATGTTGTAAAATGCATGAAATAGGAAATTTGACCAAAATTGATGTTGGTTATGGAGGCTCAATGTATTCATCTTTTGGTTTTGGAGATTCTTTTGATAGTCACCTTGGCCAATATGTATAATCACTGCTTGGACTCTTTCTGTAATTTATTATGACAGTTGGTATGTGAAAACAGAGTGAACAAGAGTTTTATGGTTTAATGACATAATTGTTTTCCTAGAGTCCACCTTGTCCAAATCTTTATACACATCAATGGTATGAGATACAACACCTTTCAAGAAGGAGGAATAAAGTAACAACCATTGATATTTGTAATGAAAGGAATACAATTGAAGCTTGTTTCTAATAACGGGGTTTCAGCAGCATAGATATGAGTTTGCAGCACTAATTAAGTATGCAAATTCAAGCTAGATTCTCAAATGATTTGACCATACACTTCAAGTTTGATAGAGGTATCCTTCAATGGATTAATATTACACTTCAAAATGATGTATAAAATGAGGGCTTCAACCAATTCTAGAAACAGAGGGTTTGCAGCACCAGTAGATAAACCAGCAAAAACCCCTCTCTCAACCCTTAAACAACATGAAATATTTCATGGAGTACCTGGTGAACCTAAAATTGATATCGATGTCTGTGAATTTGAACAAATATTTATACAATATATACAACCTCCAACTCTCCTCTTCATCCAGTTCGCAACGCCAGTTTGCAGCGCCAAGCTCAAACAAAGTTTGCACACTTCGAGGAAACTGTTAGTAGATCTTATGACATAATCCCTGAAGGAGTGGTTAAATGTAGGCTCTGAAAACAATAAAATCCTCTTTGACATGATCCTTTAATTGCAATGATGATAAATGAATGCATGAGGTACTTAGAGTACGTTGCGAACTCTCCTAGTGAGTTGGCAGCACATACAACTGACTCTAATTTGACATTCAAATGGATGGATGGTGACAAGGAGAAACTTGGGTACAAGCTGGAGGTGTGACATGTCAAGGTAATGATATAAAAATCAAAGGTGTGACTCATAGGGGTTTATTTACCTTGTCACAATGAAAAATTACATAACCCAAAGACTCTATACCAAGGCTAGACATAACTCCACTTATTTTAAACAAAACCTAAGTTTATGACCACAAGCTAAAGACTCAAAACCTATGACCTATAAAACAAACCAAAGTGACTCTTTTTTACCCCTACAATTCTATGTGCTAATAGTTAGTGTGGTTTCTCGGTTCATGCAAGATCCCAGAGAAATCCACTGGAAACAAATCAAACGCATTATTAGATATATGAAGGGTACTTCTCATTTTGGTATCAAATATTTTCATAGTTCAGATTCTCTAGTCATTTTCACCGACTTCGACTGAGTTGGCGACGATGATTATCAGAAGTCCACTTCTGGGTATGTGTTTCACTATATCACTATACCTTTGGTATGGTTGTGCAAGAAACATAAGGTAGTCTCCTTGTCGACTACAGAAGTAGAATATTGAGGCGTTGTTCAAGAAGGTACTAAAGCATTTTGGATTCGCCAATTTTTGGGAGAGATTGGATTTCTTGTTCAAAAATCGACTACAATCTACTGTGACAATCAAAGTTCCATATAGGTTGTTGATAATCCTATTGCTCACAATAAGATGAAGCATGTTGAGCTTCATTATCACTATTTGCAGCAGTTAGTTCATGACAGTGTTGTTTCTCTTTAATATTGTCGCACTAAAGATAAAGTTGTTGATATCTTCACCAAACCTTTAGTTGAATCCATATTTATCAAGCTCTGCACTTTTCTTGGGATTTAGGAAGATGAAATTATGGGGGGGTGTTCTAGTAGTGTAATTTCACCTCCTAAATCTCCAAATTTGTGTGTTGATGGGGGGTGTTGGAACATCAATCATTGATGTTTTTGTAATAGCCAAATAAATTAAACGTCCATTAATTCTACAACATAATAGTAAAATTCAATAATTTATTTATATGAGCACATTCACATATAAATTTATCAACACATAATAAAATTTTATAGCAAAATAAAACAAATACACAATTTAAATTACTTGGGTCTGATGCTAAACCTTCGTTTGTTCGCTTGCCTTGTTGACTGCTGCTGCACTATGTAAACACTGCCCAAAACCTAGTTCCACCCTGCCAACTAGGTAACTTCCTAGCTCCAGGATATCATATGGATATCCTGGCCCCCGTGCCCAAAACCTCCAGCAAACCAGTGCCCCTGTACTAAACCTTCCCACTCCTAAACTCCACTCCCTTCTCTGCAAATCGAAGCAACCCCCCCCCCTGAAAATCTCTCGTCGAATGATAATCCCCTTCGTAACCCTCCTCCACCTCCATATCCTTCCTTCACCGCCTCATGCATTTACTTCCTTACCTACTCCTCGTTAATGCCCCTTATCCTTTCCTTTATTATTTCATCCTCTCGTAATTAATAAGTT
>ML787556.1:1011390-1029461 GCA_009831015.1 Picea engelmannii
CTTTTCGTGTACGTAACCTTTTAATTTAAACAATATAACTTATTAATCTATTAAATTTAATACTCATGTTATTAAATGTAATAGGTAGTTGATTAATCAATTAATTAATCAAATTGCAACCATTAATTAATTAATAATTATTTTATTAGTATTATTATACCTATCTTGTTTAATTAATACCATATTAAGACGATTAATCCCCTAATTAATTTTTACTTAATAATCCTTAAACATTTGTTCAACTAGGGTTGTTACAGTTTCATCACATGTATCCTAGGTTCATGCAGTCGATAGGTCAACCTACATATGGATACAGTCAGCTGAATGATTGACTAGCACACCACACCTATTGGTAGGGTAGCCGATGTGCATGTCAGTCGGACAATCGACCACCAGTCGAAGATAATCGGATGGTGGATCGACCAGTCCTACAATCAACTATGAGTTGGATGAATAGTCAGTCAAATCAAGTCCCATCGAGTCAACATGACAGAGAAGATTTTGTGGAGTCAACTCTAACAATCGATGGTTGTAACATCTTGTTCTATTGAGCACACTTTTATTAACATATTGTTTGAGGACACTTGCGTGCAAGTGATCCGGTTATGGTACATTATGATTGTGTTTCGATTATGGGTTATATATGATGATGATGATGTATTGTGACTTATTTTTATTTGGTGTATATGTATTGGCAGATGTTATTGACAAGTTTTCTTGAGTTTGCAGGACACATGAAAGGTTATGGATGTTGATGGAATCAATAAACTTCCTTGGACTCCGGATTGAGTCATGGAGTGGATTGTATTTGTTTGAGTATTTCATTTTACACACATGTGACATATGATTGATTACAGTATGATTTATGTATATGGATTATTGACACTGCTTTTTTCGATGGATGCAGGTTTGATGATGCTTGCTAATCTGACTCACAAAATGAGTAAAGGGGCCATGCACAGAAACTAGACATTGAGGGAGAGGTGTGGCAACGTCCCTGTCACAACTTATTAGCACTCCCACCCTGGTATGAACTGTAGGTTAACGATTACTTAGTTCAGGAGGTCCACGATGTCACGAGGATGAACTGAGATAGTCGCTCATGAATATTTCTAAGGGACACACAATAAGGCGGAATCCTTAATCCTTAGAAGCCCTTAGTCTCTCGCAAGGTCGACCAAGTGGAGTGTTGACTACAAATGTTGGACAAACTTTCAAAACTAATCAAAGGCGAGTGTCACCCTTGAAGCATAGAGGTGTGTCTTGAAGGGCACATCGCGTAATTAAAACATGACTCAATAAATCTAGGTGGCCTAGAAAACATTGAAATCATTAGACCCTGTTAGAATAAAATAATTAATTAATCAGTAAATTATAATCTTAGAAGCCTAACAAGAGTCTAAGCCTAATTCTAAGGCTAAGTTTAAGTCTAAATTTAAATAAAGGACTAAATGAATTATGACATAAGTTAAAATATTTGAGAATATAATCAAACTCTAGGAAAAAGGAGAATAAAATTTAAAGGTTGGATAAAATGCACACGTGTGCATGAAATTAATAAAATGGATTTTAAAATAGAAGAAATAATCATATGAGAGAATATGAGTACACATGGGATAGAATCTTGAGCCAACCTACCACTAGTCTAACTAGAAGAAGACTCTAAATCCAACTCTAACTAAGATATAGTTAGGAGACACTCATTAAATGAAAATTTGGGGAACAAAGGGACAACTAAGAGAAAAAATAGGAACACATTGAGGATTGTGGGGGAAACTAGCTTTTTAAATAAAATAAGAAGGGTAATTATTTGTGCAACTTGGGGAAAGTGTGAGACATGTGTGGGTGAATAATCCTAATTAAATTAATTAAAAAGATAATTAATTGTGCATGAGGACATGTGTCATTGTGGGTTCTTCTATAAAACAAATGTGGTATAAGGGAAAAGGGTCTCACTTTTCTTGGTAATGTTATGTTTCCAAAGTTTTGTGGATTGTGTTTTACTTGTGAGAGGTTGGATACCAAGCTTGTGGAAAGAGTGGAATATCTTCATTGCAAGGCAATCCTTGGAGTTATTGGTTGTTGGTTTCTTGTGTGTGGCCCCTTTGCAGCTTGGGGGGCTATGGTGGAAGAAGAGTACCCCTAGTGAATGTTGAGAGGTACCGGTGAAGTCTAGGATTTTTCAAGCAAGGCGAAGGAAAGGAATACTATGAAGGATCCAAATCAAGGCTCAACAACAACAATTACGTTCTGGTTACGGTACATACAGTGAATTATTTGTTAAGCTATTGAAATTATTCAAACTAAATTTGTAACGACTTTACACTGGATCAATTGACGTATTACTTAAATTTTGTAATGATTGTATGTAGATGAATATCGTAATGAATGGAAATTATTTGGTTATTATTTTTGGATTCTATGCATATTGCTACATGACTTATTAATAACGATTTTCTGGATTCATGTTCATCACAACTAGAAATTGGAATGAATTGTGTATAATTTATGCACTAGTTTAGAACAAGTATAGAAATTTATATATATACGAAGTCTTGACAAATCATGTGCTTAACTACTTGAATTCCTCGTTGTGTCATGGTTAAATTAGATCTTCGAATGAATTAAACTTTACTTCCCTGATGTGAAAGAGAATTGCAATGGAAATCCTCTCGATGTACGAGAAAGTCCTGAAAATAAAGAAATGCAAGAACAATGTTATGACTTCGATATAACATTATGATTTATGTACATTCAATTTTGGTTGATAGAGACGTTTTACTAGTAATATGAGATAGTTGATCCAAGATTGAATTATATGTGATTTATGATTAAGTATTAGCGAAGGAATTTGTTCACCTTTGAATTTCTTATAACAAGTTCCATCTTCTCTCATATATAAACTTTGGAATGACAAGGATAAAAATTTTCATAACGGATATCTAATACATTAATCACTACAAGTTACGATTAAATGTTCAGAAATATTGTAGTTCTCTTTTGTAATAATACAAGAGGAACTTACATGTAATTTGTGATCTTATGTTGAAGTCCAGTAAAATTCGAACCATGCGATTAATAATAATTTAAGCTTACGATGAAACTAGCATAGCTTGAAATAATTCTTCTTTCTTAATGATCGATCGGATTCTAAAATGGTCGATTGTGAATTATTTATCAGTCCGTACTCAATTTTTGGATTGCATCGAACCCTTGGTTTCTGATTAAGAGTAGGGTTTATCTTCTAGATTCCCAAACTATCATGTACAGGCACAGAAATTTTCCTAGCAGTGGTTCCCTAGTCCTCTTAAGGTTTGGATGTTAATATGGTATCAATCAGAGAGGATGTAGGGAATGATTGACTCGCGTCCCAACTTCGCATCCGAATAATGATTTAAAGTTATGCTTCAATCACTCCTTAGAATGTGCACATCCTTGTAACAAATCTACAAATCCCTCTCAAATAATTGGAGCAATCCTTCAATGCGTTATCTTGGGCATTGATTCTTAGTTAATATTTATACCCTCGTTTTTATTGATCTGAATTTGTTTGAAAGAGTGTACTTTATTTGTTTAATTGATATGCTTAAGGTTTATCATTGACTGATATATGGGATTTTCTAGGATAAATAGTATTCACTCTAAGTGATTATATAGAGGTTAACATATTAATTGGTGAATTTGAACATTGGATTTTTAATATATTATGGTTGATGCATAATTAGATATAAGTGAATATTTTTATTGTATTCAAGTTTTTAATTTTGGGTATTAATATTTTTTTGGTTTAAATAATTTTATTATTTTTAACAAGTATGACATCAACTCATAAGACATAGAGAGACTAAAATATTTAAAAATATTTGTTCAACATAAAAATGAACAACTTAGATTGTAATATGGTATAATTGACTTATTTTTATTATATGTATATAAGTTGGTAATAGGCATTTCCCTTCTATATGAGACTCTTCAATTGTAGGTTATTTAAAAATATAAAAAGAAAAAAATAAAATAAGGAAACAAAATTATAAATTTCATTTTTAACAATTTCTTACAAACACTTTAGAAGCTCAGTAAATTTAGGTTGTTACAATGGTTATATTTGGAAAAGGTCTTCCAGATTTTATGGGAGTCGGTTAGATCTTTAGAATATAAAATAAGACCCCTTGGATCATTATCATAAAGCTTAGTGTGAATTGAGATTGCACAATACATCATGCAGATCAAGATGTGCAGTATGCACTATGATGTTTTGATCACAATACGTTGTGCTTAAGTGTTGTAACGATTTCTTTGGATGCCACCTCTGTTCTTCAAAAAAAAATTCCATCTTCAATTGTTTGTAGTAATTTGTTATTTGTTTCATATTGTGTTCCATTTTATTCCCCAACATGTATTGTCCTCAATTAAGTCCCATATTTTGATACAAGCAAGCCATTCTTATTCAATTTTTTATGGGATTCATGGGCAATCCTACCCCAATAATTAGTGTCTTTTTCTAATTCATGTAATTAATTTTTGGTCAACAATCTAATTTTGCGTTCCTCGTGACCTCTACTTTTCTAGATTTACTTGATGAAGTTCATTTGATCCTAAACTTTTCCCTACTATTATTTCCAGATTAAGTTATCTTTGCACAAAATGGACAATTACATGCTTAATACATGTAGATTAAAAACTTTAGAGATAGATATATTTTGATCTAAGTATTAATTTTATCCTCCTCCAATAATTTTTCCACAAAATTGGTTACTAAAACCTGTGAAGATTTGTAATATTTTACTTGGTTTTCTAGTAATGATATTTATTTTCTCGGCTTTTGAATTTCTTATACTTTAGATCTAGCTTTGTCCAGTATAGCATGCCAGATAGACAACCCATCAGATAAGATGTCAATTTTTTTTTTCTCTCTTAATGTCTATTACATATCCTTTAATGGTATATAGGATGGTAGTGTCCATATCAAGTTTCTTCCTCTTCTAGATATTCTTGACAATAGTATTATTTCTCATGTTATAAGAAATCATTTACAAATCTACAACATCTTCCAATGGCTCTAGAATTGATTGATATCTCCATGATGGAATATTTTCTAGGATTCCTAGGGTAATTACTTTCTCCATTACTATTTATTTTCCCTTACTTATCCTTGTCTTAGGAATAATCACATCTTCTATAGTCAAGTCTATGAAACTACTAGGAGAGGGTGTTTTTTTTGTTGATGTGAATGTTGTTCCAATGACTTCTCTATTTTTTTCTCTACTTGGATAGGTGTCTATTTTTCTTATGTCATCAATGGTAGAATTCCTTTGATATTTATCTTAGTCTATTTATTCATGTTGAAGTTTTTCTTGTTCTTTCTTTTTATTTTCTTCTTCTAATATTGGATTCTCTATTACTTCTAAACAATTTTTCCCCTTTTTTATTACCTTCCCTCAATAATATTTGTTCTTCTTCTATTTTCCTTTTCTCTTTAGCTTCATATTGTTTATTTTTCTCTAAGTCTTTCTAAGCTTTCTTTCTTGTTTCGGTTACAATTCTCTCAAGTTCCTTTTTCCTTTTTTTGATCTCCTCTTCAAATTTGTTTTTTAATTCTTCTTCTGGTTGTTGTCTTCTTTTAATATCTTCTTGTTCAACTTTTAATCTTAAATTGTATTCTTCTCTTAGCTTGGATTCTTCCACTTCTATTTTCCCCCCTTATCTTCCTTTATCATCCTTTCTACTTCAATGAGCATTTTCTTAACCTATGTATGATCATCTAATGTCATACTACAAAAAGAGGAAAAGTCTTTGGAATTCAACCTAAGTTGAACTTCACCCTAGTCAATGGAACTTTCATATGGGATCTCACTATCCCATTGTTCATGACTATAGGTCCAAGTGAGGGAAACCATATCACTATGATTTTAGACTAGACCAAATGGATCATGTATCATAAATTGGCCTTGGGGAAATCTATATTCGAGCATGGCACTAGTTGTTTGTCTTGCATAATTTGCATTTGCTAGACTGTAATGTGCCAAATGAAAATTATATGTAATAAAAGTTTTACTTTTAACATCTTTGGCTAAAGAGGCAATGAAAACTTGAAAAATAGTTTGGTTTGAAATTTCACTTAATATAATTCCATTTGGCATAAACTTGGGTAGGAGGTGAGGTGTTGTAGCTACACCATAAATCCTAAGGTATTTGTAATACTCTTGAAGGTACGAGTTCTAAATGTACTTGATTAATAGCATAGATTCTTTGGTGAGTATAAGTAATTCTTTACAAAATATCAATATATATAGAGGTGCCAGAAAGAAGTCACAGATTCTGGCATAGTTCTTATTATTCTTATTTTCCCAAATCAGTTGGTAAAAACATGAACTGGAAGCTCATACATATGCCAACTCCAATTTATTCCAAGGAAGATATTAATTTCAAAAACCACATCCTTTAGGTAGGATGTCATGAAAAAGGTAGGAACTACTATAGGTTTGGATTTTTCTTTTTGTGCCATTTCTATAATTCTATTAAGAGAGTATGACAAAATTGCTACTCAATTGAAGACACTCCCAGTAGTGACAATTGTTTATGTGAAGGGAAGACAAGCATATTTGAAGTGAGTATGGTTTTGCTCTCCATATAATATGTATATCAAATCCATTGTGTAGATATAAGGGTCACTCAAATTTTTCATTACGTAAAAACCATCATTTTTTCCTAAAAATATTTTATCCTCTACCCATCAGCTGGTGATTATTTTCTTAGTGTCATGCTCCTTATTGAATTTCTATACAAACCCTATTATCATATGTCTCTGAGGTTGTATTCATATAATAATCTATAAATCTCTTCCCGTATTGGAAAATAACTCTGAGGGCCTATGTGTGCATTTGTATCTTTATAGATTGGTTTCATTAGTTCAAGTTTTGATATAGGTATTTGGATGATAGGAGTGAATTGTTCCTAAGCTAATTCAATTTCTATATACCCCTAGTATTCATGTTCTACATTTTCAAGCATAGTTTGTTTCCCCTTCATGGATTTCTTTGAATTTTTAGATGAAGATCTCCTAGGAGGAAATGTATCTAAGAAAAGGAAAATAAATTTTACATTATAATACTAAATTTCCTAATTTGTATAAAATTTAAAATTTCAAAATTGAACTAGTTTCAAGCATTTCTATTTTTTAACAATGTAACATTTTCAAATACTTGGGAAAAAAAAATTATTTAAATTTTTTTTTATCTTTTTTAATCTTTTCAAAATTGATGTAACAAGATTATTCATTCATCTTAAAATACGTAAAAAAAAAGTTTTTGAAACAACTTTATTTTTCAAAATCCGTGCAAATGCAAGTAATCTGATACAACTTTGTTTTTTTCCCTTGATGTGAAAATTTTCAAAATCACACCAACAAGGCTATCGGTTGTTTTTGAAACATTCATCGAGAGAAATTTCAACTTTCAAAATAGGCAAAGTTGATTTCAACTCTGCTAGTCCTTTATTGGGGAAAATTTGAACTTTTCGATTTCTGTACTTTTAAATTTCCATCCATGAATATTTCCACTTTCTCAAAAAGAAAAGTTGATGTTCTGATGATGAGTGCAAAATCTAACTTTATTAATCAAATATGTCGGTGCTAACTTAAACTTTACATTGTGATACAATCAACGAGTTTTAAAACTTTCTAAAAACCTAGAAGCGCAAATATAACTCTGATAGAAAGAGTTGAGAGGAGAGTATTTTAAATTTTCAGTGGAGAAAAAGTAAACTTTATCCTCTAGAGAAAGTTTAAAAGTTCACTAATAAACAATAGACTTAGGAAAGTGGCTCTTTTTACTTAGAAAATTTTGGGTTTTCCTTGGAAAAAGAGAGACACAAAAACAACTTACTTTACTTCTATGAAGATTTGTAAAAACTTAGAAACAAAAAAAGAATTTTTGAATAATAAAGAAAACTAAAGTAAAATGCGGTAACGATAATTTGCAAAAGAATTTAGGTTGTGTTGAAGGCTCACAAAATTGTGATTCACTAGGTGAATCCATTCTCTCTACATACATGCCTTCAAATAAAATAAAAAATCAATTTCAAGCTTAGTGGAAAATACAAGAAAACTTAGAACAAAAAGTATTCATAGCTTCTCTTCTAATCAATTGTGGAGTGAATCTTTACCTTGTAATGAAATGCTTAGTTATTTGACCAAATAGAATGATAAGTCCCTTTGGGTGAAAACTAAAGCTTGAAAAAGAGAATAATGTATACCACTCATCATTGTTAGGAAGTATTAGAGGTATCTAAGTTACTCAATCATTCTTATAGTGTTTCTTTGCTTCCAACGAGCATCCATATCACTAGTGGAGTAACCTCGATATCAAAAACCTTGCTCCACTACCAGTGAGCATCCATGGCCCCAATAAAGATATATGTATTCCCTCATAAAATAATATGTTTCTCCCTTATACAATTATTTTCCATGACCCTTTAAAAGTTTTTATTTTCTTTTACTTTATTTTGATTTCTTATTATCGTTTTTATTTTAAATGGAAAAGAATAAGGTTAAAACAAAGCCTTTAATATTTTGAGGATGATATCTATTGGTGAATAAATGGATTTGGCTCGGATCTGTGATAATCCTTGTTATAGTGGGAGATCTACAGTATTGATTCTTCAGGTGAAAATAAATGGTGAGAAGTTCAAAAATAGAGATAGAGAAATTTAATGGGAAAATTCTTGAGCTTTAAAGCTCAAGATGGAAGATTTGTTGGTGGAAAAAAATCAGTGGATCTAGATATTGCACCTACAGGAATGTTAGCATAAGAATAGGAAATGTTGGATCGGAAGACAAAGAACACAATTTGGTTGTGTCTCTTAGATTCAGTATTACTGAATGTGTCAGGGGAAGCTACAGCCAAGGAATTATGGGATTAGTTGGGGACTTTGTATCAGTCTAAGTCCCTGGTAAACAAATTCTTCTTGTGAAAGAAGTTGTACAACCTGAGGAAGAAAGATGGAGAGTCGGTTACAGAGCATCTGAATGCCTTCAATACTGTGGTAAGTCAGCTATTATATGTTGATATTAAGATTTCTAATGAAGACAAGTGTATCATTTTATTGTGATATTTACCAGACTCATGGGATAGTCTAGATGTGGCCATAGGTAGTAATACAACTAATTTAAGTTTCAATGATGTGGTCTCACCCTTGTTGTCAAGGGAGATTAGGAGGAAAAACATGTAAGGACAGAGCACAAATGCATTATTTGCAAGAGGACACTCCCAGGAAAGAAATAGATCTAATTCCTTGAGTGGGAGATCTAAATCTAAGGGTAGATCTAAAACTCCTTAAAAGTATGTAAAGGTATGTTGGAGATGTGGAAAATAAGGGCACTACAAGAAGCAATGTAGATACAAAAGTTTTGAGAGAGGGAAGTGATTTGAAGATGCTCCTTATACATAAGAAAAAACCTCATCGGAAGAAGGAGGGTATTTGTACTTGGCTTATTCAAGAACACATGCAGATCATGAGGCATGGTTGGTTGAATCAGGTGTATCCTTTCATATGACTCCCCACAGGGAGGGGTTCTGTGAAAATGAAAGATATGATGGAGTGATGATTTCCTAAGAAATGACTCGACAACCAAAATCATAGGATGAGAAAAATTCAAGTTGAATCTCATGGATGGAAGGATTAGAACACTCACTGGTGTTCTGCACACCACAGGAATGGATAGAAATTTGATTTTTGTAAGCAAAATGGATGATGTAGGGGTAAAAATAGTGTTTGAGAAAGAAACTTATAGGATGGTTCAAGGAGCAATGATGTTGTTGAAGGGAGTTCATATTGGAACTCTGTGTAAGCTGCAGGGAAGCACTATTAGTGATGGATTTAATAGTTCCATTGTTTCTGATATTGGAGTTGAAGAAGGAAAAATGCCTATAGTCCCTCGAGAAAAGGCTATGTTGTGGCATCAAAGACTGGGGCATATCGGAGAGAAGGGATTTTTACTACTACATGGTAAAGGTATGGTTGAAAGTATCTCTAACTTCTCTTTGGATTTTGATTTATATGAACATTGTGTATATGGGAAGTAGAATCAGGTAAGATTTCCCTCTGGTGCAACAAGGGCAGAAGGGATTTTACAGTTGGTGCACAGTGATGTGTTTGGATATGTGTCGGTTCCATCACTAGGAAAATTTGTGTACTATGTATCATTTATAGATGAATTCTCGAGGAATACATGGATATATTTCCTCAGAAAGAAATATGAAGTCTTTGACATGTTTAAAGAGTTTAAGGCTCTTGTGGAGAATCAAACAGAGAAAATAATTAAGGTGTTTAGGATAGAAAATGGTGGAGAGTTATACAGAAATGAATTCAAAGAATTATATAAGAAGTGCAGTATAGGAAGGTGTTGGGACAATATTTTGGGGACTAGTTTTGGGAACTATGCAAGAGAAAACCGCACGAACAAAGCGACATCAGCGTGTGCAAAAGAAGGAAAGACAGTTTGTGCACTTTCACATGCATTTATTAGTATGTGAAAAAGAAAGAAGATTGTTGGAAGTCATTAGGCATTTTGGGTCCATCAATATGGGCTAAGTCCCATTGTAATTGTATAAATATGTAAGGGTTTTTGGATAGAAAGGGTGAGAGAGAAACATAGAGATAGAGGTATATGGAGATAGATAGTGAGTAGGTGAATAAGAGAACAAAAAAGGGCATTTTGTATGTCTAAGACATAATGTATGAGCACAGTTTGCATATTTTGCAATGCATGTTATGAATAATATAATAAGAAGTTGGTCGGTGTAGATGTAGCCCATCTTGGGTGAACCATGTTAGTCATGGTGTCTATGTGTTATGATGTGTTTGATGTTTTTTTTATTGTGCACATATTATATCTATCTTGTTACTATTAATATGTTACATGTTATTATGTTTATGTGCACATGATATAAGGAATCTTGAAAAAATACTAAGTAGAATGGTTATAAGGATTGCCTCCCATCCCTTCATCACTAGAGAAATATGTTTCCTACAGTTCCCATAGATACCTCGAGTGATACTTCACCTACTTGCAGGTGATGCCCAAAGGGATGGTATATGAGGTTTTTGTTGGTAAATTCACGTTGAACCCTAGGTCTTCCCACTGCACACCAACAAATGGTTCTATTGTTGAGACCGGGATTCACAATTGAAGGGAATGTGGAGGTTGAATAAGGAATAAATAGGATGGTGGTTAGAGATGAAGGAACGTGATTTTTCTAGAGATCGGAATAAGAAATTGTAGATCAGCTAGGAACAATGGTTATAGAGGTATGTATTTACGGACTTACATGAGATTTTCTTTGTTGATTTCCCAATAGTTTTAGTTGAGTGGTTACAGAGGTTAGCTTAAAAGAATGGAACATTCTGCACTATTTTTTTGAGGATTTGGACCCCTAAGTTGATCCAACAAGTTAATACCGTAAGTAATTGGATCTCGCGCACAGTTGATTTTTGGATGGATAGTGTATTGGGGGGTTATATTACTGAGTTTTCTACAGAGAGTACCAATTCATGTAGTGTTGTTGAAAAGGATTTATTTAAAGCTCTGCATTGAACGTATTTGAAATCACTTTCTACTTGGTTCAAGATGTTTTTGTGTGATAAGGGGGTTATGGAGTTGGAATCTTATCACCCTAGTAGCTAGGAACCTTCACACACGTAAGGTGTTGGGGGCTGACTAGTAGATGTTCTGAGAGTATGGAGGAGACGGATGTAGGAAATAATAAATAAGGAACAGATGGACTAATAATGCCGAGAAAAGAATAAGGTGTGACAGAAGAAGAGATTGGAGTGTTGTGCAGTGGAAAAATATTTCGATACAGTAAGAAGAGGATATTGGCTGATAGAGAAGGGAAACATAGCGAGTTTGAGGACATCGGCATAGTGTTATGGATGGAAGGAATATCACTCATAAAAAGGAAGGAGGATGAAAAGGATCATCGACTCAGTCTAGCAGAAGGAGATCCATTACATCCTAGTATCCCCACTTAGGCCAAACTCTGCGTCAAACCCACGACCTCGTGTGCGTCTCCGAGGCCTAAGGTAAGATTTGAAACTTTGTTTCGAACACTTGTAGTTATTGTAAGTTTTAAACCTGTGAAGTAAAGCAATGCATATAGATTCTTAAGCAAAACAAAAATTAATCAGTGGCTCATACACATAGTACACAAAGATTTATACTGGAAACCCTCAACCGGGGAAAACCTCTCTTATATTCATTATATCGAATTTCACCATTCACCATACAATATATACAATGTTTTTAGGTATTTCGTAGATACCAAAACCCTAATCCCTTAATCTGGGATTAATTTAGAAAACCACTAAAAATAGCAAAAACCGCCCCAAAAAAATTTGGGGGTGCTACCCTGAACACTGCGCATAACTAAGTTGGGCATACCTGCCCCCCCCTGGGACCCCCCTAGGAAGCGCTTGGCGCACACGACACAAAGACCACTGGTAGAGGGATCGTCAGATGCAGTTGTCGAATCTGACGCGCCCACACACACACATGCAAAGAATATAACACATATCCAACAGTTATAGAAGGAAGAAAGGATAGTAGTAAAGGTAGTCAGAGTAGTGGAAGTAGTGCGACAACCCAGATTTAGTTAGCGATACCGAGGAAAAATACTACACAGTATACAATGGAGGGGGTAGACCCCACTTTGATAATGCATATATTCCACGGAACAAGGACAGAAGATCCAAAACATCACTTATTTCTTTGTGAAGCAATATGTACCATGAAGTAAGTCTACGATGACGATATGAAAATCACGTAGTTAGTGACGGAATTCAAAGAACACACATTACTCTGGTATATGAATTATAACTCCACTACACCTATGGGACAAGCCTGAATGTTGGCAGACATTAGGCAAGCCTTGTTAAAAGAATTCCAGAAACCGAAGTCTAAGTTGTAGTGTACTATAGAACTAAAAGAGATCAAGAAGTTGCAGAATGAATCACTATGGGATTTTGATAAGAGATTCAAGATATTGATGGATCAGTTGACCTTCCATATTCCACACAAGCAGCATATGGAATGGTTCATTACAATATTGTTACCAGATATGTGTTGCCCATTGGCGTAGCAGAAGATTACATTGCAGTCAGAAGCACTAGAGGTTGCCATGAAGTTGGAAGCATCCCCTATAGGAGAGAATGGAGCAAGGATGGCTCAGGTTTAGTCACAGTTAGCAGCATTGAAAATTCAGTTGTGGGATCTTGATAAAGGGAAGGAGAAGCATGAAGAAGTCTGGTGTGTTACATGCAAAAAGGAAGGACATCATAAGAACGAATGTCTAGCCTTTGCATATTACTTGGATATAGGAGATCTGAATCCCTTAGCCACGGGAGGAGGGGTATGGTGTGAGATATGTAGAAAGATGGGTCATCACCCAACCGCATGCCCTTTGATGTCGAAGTATCAGAGAACTGCAAGAAGATTGTCTTGTAATTTTTGTAAGTCTATGGGACATGACGAACAAAACGTTCATGCACTCAATATAACGAGAGAATTCACCTCATATACATACAGAGTTCAAGGGGAAGACGAATCGGAAGGAGGGGTATCGCAATATAATACTCTGAGGGGATAAAATCAAGGAGGAAGAGGAGGATTTGATAGAAGAAAAGGATCGATTATTTGTTATAATTGTAACCATCCAAGGCATTTGGCGCGAGATTGTCAGAATATTTGTACGACATGCACATACTATAGATAGTTGGATCATGCGATGGAATATAGTTGATCGTAAAGTGGAAGGGAAAAAGGAACCAAAATGTGCAAATGATAACTGCATAAGAGTGTGATAATCGACCAAGGGTAGCAGCAGTTACACGCGGGGGAGAAAGAATAGAAGTCGATGTGACATAATAAGGAAATCAAACCGGCCAGTGGGTCAAGAAAGCAGCAGAACCTCATCTGATGTTTGACCCTCAGAAAGTGAGAGAGACATATAAGAAAGAAAGGAAGGATTTGTTAGAAAAATAATGGGGAACATTGAATGTGCCACCTATGTATGACATGCCTCCAGCTTATGACCACTTGATTATAGAAAGGAAAGTTGAAATGGAAAGTACTCTAAATAGTTTCTTAAAGAGTTGTTTATAGATAATGAAGGATGAAATTGCATTAAACATGTTGCACGGGATGATCGACCAATGCACACAAGATAAAGAAGCACTTCTTCCAAAGTGACAAGTTAACAAAGTACAGCGCAAGAAAAGGATGAATAGGGAATTTTGATGTAATGCATATATAGGAGACTATGATATGGATAATATCATCTTGGATATGGGATCTAATGTGAACGTCCTTCCGAAGCAGACATGGGAGATGATGGGAAAAATAAAGTTGATCTGGTCACCTATTCAATTGAGGCTAGAGAATCAGCACAAGATTGTTCTGATTGGAAGATAGGAATGTGTGAATTTTAATATCGATGGAGTGCACAGCACAACATATTTTGAAGTAATCGAGATAGTGGATGATAATAAACCTTATCCAACATTACTTGGACTCGATTGGGATTTCAATAACCAAACCATTATTGATCTGAAAAAAATACAAATGATCTTTGAAGTGGGAGACTTGAGAGTTACTACGCCATTAGATCCCACAGAAGGAAGATTGTATGTAGAACTAGAAATGGGAAAAGAACTCAATAACCTTTACAATGTGACCATGTGGATGGATGACTATGTTAATCCTATTGTTGAGGGTGTACTCAATTGGTGAAGTATTCATTCGTGTGCGTCATATTTAGAAGAAGCCCTAGAACATTGGAAACAGAGGTTACATGAAGCATCTACAAGGATATGTGCTCATATTACCAACACATTTCCCTGGATTGGAGCTGAGGTATGTGATCCCTCGAAGTATGATAGACTAACAGATATAGATTCTTTTGTAAAAGAAATTGAATTGCAGATATCAAAAAAATAGAGATTGCTAGCTTTATATGTCGCACTAAAAGCAACTCCCGCAAGGTGATGGGATACGCATAAGGATAGAGAACTAGAAGTAATGCATAAGTTTGTTACAAGTCAGGTTTGGAACAAGAGATGAATATATTGCACAAAAGTATACTAGGTTGAGTTTTCCTACAGATCATCTTACACAGTGCACCGCAACATGGAACTTAGTACCTAAGAAGGAATGGATGCACTTGTTTGTACAGGCTCTAGATACAATCTCAAAGAAATGGTATATAGAACTGGAAATGCATAGAAGAACAACACACTAGGAATATCTGACTCACAACTTCAAGGCAACTTTCAATTTTGAATATGATGCCCCTTCGGTCGACACGTCTCTACAAATTATCAAAAACAAGATATTTACATCAGAAGACTCGATGGGACCAGTAACCTTATGTAGTGTGTCTGTGTCTTTTACTATTGTTCAAGAGGTTTTGGAATGCTATAACAATCCTGGAGAAGACCGAGAGGATGAAGACCCAAGAAATTTGCAAGTGTTGGAAACCAAAGGAGAGCGCACAGTAGAAGGTCCCAAACTTGAATCTTTTGATTATGCAAAGTCGTTGAAAATGTTTAAGGTGAATATTGGTACGAAGGATAATCCCAATTTCGCACACATTGGAGATTATTGTAATGAAGAAATTTTCTAGAAGATTGTTGATTTAATGCATAAATACCAGGACCTTTTCCCAACTACATTTTCAAAAATGAAATGGATTGTTGGGAAGCTAGGCGATATGAGGATCCCTTTGAAGTCAGATGCCAAGCCAGTGAAGTGGATACCTTACCGATTGAACCCAGTATATAAGCAGAAATTGAGTCACCAAGTAGATCTATATCTCAGTATTACTCCCCTAAGTGAGTCACCAATTTACAACTGTAGATGTTCATTTACATACACAGGATTCAATAAGTGTCCATGAGTGGAGCACATAAATACCTCCTCCTAAACCTTAGAGATATAGTTTTCACAACTAGATATCTCACATAAAAGCATAATTCACTGTTTGTCAAAGTTCAACTATTATAAAGTACATTCCATATTACTTAGTCATTCAAACTCTTCTTTATCTATTCATAAGACGTTTATCACAGTTATTGTTTTTAAAAGTGGATCTTCAATTATTCCTCCATATTCTTATATTCATGCATCATTGCCATCTAAACCATCATTCATCCTTAATCTGAAGAATCAAGTTGTGTCTCTCTATAGCCTTCTTGACACTATGCATTTGTTTGAGACAAACACCAATCCTCACTAAAATTCAATACTTCTTATGTTATATATTTTTTATTTCCCAATTATCATTCATTTCTTCACAATTTACTCAACTTATCACTTCTTATAGAAAATAAGGTTAATTAATCACTTCATAGATAGGTTAAATCGATATGAGATCAATAGTTATTCAGATATATCTTAAATATTTTCAAAAATTTTGCTAAAATCAACTATTTAATCTAGTCCATTCTAGAGTGGACTCTATTGTTGAAGGCATGTCATACACATTGTATAGAACCCATGCATTTAAGTATGAGTTATTGTTTGTATCTGAAGGACTGTCTACGTGCGAATGAGTTATTCCATACACCAATTCATTCATAAAGGTAATAAAATTATGCATACCATTTCACACATTTATTCTTCTTATCCTCGATAATTCTAAGAATAATGTCACTCTATATAAGGATCTACTCCATATTACTTGAAACAATTAGTAATGAAGTCATTATATATAATTCTCAATTAATAATGTACATGTATTAATTTAACAAATACATTGTCTATGTGCGAATGAGTTATTCCATACACCAATTCATTCATAAATGTAATAAAATCATGCATACCATTTCACACATTTCTTCTTCTTCTCCTCGATAATTCTAAGAATAATGTCACTCTATATAAGGATCTACTACATATTACTTAAAATAATTAGTAATGAAGTCATGATACATAATTCTCAATTAATAGTGTACATGTATTAATTTAACAAATCAATTAAGTTTATGACCATCACGTGGGTTCATTAGGTCCTAGCATCGTAACCCTGCTCTGATACCATATATAACGCCTGACCAAGTTAACCCCAAGATGTGTCATTTTTTTTGTTTTATTTTTTTCTGAATTTGAACAATCATTAACCCAAAATGTAATATTTAAACATATATCACCTAAGTTCCATCAGTTAAAACATGGTTGCTCCAATTACACAATAATATTAATCCAATCATAATAAACTATTTAACGCTCTCATTACATTTAATTTATTAATATAAAATAGACTTACATGACACAATTAATATTTTCTCACCAACATTCTTAACATAACCAACATTCTTAACATAAATGAATCCATATGAAATTGTACATATATAACTATAAATACATATATATCTACATAAATAATTAAAAATATTTCACTATTCCACATAACTAATTTACTTAACAATAAATTATCATGTAATGCATGGAATCTAGAACCATTACTCTATAATAATATCACTTTCATCATTGTTAACGTATGTTCTCCTATATATAAATTAGATAAGAATTGAATATCCTGAAATAGACACATATATTTATATTGCACCATTGTTGTTTTATAAGTCAAAGTTATCAATGTATAAACAGTGAACAACAAGTTGTTTTAACCATATATATATATATATATATATATATATATATATATATATATATATATATATATACACTCAGTTTTTTTAAATGAATATACACTCAGTTTTTTTAAATGAATATAATATTACATATATAATAATAGATAAGTTTCCAATTAACCATTAAAAAACACATACATATACACATAGTTTTTTAATATATACACACTCATTTTTTTAAATGAATACACATTTAGTTTTTTATATACAATCAATTTTTTTTTAAATGAATATAAAATTATATATATAATATATAATAATATATAAGTTTCCAATTAACTATTAATATATATATATATAAACAATCAGTTTTTTAATATATATACACATCCAATTTTTTAAAATGAATATAAGACTATATAATA
>ML787556.1:1033988-1044027 GCA_009831015.1 Picea engelmannii
GACGAAGAGCAAGGAAAGAATGGCAAGCTCTGAAAAGCGGTCGGACGAGATTGAAAAAAGGGTTACGGGGATAGTCAGGACAGTCGAGTGTTGCACGATGAAATTTCATGTTTCGGAATTTTTGAGTACAAAATGTGTAAAACGGAAGAGATCATGATGGGGCAGTTGAGTGATCGGTTTGAATATATTCGGAATTCCGCCAAAGTGGCTAAGTATGGAACAGGGAAATTGCTAATTGCGTACATGGCAATAATATCTTATATATAATTGCCAACTACTAATTGCAAAGGGGAGTGGATACATGAAACAACGACTACGAACTGAATATTTCTTCAACCCTCCAAATCGACGATTCACCAAAGAAATTCGAACAAATGGCAAAGTATGGAAAGCGGATAGACGGGCTTCAAAATGGGGTGACAATAGTTCCACTAAATATGTGAGGACCCGACGGTTAAATTGTATTTCTCGAAAGTTTTCAGTGCAAAAATGTGCAGCACAGAAAAGGGCATGATAGGTGGACCATAATACAGAAAAGTGTATGATCTAAGAACAGTTGAAATTTTGAATATCTGTCAATTTGTATATACCGAAGCTCTGAATGTTGTTTGGAGGTCACGGAAAAGTAGAATTGCAATGTTGACCCGACCAACGCGCAAGTCCGCCTGTCAATTTGTATATTGTGGAACTTTGGGTGCCAGTTGTGGGACAGAGAACAGTAGACGGTCAATTTAAAGAAAGGGGAAGCGGTCGTTGGAAATGCAAACGTGTGAATCCGCAAAGCTGCGAACCAACGCATTGTCGGGAAAAAAACGATTAAGTAACCAGGAAGAGAAACTAGAGGGAATAAAAGAGTGGGAAAATAGAGAGGCGGAAGGCATTTTTCGTAAGCGCAATTGGTTTCAAAAAAGTGCCATCGTTGCAAAACCATGATCTACTAATTGTCAGCAAATGCGTTGTTGAAGATTACATTTTATTGCAACGTATGCTTGCAACTATGTTCTTGATACATTGTTCCATGACTGTAACATATCAACTTAACCACTAAATTTCCTTTTCTACTAATTGGGAGAAAATGCTTTGTGGAAGATTAGATTTTATTCGAACGTGTGCGTGTAACTGTGTTCTTCATACATTCTACCATCAGTGCAACATATTAACTCAAGTACTAAACTTATTGCATTATGGGTTGTTAGCATTAAAACTTAATAATTGCATGTCTAGAAACAAGAACAACGATTTTGTTGCAACATTGTACATTGGTATTAGTAAACAGAAGATCGAAGAAGTACGAGAGCACCGAACCATGCCAATTAGAACATGCGTTAAACCCAGAAAAGAGGCAGCAACAAAGAGTGCAAGGCAAAAAAATTTTAATAGCAAATCCATTTAAAATAAAATAAATAAAAAAAAAAAAAAAACACTGAGTACCATGCATCTATGCTTAGAAATTGGACCCAGTTCTTCGGACTGAAACATTGAAGGTATCTATGACAAACACAGGCACGGGTTCTTCTGTATGCAAGATTCTTGGAGTTTTCTCGTCGATGAATCATCCTCTGCTGAAATTGATATTTTTCAAAAGATTTTCCTCAGAAAGAAGACAAAAATGGTTGCAGGGCAAGTGGAATAGCCCGTAGCTGAAACCGCCTCTGCATAGTCTAAAAAAATTTAGTAGCATAGCTTGCATGTGCAATTGCAAAGGCCCAAATTAGTCCATTCCAGGCAGAAGGAGATGACTTGTAGGAAAATGAGTGGCAGAAGCGAGAGTTTTGGACCTGATGCCCGAAAATGTTAAACAATATTTTTTTGGCTTGAAATATATTTCTGGGAGCATCAACATATCATTTATTTACACTGAAACTCTTCCACCCAGAATGGACTAATTTGGAACTCTGGAATTCCTACTTTTGCGGTGCAAAATGGTTGTTGCGTTCACCGTCAGTTTATTTTCTGAAACTCCTTTTGGTGTTGTCATGACTGTGATCACCGAGCCGGGAAGGTCTGTTCGTTATGGTTGATTTCAATTTGGGCGCAGGAGTGGGAAGATTCTCTACATTTCCATCATCCATTGTCATATCATCGTCCATCATATCATCTTCTTCCGTCTCGGAATTCATGGCATCAACTTTTGCGATAGCAATGACTGCAACTGGATAGGTTCTCTGACCAGCCATGGTTGTGATGGAATTCTTTGGCTTGAAATATATCTCTCGGTGTACCAAGGGACCATCTCATTTTTTCCTACTAGGTGGAGGGAGATGAATAGTAACAATATGCCCTGGAATAGTGGAACCTTTGGCCATTATGCCCCAATGTGTTTACTGTGTGTGGAGAGAACTGCTGCCATAAGTTATTTAGAATTTCTGTTTGGTCGAGATGATGTTTGAAATGAAAATCGAGGAGGGATAATATAAGCCTCCACAAATTATGGTTTAATGAGTATCAATGGAATATCTCCTCAACCCTTTCACTGATCAATGACAATTTCCAGGGTTCGTGCGGAATGAGTTGTGACCATTACAGCTCACTAATTGCACAATTAGAAAAAAGTGCGAACGTGGTGGTTATGGCGAAAAAGAGATTAAGAATCGGAAATTTCTTAAAAGCACCAACCCGTCGGCACACAAAAAAAAAATATTGCGTGGCCTTTGAAATGAATACTTGGAAAGGATAACATGCTTCTGGGCAAATCTTAGTTTAATTCGTACAAATGACAAATCTTCTCCGGACTTCCGGAATTTAATGACAGTTTTAACGGTTCCTGCAGGATGGCTACTAGCATTAAATCTTAATTATTGCATATCTGGAAACAAGTACGAAGGCAACAACAATGGCGAAACCGATTCCAAGAAATACCAAAGTATGAAAAGCGGTCGAGCGAAGATATACCCAGGGCATGTGAACGGCTGATGGTTCTCGGCCTGGCGGGCTGAAAATTGAGCTTCTATTGTTCGGTGTCCTACAAATAGCACCTACACTTCTTCGATATACAAATTGACAGGTGGACTTGTGGGTTGGTTGGTTCAACATTGCATTTTTTTGTCCTTAGCGATTCCGTATTAATTCCATAATTAGCCACTTTTTTGGATCGGGGGTTCTCGGTTTGGTGGGCAAAAAATTGGGCATCTATTATTCTGTGCTCTACAAATAGCAGTGACAATTCCGCGATATACAAATTCAGAACCTGACCTGCACTAAATTATTACTGTTAAATATTTATATTGCAGAATTTAATTATACGAGAAATTTTGCACAATCTGATCGGTCGAGTGATATAAAAGTATTTTGACAAACGAGCCATATAAAAAAGAGTCATTCCATACTTAGGCAATTTTTTGATCACGGGTTGGCGGCCTCGCGGGCTAAAAAAAGAGTCTCTATTGTTCTGTGTCCTACAAATAGCACCCAGATTTCCACGGTATACAAATTGACAGGAGGACCTACGGGCTGCTTGGCTTAACATTGCATTTGATCGCGGGTCCGTGGCTTGGCGCGATGAAAATTAAGTATCTATTGTTTTGTGTCCTACAAATAGCACCTACAGTTCCACGATATACAAATTCACACGCGGACTTGTGGAAAATTTATTTATAAAGTATGGAATGAGATTTTATACAGCATATGCGGATCCCTCATTCCATACTTAGTTAGTTTTTGGATCGCGGGCTCGTGGTCTAGCGGGTCGAAAAGAGAGTCTCTATTGTTTCATCTCCTACAAATAGCACCCAGACTTCCACGATATACAAATTGATAGTGTTCTAGAACATATGCAGATCCCTTATTCCATACTTGGGTACTTTTTGGATCACAGGTTCGCGACCTGGAGGGTTGAAAATTAAGTATCTATTGTTCTGTGTCCTACAAATACCACCTAGACTTTTGTGTCCTACAAATAACACCTACACTTGCACGATATACAAATTCACACGCGGACTTGTGGACATAGTCTATATAAAGTATGGAATGAGATTTTATACAACATATGCGGATCCCTCATTCCATACTTAGGCATTTTTTGGATCGTGGGCTCACGGCCTGGCGGGCCGAAAATAGAGTCTTTATTGTTCCGTCTCCTATAAATATCACCCGGACTTCCACGATATACAAATTGATAGTGTTTTAGAACATATAAGGATCCCTCATTCCATACTTGAGCACTTTTTGGATCGTAGGTTCGAGACTTGGTGGACTGAAAATTAAGCATCTATTGTTCTGTGTCCTACAAATAGCATCTAGACTTCCGAGATATACAAATTAACACATGGACTTTTGGACATAGTCTCTATATAAAGTATGGAATGAGATTTTATACAACATATGTGGATCCCTCATTCCATACTTAGGCAATTTTTGGATCACGGGTTCGCAGGATGGCGAGCCGAAAATAGAGTCTCTATTGTTCTGTCTCCTACAAATAGCACCCTGACTTCTGTGATATAAAAATTGATTGGTGGACTCGGGCTGGCTGGCTGAACATTTCACTTTTATTGTCACGTAGCGATCCCATATGAATTTCAAATTTAGCGGGTTTTTTTTTATCAGGGGATCTGGGACTGGGGAGCTGGAAATTGGGTGTCTATTGTTCTGCGCTTTACAAACACATTTTTCTAGAACATATGTCGATCCCTCATTCCATACTTCGACACTTTTTGGATCGCAGGTTCGCGACCTGGCAGGCTTTAATTAAGTATCTATTGTTTTGTGTTCCACAAATAGCACCTAGACTTCCACGATATACAAATTGACACGCAGACTTGTGGACATAGTCTCTAAATAAAGTATGGAATGAGATTTTATATAGCATATGCGGAGATCCTGTATGAATTCCATATTTAGCAAAAAAAAATTATCAGGAGCTCTGGGGCTGGCGGACTGAAAATTGGGCATCTATTGTTCCGCGATGTACAAAAACATTGTTCTAGAACATATGCGAATCCCTCATTCCATACTTGGGCACTTTTTGGATCACAGGTTCACGACCTGGCAGGCTAAAAATTAAGTGGACATTGTCTCTATATAAACTATGGAATGAGATTTTATACAGCATATGCAGATCCCTCATTCAATACCTAGGCAGTTTTTGGTTCGCGGCCTAGCGGGCCAACAATAGAGTCTCCATTGTTTTGTCTCCTACAAATAGCACCTAGACTTATGTGATATACAAGTGGATAGGTGGACTCGGGCTGGTTGGTTAAACATTGCAGTTTTATTGTCCCATAGCGATCCGGTATGGATTTCATATCTAGCGATTTTTTTTTATCGGGTCTGTGGGGCTCGTGGGCTGGAAATTGGGCCTCTATTGTTCCACGTTGTACAAACACCAGGCACATCTCCGTGATTTACAAATTGACAAACCGACCTGTGGGATGCATCACTCAACATTGCAGTTTTCATTGTTCCTTGTCCTCCGAATAGCCCTCAGAGTTTCGTTATATACAGATTGACAGATGGACTTGAGGCCATTGTTTACAGATACTAGTCCCTATCAACATCTAACATATCTAAAAATATGATTTTCAACACTAAATTATTAATAATAATTTTTGCTATTGCAGAATTTAATTAAACGAGAAAGTTTGTACAATCTAGTCGGGCGAGTGATATAAAAGTTTTCCGACAAACGAGCAATACATAGCAAACATGTACTTTTAGAAAGTATGGACAAGAGATTTTATAGACCATATGTGGATCCGTCGTTCCATACTTGGGCACTTTTTGGATCGCGGGTTCTCAGCCTGGCGGGCTAATATTTGAACCTCTTTTGTTCGGTGTCCTGCAAATACCACCCAGACTTCCGCACTATACAAATTGATGGGTGGACTTGTGGATTCCACGTTTGGCGGGTTCAAGATTGCAATTGTTTAGCAATGCTCATCCTATCTAACTTCAGCTAAAAACATTATTTTCAGATACTAAAATATTAATATTAACTATTGTTATTGTACAATTGAACTACATTAAATTATTAAAAGATGTTAAATCGCTTATTTTTTTAAAAATGAAGGAAACACAAGAATTTTTTTGTAAAATTCTATCACCGCAAGCATAACAAGGACCAATTTGAATTTTAATGCCCTCTTGTTCATATGATACCACAATTGCACTCCGCACAGTATATATTCGTTGATTTCAAATTATTCCAGGATAGTAATTTTACCAAGTTCATCGAATAAGCAAAAATTGCGAAAACAACGATCAACTTGAATTTTAAGAGCCTCTTGTTGGTATGATAGGACAGTTGCACTTTGCACACTATATATTTGTTGATTTCAAATTATTTCACAATAATAATTTGACCAAGTTTATCAATCAAGGAAATTTGCCAAAACAAGTCACATAGTACATTTGCGTCACAGCACCATAGAAATTATCAGGCAGATCTGCGTGCCGCCTGGCCAAAAAAAATCAACTATATTGTTCCTTGTCCTCCAAAGAAGAGCCGGATTCCACGGTATACAAGAACATTCATCTGGATGTTGAACAAATATTACAGAGAGACATGAGGTATTTTTGTTTCCTCCCAAAGTTTGATTTAATTTATTTATTTTTCCCTTCTTCAACCGATATGCAAAATTGCATTGTCCTCATTTAAGGTGAATTTGCTCTGTATCCGAAGTTGTCGTAGCATATAGACATTGCTTGCCTTTTTGTGTAAATATGTTTCATACGACAACTCTGCCAATTCAGGAAGCACATTTTGTAACAGAGGCTGCCTAATCGAACACTGCACAGTTGTGTTGCCCACAGTTCGGATAACACCATTGACGCAATGTCCATAAATATATGGGCATTTTTCATCGCATCGCAGACAATCAATCATATCATCACTTATCAAAGCGGAAGCAAAAGCAGCGGAATGGCATTTTGCACATACAGGCTCAAAGGGGGTCGAGTACACATTGGCTGCAACTAAAAGACCTTCAACCTAGCAATGCGAGCAAAGGGATTAATACATTGAACAATATAATACACAACTGCATCCCCCCCTCCCCTGTAAAACAAATAAGAAAAAGTAAACAGGTGCAGAAATTTGTTGAAGGCTATTTCTATAAGCAAAGTGAGGATGATTTTGTGGATGTATACACACAACAATTGTAGAGCTAGCTATTTTCTCCAGATCCTCTACTATATCTGCTCGCAACTCTGTTACAAACGTTTCCTGGGTTGTCCGAAAGATCCTTTCTCTAGCATCCTTCTTCTTTGTTATATTTTTTAACAGCATAAGTGGAATCTTCCCTCTATGCAATTGTTGTTCCGTTGACGAAAACAAATATGAATACGTATCGAACAATTGTAGTTGCAACATGGAATAGTGCAATATTTGTGTAACTTATCCCACATATATGCAAACACGAAAGTTAAGAACAAAACTGAATATGAAAAGCGATACCATTGCCTTGTCGTTGTCCGACTGTCCATCCTTTATATGGAGAATGTGTTGCGACCCAAATTTTCTCACCAGTGTCACAGCAGCCCCAATCATTCTGATTGGGTAAATATCAGTGCTTTGTGCAAGCTGCTTGATAGTCGAGTCTAGGAGGAAGCGATATTCTGAACAAATAGCAGGAATTTTTTCCATAATACTTGTTTCGTTGAGAAAAATAATTCGATCGCAATCACCACGGTCATATACGGTTTTGGGCAATACATTAAAATTTGTAATGGATATCCCATTACATGGCAATATCTTTTTTGCATGTTTATGGACAACTTGTGGAGGAACAATGAGTGTGACTGTCATCATGGAGTCCTTGTCTATCATATCAGCACGCATAATGAATCTACTTTTGTTTGCCTTGTCCAAGTAGGTGGTATAGACAACCATTATGTCTCCAACGAACAGTTGTCCAGTTTGGCAGTTGTTCAAGCCCTCTATTGACAGTACTTTGGATGTCACAACTCTAGACCTGATGACATTTTTTGAACGGGAAAACTAAAGTGAATGGTAGTGTTCTACAAATACACGAATAGTATTGATGAACTATGGAGCCACAGTTTCGAAACCACACCTCTTGGTCTGCGGAACATGCAGCACGTTCGGCGTTTCGCTTGTACTTGTTGATACTTCTTGTGAGTTGGAAACCATGTATTGCAAATGGCATCAGCATATCTTCCATGCCATAGATGAATATATAGCCCACGAAATTTTTTTAGTAAACATAGTAAGAGCACAGTGTATGCATCTTTACCTTTGGCCTTGTCGGTCTGTTGATGTCTGGGATGACTGACTGCTCATGGTCGTCTCACTAGTCCAACTTTTTCTGATGCAAGCATGTGCAGATGAACATCAGGAGTAAACAATTATATGCATTGTATATTTTCCATCGGAAGGACCAAATAACCATAAAATTGTATGCATATTAATTTTTTAACTGGAGAAATGTTTAACAGTAAACATGGAGTAACCGCGGGTCACCATGGCAAATGTGTATATCGCGAACCCCCGGAAGCCATGGGAGCAATCTTCAACCTTCCAACCTGGCAGCTGCAATAGAAAAAGTGGGTAACTATGGAACAAGGCAGAAGCAGGACCACATATGTCAGTCAGTTAGTCCGCCAACCGGCACACGAGGGAATTTTCGGAAACCACACTAAGCAGATGAATTAGAAAACAAAAGGGATAATAGAAAATGGAAAAAGTAGAAACAGGGAGCGCAGAAAGGCCCATTACTGTGAATTCATTGTTTTCAAGTCTAATATTATATGCTCCCTCCTAGTTTGTATATTTAATTTACTAGCACACTTGGTATACCTTTTAAAAGATTGTACCATACAACCCTCTACTGCTGCACAGAAGAATTCATCTCCCTGTCCAAGCAACCTGTTTTTTCCAAGGCAACAACGCCGAAGATGAAAATGAGATGAAGTCAAGTTAGTATGAAAATAGACATCTAAAAGAAAAATAAAAAGGTCTATTTACCCGTCAAAGAGTCCTTCGTCCTGTCCAGCGATTTTTTTTCTTTAAATGCAGCAATGCAGCGCAAACACAATGAACATAAACTAGCTTAGTTTGCAGGAAGGAAAGTATGTAACCAAGATAACTTACCATGTAGGAAGGCACGCAACTAGTTTAACACATATACAGACCATAAATGAAATACAAAATAGCGCAATATGAAACAACGGTACAAGCATGCACCTTTCTATATCCTCTCCAACCGATGCAGTCAAGACTCCCTCCTTTTCTCCAGCTACTCTGTTTGTTTCAATGTGGGAACCCACAAAATTCAATGTACATCAATGGAAGCTGGTATTCACTAGAGAACAAGCAATATGTAGATACAACAAAACTGACTCAACAAACAGTTTACAAAGGCAGAAACATGAACCTTTGCTCTTATCTATCCATGGGTGTAAACGTCTAGCTTTTTTTTCCCTGGCCAAATGATCCAGATTATTTTCGGCACGAAATGAGAGCGGAGATATAATAAACAAAAGCACAGAGATATTGCAGATATTCAATAATATAACAGAAATGTATCATAGATGCAACCATAAACACAAAGATACAGTAATACACGATTTCTATTAATGAAATAAATGTACAGAGACTGTAAAAATACAGAGTGAAAGACTCGCTAGAATGGTGGCAGCTTATCTATGAGAAGAGATGTGACGGCTACTCGCATTCGCAAGAACATGGTTACAATGAGGCTCTGGAGGCCTTTTTACAATAATCGGGAATGCCAAAAGTCCTAGACATCCAAAAACCTAACCCTAGGAGATGAAGCGCCAAAAGTCATGTGGGCCCCGTTTGGGTAAGTTGGTGCATCAACTTCCCGGGGTCGTAACTTTTGCATACGATCTCCATTTTAGGTGTGTGATAGCTCGTTGGAAAGGTATCTTCGAGGAGATTCATTTTGGGGGATCAATCATGCCTTTGGCTATCCTTGAGAACCTCGATCTCGAAAAAACTTCATTTAGGCCCTCAAAATGGCCCCGGAAGTTAAAACCTACTAAAAATAGTAAATTGCCAAAATGGCCAGAAAACTGTTTTGAGCCATTTGGAAAAGGTGGGTGGCCCCCGATATCCACC
>ML787556.1:1052727-1064560 GCA_009831015.1 Picea engelmannii
CTTACTTTTTACAAATAGGTTGTGCATTTCTAGGGTTTTACTAGGCATCTCTTGCATATTTTTGCACAATGGATTCTCTTATGACTAAAAATGAAAAACTAAGTATATAGGATTATGTAAAATGACTTTAAAAATCATTAACAATTCGAACCACTCAAATTGAATGAGTTTTGAGACCTGGGAATGCGTTTTAGTGTAGCCTGGTGTACATTTTGCACCAAGGCAAAATTTACACCTACTCAAAATTTTCCCTCTTTGTCTCACAAGATAATTTTTGGTCTTTTTGCACAACAAAGGGTTTTAAGTTTACAATTGCGTAAACAAAGGTCTATGCATATGTACAATGTTTTTATAACATTGTAACTTGTAATATAATTTCATGTAAGTATGCAAGATAAAATATCAAACAGTAGACAGAATTCTTTTAGGTATACAACCTAAAATATAAAATTGATATAACTTGTAATATAATTTCTTGTAGGTAGATTCAAACATTATAAAGATGCATAAAATATCACAACAATCATCACATATAAGACAAGTACGATTCAAAACAATATTGATCTTCCATTATCTTCTCATAATAGTAGGATCTTTAACAGTCTCCATTACAAAACTAGGAAAAGTGTAATACAGATTCTACACCTTTCTTCTCTCTGAAGATTCATTCTAGGGTCCCTCTAACAAGCCTCTCATTTCCTATATCTCTACTTACAACCTTATATATTATGTTCCCCATGGGGACAACCTTGACCCATAGGTCAGTTACATAAGTCGATCATAACTAACTTTACTTGTATTCACAGGTCCTTGAGCCAGTTGTTATAGCTCTAAGGCGATGATCTCAACAAGCTTGGTTTACTCTTATTGTGCTTACTTGAGGCACACTTTGCCTTGTTGTAGCAAGTTGGCCACCACAATCTATACTCATAAGTGTGTTTTATCTAGTCACCGGCTTCACACTATGAAGTGGTACCAAAGGAGCTTATTGTTTGAATGGGTTCCAAACTTGGTAGTGCATTGAAGGATCTAATGGAAGATACAGAGTGCGGTATGGATATGGAGGGTGCACCATTAGGTGGGAATAGAGCAGTGTAATTCATGATCGGCTAGAATTGATGATTCATTATACAAAGGGGTAACTCTAGGATGTGCACCAGTTAGGATCGGCCATCATACGACGTCATTGGTCGCATTAACTAACTTCGGACTTGAGATTCGCTCATAGCCTATCTGGTGGCAAAAATGATCTATGCCAGGTATTGTCCTTGCCCACATCATGCGAACTTTTAATTTCACTGTATTCATCCATTAATCCTTGTCCTTTCCAATATCTCTTGTCGAGTCACGTTTCATTGACATATCGAGACAACATGTTATACCTTAGTGGGCATAATAAGCCCCCAACAAGCACTTCTATCCCCTCTAGACGACATAATTAAGCCCCAAGGTGCCAAACACACCCATGAGATGAATACTTTGTTAACGTGGGAGTGCCACAGGGCAGTGGTGGGGTCATGACGATGATGTCAGCGTGGCGGCATTGATGGTCTTGCCCAGATATAAGCGGTTTTATCCGTAGTTGAGCAGGCCACGGTGCAGATTGTTTATTGCAAATTTTGAAAGGGGAGTCAGAAGTCCGACAACTAACGGATGTCGTTGGAATCCTGGCGAATGTTGGGGCACCAATAAAAAAATATAACCAAATTTTGAGAATTAGTTAGCAATTTTTTACGGTAATGTCGATTTTATCTATACTATTGAAACTCCCCGTCGGACTTAAACACCATACGTAGTAGTGAATGGATCATTGTTTTCATTGGATTTTGATTGATTTGGTTGATGAATGAAGAGTCTGATGTTAGTCTTAGGGATTGTTTTGGTAAAATGATTCCTTTAAACTCTATTAATAAATGAGATGTGTACAACATTTTATACCAAAGAGAGGTGATCCAAAAAGCAACCTCTACAAGTTATAAACTACCTACTATTCAAAATATAGCAAGGAGGCCAAAAAACCTACATGTTACATGCACATAACAAAATCAATAAAGAGCAATGTTAGGGTGTCATGAACCATCTTAATTTTCTTTCTTTATATGTCATTTCTTGACATTTATCCATCCCCCATCCACATTATGCATAGTAGGAACATCATTGATCATCAATTGTCTACTATCACCATCAAAGACTAGATAACTAGAAACAACATTACAATCAGAGGAGTTATAATCATGTCTTCTCTTCCCAAATCCAAAGGAGGGGCACATCATGTAATACCCCAGGTTGATCCCTGGTTGTAATTGTACAAATATTTTATAAGCTGGTGAGCCATGATATTATAGGCCAGAGTGTCAGAGTGATTATTAGGCTGGAGAGCCTAGATTCTAAAGGCCAGTAGGTCTATTATTGTAATATGTAAAAACTCATATTGTTAATAAAGTACATCACTGCTACAGACTGACCCAACAAGAGAGATGGGGGAACTAAACTCCACTTGAAAGGGAAAGGGGGGATAAGAGTCTAGGAAAGAGATAAGCTAAGGGGACTTAAGCCCAATGGAATATTATATTAGTATTCCTTAAATCCAAAGTATTGATATGAATATATCCTAAGTTTCTAAAGTGGGGAAAAGGGGGTTCCTTGAGTACCATGTGTCATAAAAGGTACATGCATATATAAGAGGGAGATTTAGTGTAATTGGGATCATTCATTCATCATCCCATCATCATTATGCCATCCTTCATCATTTGTACCGGGGAAGTGGACTCTGCAGCCATACTTGTACGTGGGAGTTGTTTCTATCCAGTGACGAGAAGAAGTGGGTTGTCAGGCCTGTGGTCGCAGAAGTGGGTTGTCAATCCCATGAACATTCTATCCAAGTGAGAGAATTGTTGGGAATCAATTCCCAATGTGCCAAGTTGCAGCTATAGGGTTCTAATAATCCCTTTCCAACCTGTTGTCAAAGCCTCGAAAGGGAAGTGGGGAAATCAAATGACTGTTGAGCAGAGAAGGGGCACACTTCTTGGGGTAGGATAGGCATGTGGGGGATGAGGGACTGTAGGTTGGTTGCTAGAGTTGGAACCCAAGTTTGAGAATTGTTGTTGTCTGAGAGACCTTAGCCTAGATTAGGATTTTCTTTTCCCCAGTGGAGTCTTATCTCCAACTCAAGGGTGAACCATTGTTGAAAGTTATGATCAATGTGGTCTATGGCTGGGAGGAATGTGGAAGTTCTGCACGCAATTGGTTTTTTCACCACAACATATATGTGTCCATTTAATGAGTATTATTTTGTTGTATAACATCTGTAATTATGTTAATTCCATTATGTTGTAATTATAATTACATGTTGTTTACCATGCATGATGTATTTATTTCTAATATTGAAATTGTATATGTATGCACAGATTATTGTGTTTTGTTATCATTCCACTTAACTCTATTCATGTGCAGAACATTTTAGTAAATTTAATGGTATCAGGTTTCAACAATTTGATGTGGTGTTGCCCAGCAAGGAGTTGGGGATGTTACAAAGTGGTATCAGAGCCTAGTTTTCAACAATGAGCCTACATGGACCCAATTGACAGAGTGCAAATCTAAGGTTTGTCAAGTAAGCATGAAAATTATTTGACAGAATGTCAAGAAGAGTACATCTACAAATCGTTCGACAAAATTATTATAGTGAAATTGGAGAAAATTTCATGGGTAGTTGTCAGAATTGAGTCCAGGAATTAAAATCCCAAAATTAAATCTCAAATTGAGCAAATTCAGGCTTGCAAACTGGTCGAATTTCATGTTTACAGAGTGTCATGGTGAATTTGGGACGAAATTGGGTGAAAGTCCCAAATTTTGCAGTTAATTTCATGAGGAATTCGACCTGTGGGAGTCGAATTATAGATGTTAGGGTCAAAAGGATTGTTAAAAGGCTGAAATTTTCCATACAAAGCTTATTATCAAAGCTTCAATGGCAGCCCAAAAGGAATTTCTAAATGAGGCGAAATTGGGAAAAAGCCCCAAAGTCTACTGATAATTATAGAAAATTCAATGGGAAGGATATTGAATTTCATACACAGATGATGAATGGGTATTAATAAGGCTGAATTTGATTATATGAAGCTAATATAGAACTTCAACAGAGGCAGTGAAGATAACTGTGAATTGGGCATTTTTTGAAATTTTGGAAAATCGGTGAAATTGGAAACATTTTGGTGTTTTTTCGTACGCTGACGTTTGCATGACGTGGGGGAAACGTGTCAGATGACATGGAAGATAGATTATGTGTACTACCATGGTGGAAGGTACATGGTGGCATGGTGTCAGAGGTTGCAGGTGACCTAGTGCCATGGTCGTGGGTTCCCTCCTACCGGCGGAACCCAGAGCCTCAACCCACGAAATTAAATTTATGGGGGGTCAAGTGGGGTTAGACTAACCCAAGGCAGGGGGTATAAATGAATGGATGTGTGACACATCACCCTGACCCTAACCATGGTTAGGCTTTTCAGCCCCTCCACGCGGTGTTAACGTTTGGTGGGGCAGGGTGGAAAAATGTGACGTGGATCGTCGATCCCTGTTGATACCCATCAAACGATGACCGTTGGATTGTAACATCGTGAAAATACGGGTGCCAAGGTATATGGAAGTGGAATGGGGCTCACCCATCACCATGACCTAATCCGGAGGTGCCACATGGCATCCAAGGACCAATGGGGCTGGAATATAAAAATAAGTGTGTGTTAGTATAGGAAAAGGAGATAAAGAAAAGGAATAAGGAGGTAAGAGGCTGATGAGGTAGGGATAGAGTGGTTGGGATTTGACATGGAATCCTTCTATAGGTTCCAAGTGGACTCAGGTGCCCCATCAGCATAAGGTGGCTAAAATTAGCAAAAATTAATATAATTTTTTGGAAAATTTCGGTGTTTTCCAGGTCATCTTTTTGCAGGGCATTTTTGAGGCCCTAAACAATGTTTTTAGCTACTTAAAATCCAAGAAAATAGAGTGTACCAAATGTCAAGTTACACTTTTTCTTTTCATATCAAATGAAAGATCTCGGAGAGATATTTCTAACGGTGTAAACCATTCGTCAAACAGAGCTTTTATGAGGAAGTTACAGGCCAAACAGTGAGGGGTAAATTTTAAGACCCAGTTAACTTCCGAGGGCCATAAGTTCATGCTCCGGAATTGGATTGGGGCACAGGAGTACTCAATGAAAACATATTGAGCCATATATGATATACATGGATCCAAATTAAAATTCCAGGCACATTAAATATGTATAGGATGGAATATAAGGTTCATGTAGCATTCAGGGCCAAAAATACTAATTGGCTTGAAACTTCAGCGGGTTGTATCTAGCAGTCTGGAGCTCAGATGAGGGTGAAACTTGGCCATAATATTTAAAGTATGATTATGAGGGAACCTAGTTGATATCCTATCAAATTTATAATGGACATATGCAAATATGGATAGGAATTGCATAGGATTGAAAGGTGGACAAAAGGAGTGTTTGGGTAATAATCAAATGATTATAACTCTCTGCTCAAAACTCGGAATTGAGAAAGAAAGAAATCATTGGAAAGGGATTGGAATGAGGAGTCAATTTAATTACCTATAATGATGATATGAGCAAAATAATTCAAAATAATTCAGAAATAAAAATTATGGTAACCATGAAGGGGCAAAATTGTACATATGTTACCATAATGGTGTATTGTAGTTTTAACTAGCAACTGTTGTTGTATGCTTTATTTAACCAAAATTTTTAGAATCATTATCTTATATAATAAATGTGTTGAAAGCAGATATTAAGGTTGATGATAATTTAGATCAAATTGTATTTAATGAAGTGGTGACTTTAGGTATGAGGAACAAGGCAGGGTTATTTCTTCAAAATGCGGAATGATTGCTTAGGGAAGCTACCATCTGAAGATGACTATAATCAGTGAGAATTATAGAAGACTTTCAATGGAACTATGATTGGAAAAGAATTATAGATGACAATTATGCATATCATATGTGGATGCTAGGTGGGAAGCCATCTGCAATACATGATAATGCATATATCATAGGTTCATATGGAGATGCAAAGAATGGGAATATGGAAGTATGATTTTATAGAATATGAAAGAGTTTGGATCTAGTATTAAGAATGAGTAGAGGAACTTGAAGATAGAATGATATGTCATGAATAATTCACAAGTTGATAAAAGGCCAAGACTAAATAATATTTTAAAGGTATGATTCTAAGTGCAGCCATGAAGGCTTGGGGATCCACTACAAAAAAAAAATCCACTCATGTTAATCAAAATTCTCAATGGAATATTGGGGGTAAGAGTAAACCATTAGTGGATGAAGTAATGAAGGTCCATTCACTTTGGAGGATACCAAGGTACAGAAAATTAAGTACTTTATGAGAAGAATTGTTCAAAAAGGAATGGTAAGTCTAGGTTGTAGTGTTTTGATAAAAAAAGACATGGTGTATACATGGAGACAAGGGAAACACCTCTAGGTATCAGTCATACATTTATGGGGGGAGTACCTCCATTACTGTCATTAGAGTAGTGCAATGGAAGCATGGTGTGAATGTTACAACTTTAGGGATGAAGTAATGAAAAGCATGTATGCTAAAAGTGCCAACAGATGTATAAATCAATACACTGTGTGCATATTGGTTCTAGAGGTATGTAACCATACGTCTAGGGAAGGAATTACATAAATATTAGAGAATTCCAAAATTGGATAAAGTTCAAGAGTAAATGAAAGATAGTGGAAAATGATACCACTAGGGGAATTCCAAGCTATTTGAATCTATTGTAGCACTCAATAACTGTGACAACAATGAAGAGGGATGTTGAGTAGATTCCAAAGGTGGTGAGTGCATTGCCAAGGTACAATGGGATGATAACTCAAAGAGAACTGGGCATGGAGGTGATTTTCCTAAAGGGATATTAATGAGGAACCATGAAGAAGAAAATAATTCTATGCTTGGTATAGAATGAAAAAGAGATGGTACCTAAAAATAATTCATCTCAAAAGGAAAAGAACCATGGGTGACTTCCAGGGGTTGGAAGAATCATTGAAAATTATGATGACAATTAAAAGAAATGTTAATTACTTCTAGTTAATTCTATGCAACTGGAGAAGGAGACATATGTGCATCATTATGGTATGTTGGAAATTGACTATGCAAGTCAAGTTGAAACTCGATGGGTCAGGAAAGGAAAAAGTAATGGTTTAAACAATTACAAGAGCTAATGTGTTTAGTCAAGAAAAGGTTGAATCAGTTTAGTCCAGTAAAGAAATTGGTGTTAAATATCCAAAGTTAATTAGAGCACATGGCTGGAATGTCAGTTAGTCATGTATGAGTTGGATTGGAGGGATCTGGGTAATAGTGGAATGTTGAATATTCAAATCAGCCTAGAATTTGGATGGAAATGTAAAAGTAGCCAAGAGTGATTGGGATGGAAAAGTACTTAGGACTGAACCAAGCATGTACAATGATTTCAGAAAGATTACAAAAGGATACAAGAACTCAATAAGACTTGAGATAGCTAAGAACAACAAAGAAAATGGTACATGAAGAAAGAGGTTCCTGCAATTATTATAGCAGCAATTATGTTATGGCTTGTTGGACAGTCATACATTGCACAGGAAAATGGAATGCATATGCATTTATGAGCATGTTATTGATGTAGTATTAGTGCATATAGTTATGTTGTAATGAATGTAGATTTGTTAATATATATATATAACATTATGATGACTAGAAGTAGTCTATTGTTATATATACATTTATGGAAGCTGCTAATGATGGTTTTTGTGCTAGGAAAGAAATAATTGTTGCATGGATGGAAGTGTTGTTGATAAGGTTTCTACATATGGAAAACATCTAAGAAGCTCCCACTAATAAAAACTAGCCAGGTAGCATTGAATTTATTTAATCGCAGCTATGTAGGTATAAATTTTATGTATTTATATTGCACAATTGTTGAAGGGGAATTTAGGTAAGAATTTCCCCATCCAGAATTTATTATATAAAATTACATTATCGCATAATTTGAATGCATTAATAGAAATAAAATACCACTAGGTGTGGTAAAGGATGGAGGCCTGTAATAATTATAAAAGTTGTTTGGATTTTGAATGCATACAAATGACATAGTAGAATGTCATGTATATTGGTTATGAGCTAATAACCAAAGCAATAAAAGGGTATGACCATGTTATAGGAATAAATGTCAACAAATCTAATCATGTATGCGACCATCGCATGGTTGGTTATGGAAAGGCTATGTGCCACATAAATATCCAATGAACTTCTTACATCTAAATAATTTGTGTACTACAACCTTTTTCTTAACACTAATGAACACCACTTAATTATATTCTTGGTGTAGTGTTTGGGTCGAAAAGGAAGGCATCCAAATAGTCGAGAAAACAATAGAAGTGTATGGAGAATGTGTTGAGGCATTGGCCTAACTTTTCCATTACCAATGATGAGATACATGACTTAGATATAGAGCATTTTGAAGCAAATACAAGAGTGCATTGAACAATAGGCATGAATAAATCATGAAAGTGTGTAAGTGGTAGAGTTGTACTTATACATGATAAAATTGTTAGGCTTGAACGCATTTGTTAAATGCATTTTTTAATGCATGCATATATGTTATTTAATGGAAATGAGTATGCTAACAATTGAAATGTTACAATTATCACTAACTCATGGAGTTGAGAACATTTCAGGGGTTGTTAGACATTGCAGTAAGCAAGTTGCAAACTAAAGTAGTCAAATGAGCATTGACTACAGGAAATTTATGTTCAGGGAATAGAGTAATAAAAATAATGATGTTGAAATAATGAAAATCCTAATGGCTGGAAATTCCTATGTAGAGAATGATAATTTCATTATACCTAATAAATGGTTGATATGTATGATTGAATTGTTAAGTGTAGACAATTTTGAAAATCACTTTGTGATCCTTGAAAATATGACAATAGAATTGTATGGTACGTGAAATACTAATAAATTGCTTGGCTAAATGCAAGATGAAAATATTGCAGCGAAAAGTGGTCTTCAATGTGGTGTTGTTGAAATCCATAAGAAAGACTGCATCCTTCTATTTCAAAAACCAACAAATTATGAGATGGAATCTCATACAAGAAGAAACTTTGAATTTCCTTATGAAATTTATTTGAATTTCTACATGAAATTTATTTGAATTTCTACATGAAATTGATATGATATTGTCTCATGATGACTGTATGTGTGTGATACAGATGAGATGACGGTTATTAAAGATGGGATGCTTGGGAAAAATGGCTACGATTGGGACATTGGAGCCTTAAATTGCATATCCTTAGTGGGGGTTTGGTAATGAGTTGGCGCTCTCCTTGTGTGTGAAATTCTTGGCAAGATGGATCACTAAAGGACCATGTAGCAGTGAAAGGATGCTTGTGTCACGTTTTTATCTATTAATAGGTTTGTTTTCAATTTACTAGATAACAATAGAATAGGCAGGATCACTGAGAGAAACACAATCACAAGATACACAACATTTATCCTCAGAAACCCTCATGGGGGAGAAAACCCAGCAAAAACTTCCTTAATATAAATAGCCAATACAATGCCAGGACAATAAACCAAATACTAGAGAATATCCTCCAATGAGCAATGTGCCTCTCTCTTCCTTCTTCTCCCAACTGCAGCTACCAAACTTGCGCACTGAGTGAGCGAATAAGTGAGTGATCAAATGAGGCATTGGCTTCCTTTATTTACACAAATTGGTAGGTGTTGGAAAGGTGTCTCTTCACTGGGCAGTGTCGACTTGTCTTCTTAGTGGTTAAAACCACTTTAATTAGGCCCGGGGGGCGACTTCTTAATTTTCATAATACAATTAGGGTTTGACCAATCCGCAAAAGGGGATTTGGTCAATTACAATGCCCGGCATGATCAATCCACAAAAGGGTATTGATTTAATGAATAATGACTCAATAAATAAATAGAATACTCTTTGTAGTTACAATATTTCAACACTCCCCCTTGATCAGGGGATCAAATTTTGCTCAAAAATTCAAAGTGCTCGGAATCGCTTCAAACCAGACGAGAGCGTAGGCCTCGTTGTTGCGAACCCAACACAACTCGTTTCATCTCAAACGGACGTCAGGAGCGAGAGATATTGCGATCTGCCCGAATCGTCAAACAGGCAAAAAAAGGGACGCTGACTATACAGTCCGTACAGTCCATACAGGCTGACGTGGCAGCGTCTGTACGCTGACGTGGCAGAGATGATGTGGTTGACAGTTGGTCAAATCGGAATGCGACACGTGGCATATTTTTTGATAAATGGTAAGGTGCCACGTGGCCCAATCATGGGCTACCATGTGGCACCCCGGTATTGGTTTTTGGTTGTTGTTAAAATTGTATGGAGTCTGTGGGGGTCGAACCCCGAACCTCCCCTTTGGCTCCGCGCTTTGGTAGAGTGTGGGCTACCACTAGCCCACACGGTGTTCCTTATTTACCATATGGGTTTAATCGTATTTGAAATGCATTGAATTATGATATGGGGCGCGATTGGGCTGGGGCTTAGCCCCAGCCCCCGGTCGCATGCTTTTATATATGTGACCACCACATTGTATATGGAGTGCGTATTGCGAACAACCCTTTTTTTATTGCACGCGGTTTTATGTACTATGCCATGTGACCACACGAAGAGCGCGGGGGATTAAGTTTTGGTTTCAAACGGTTTTCCCGCCATTTGTCTTTGTTCTATTCGTTTGGGAATAGAGCCCTTTTTGCCATAGCGCGAGGTCATATGACCACATGTGCTCGAGAGCTAGGCGGTTAGGGGCTGGCGCACCCATAATCGTCCTACAATTCGCACCATTGGTGCGATTGCGCTTGGTGTTGGGTTTTCACGCTTTAAATTGCGTGTGTGCTAGGTTCATGAAACAAGGGTGTGTTTTGTAGATGCAGAGACAACAAGCTTGAAGGGGGGACTTCCAGGAGGCCTAACTTCTTTGTTTTTTGGCCAAACGAGGTGCCGAAAAAGCCCAGCTAGGGGTTTTTGGACGCTCTGAAGCCATTGGAGCAGTCTGTTGGTCAGTTTGAGCATTGTAAGGCACATTTTTGAGCACTTTGAGCAATTAATAATAATGATCCATTGGAAGCTGGACCAGGAGATGTAGCCCAAGAGAGGGGTGAACTCTTTTATCAATTGTTGTGTTTATGTGCTTATGTTCATTGATTATGTTGTTCTTTATTTGTATCTTGCATGAGTAATCCTTTAATTAATGTGTCGCAAAGTTGATCCATTTGCTTTTAACACATAAAATTTACTTGCAAATAATTTCAAGATTTCAAGTCTTCTTCATTTTTAGATCAAGTTGGTATCAGAGCACTGGTTTTTGAAGACTTGATTGTTTGCAAGTGTTTTGTTTCTGATGCTCACAAGGTTGAAACTCACAAGAGGAGACGGTCAACTTGTGGAGCCAAGTTCTCATCCTTCAAGGAGGAAGCATATACAATCACCACAAGTTTCAAGGAGGCATTCACCAAGTATGGCTCGTGAAGAAAGTCATGAACGTGTTCCTGCAGAAGATGAAGATCTCAGAAAGGTTATCATGGAGATGAGAGAGATGATGAAGATCTTGATGGAAAGGAATGCATTATTGCAAGGTGAAGGCTCCAACCTTTCAAAGCATAAGGGAAGCAGTGGTGAAAAAACTCCAAATGGAAATGGAGGGAATGGTGCTTCTCCACCACCCTCTCCTCCATCTTCTTCTTCTTCTTCTTCTTCTACCAGTTCAAGACCTCTTCTGAATTCTCCAAAGGGAC
>ML787556.1:1067706-1095016 GCA_009831015.1 Picea engelmannii
GTTGGAAGGGTGAGGGAACTATACCCTCATCTTCACATAGACTGAATATAGTCTTTTGGAGGTCCAAAAGCTTCCCAATGGGGAGGTGTGATCAGGGGATCAAATTTTGCTCAAAAATTCAAAGTGCTTGGAATCGCTTCAAACCGGACGAGAGTGTAGGCCTCGTCGTTGTGAACCCAACGCAACTCATTTCGTCTCAAACGGACGTCGGGAGTGAGAGATATTTCAATCTGTCTGAATCGTCAAACAGGCAAAAAAGGGACGTTGACTGTACAGTCCGTACAGGCTGACGTGGTAGCGTCCATACGCTGACGTGGAAGAGGTGATGTGGCTGACAGTTGGTCGAATCGGAATGTGACATGTGGCATATTTTTTTATCAATGGTAAGGTGCCACGTGGCCCAGTCATGGGCTGCCACATGGCACCCCGGTATTGGTTTTTGGTTGTTGTTAAAATTTTATGGAGTCCGTGGGGGTCGAACCCCAGACCTCCCCTTTGGCTCCGCGCTTTGGTAGAGTGTGGGCTACCACTAGCCCACACGGTGTTCCTTATTTACCATACGGGTTTAATTGTATTTGAAATGCATTGGATTATGATATGGGGCGCGACCAGGCTGGGGCTTAGCCCCAGCCCCTGGTCGCATGCTTTTATATATGTGACCACCACATTGTATACGGAGCGCGTATTGCGAACAACCCTTTGTTTATTGCGCGCGGTTTTATGTACTATGCCATGTGACCACACAAAGAGCGTGGGGGATTAAGTTTTGGTTTCAAACGGTTTTCCCACCATTTGTCTTTGTTCTATTTGTTTGGGAATAGAGCCCTTTTTTCCATAGCGCGAGGTCATGTGACCTCATGTGCTCAGGAGCTAGGTGGTTAGGGGATGGCGCACCCATAACCATCCTACAGTTCGCACTGTTGGCGTAGTTGCGCCCGGTGCTGGGTTTTCACGCTTTAAATTGCGTGTGTGCTAGGTTCATGAAACAAGGGTGTGTTTTGTAGATGCAGAGACAGCAAGCTTGAAGGGGGGACTTCCAGGAGGCCTAACTTCTTCGTTTTTTGGCCAAACGAGGTGCCGAAAAAGCCCAGCTAGGGGTTTTTGGACGCTCTGAAGCCATTGGAGCAGTCTGTTGGTCAGTTTGAGCATTGTAAGTCACGTTTTTTAGAACTTTGAGAAATTAATAATAATGATCCATTGGAAGCTGGAGCAGGAGATGTAGCCCAAGAGAGGGGTGAACTCCTTTATCAATTGTTGTGTTTTTGTGCTTATGTTCATTGATTATGTTGTTGTTTATTTATATCTTGCATGAGTAATCCTTTAATTAATGTGTCGCAAAGTTGATCCATTTTCTTTTAACACATAAAATTTACTTGCAAATAATTTCAAGATTTCAAGTCTTCTTCATTTTTAGATCACCCCTTAACAAGAAGGGTATTCTACAACATCATCATCGAGAGAGAGAGGGAAACAACATCAACAACATTTAGAACACTGACTGGCATATCTATAAATCATCAAAAGTTTTTCCCATCATCATCGTTCATGGCATGGAGCTGGAGTAGCATCATCACCCTCATCAACATGCGGCTAAAGTAACATCATCATCTTCTTTAGTGTGAGGCTAAAGTAACATTATATCTTATTTAGCATAAGGCTAAAGTAATATCATCATCTTCAACATTAAAGTTGAAATAACATCATCATCGTCATCATCTTCACCAAGAAGTTGAACTAGCATCATCATTATCAACATGGATTAGTATTACACTAATACATCATCATCATCAATAACATCACAAGGTTGATACAACATCAACAACAACAGTATCACAACAATAAAGCTAGAGCATCATCAATATCATCACTAGCCTGGAAATCTTTAGCACAAAGATGGTATCTCAACAACATCAACACAAAGTTGGCATCTCAACAACATCAGCACGAAGTTGGAAATCTTCAGCACGAGGCTAGCATCACAACAACATCAGTATGAAGCTGGAAATCTTCAGCACAAGGCTGGCATCAACAACATCAACACGAAGCTGGAAATCTTCAACACGAGGCTGGTATCAACAACATAGCACGAAGCTGGAAATATTCAGCACGAGGTTGGCATCAACAACATCATCATGAAGCTAGAAATCTTCAGCACTAGGCTGGCATCAACAACATCAACACAAAGCTAGAAATATTCAACACTAGGCTGGCATCAACAACATCAACATGAAGCTGGAAACATTCAGCACTAGGCCAGCTTCAACAACATCTTGTAGTACTCTATTAGATCCAAAGGATTTGCCCAGGAATCAAAAGATTCCCTAGGATATAAAATCCTAATAGAGCTACCACTATTGACCAAAGCTAGCATATACATGCACGAGTACTCTAACAACCTGTCCTTACAGACCTTTGGGATCTGTCGAGGGATGATCAATCCCCTAAGGTGTAAAATCCTAACTGAGCTATCCACTATTGGTAAGGATACCATAGTATCATCAACACTACTCCCCCTTTAGAGGGAGGTGCTTTTGGACTATACCAAACTTGTCTCGAAAGTATTTAAACTTTACACGAGACAGAGGCTTGGTCTACAACCTGCTCATATATGCCAACATATTGGAGCTTTAAAGCTCCCCTCTGCATCATATCATGAATGAAGTGATATTGGATCTCTATGTGCTTTGACTCATCATGGAACACATCATATTCATACAACTTTGGTTATCACATAGGATCATGGTGGCTTCCATCTTCACATCAAATATATCTGTCAACAACATCTGAAGCCATATGGATTCACAACTGGCGGAACATGCAGCAATGTATTCTGCTTCTGTCGTGCTGAGAGAAATGCTTGATTGCTTCCTACTCTTCCATGAGATCATGGCTAACCCCATACTAAAAAAACATTTTGAAGTGCTCTTTCTGTCAGAGACACTTCCATCCCAATCTGAATCGGTATAACCACTTAGTATGATGTCATGATCTCCATTATAACTGAGACCACAATCTAATGTACCCTTAAGGTACCTCATCAAATGTTTTGCAGCAACCAGGTGAACACATCTGGGCTCTACCAGAAATTGACTCAAGGTGTTCACAGCAAAACATATATTTGGCCTGGTGTTCGTCAGATACATCAACGATCCAATGATCTGTCTATATAGCATAGCATCAATCAGTTATGACGAAGTGTCAACCAGGAGCTTCAAATTTGTTTCCATGGGTGTATTCATGGATTTTCACTCCAACATATCAAATCTCTTCAGTATTTCAACTGCATACTTCCCTTGGTTAAGGAAGATCTTCTTTGAGCTCTGCCAAACTTCAAGACCTAAGAGATAAAGCATTAGGTCTTTCATCAAACTCTGTAGTGAGCTTCTTCTGCAATTTGTGATGAGATTTTCTTCATCTTGTCAAGAATACATCATCTACATATAGTAGTAACATCATTGGCTCATCATTCATAACCTTAAGATAAAGGTTAGAACCAAATTTACTCTCGGTAAGGCCCAAGCTCTTTGGGAAACTGTCAATTCTGCCATATCAAGCTCTAGGAGCTCGCTTCAACTTGTACATATCCTTCTTCAACCTACAGACCTAAGTCTTTCTATCTTCAACTTCAAACCAAATTTTCACATTACAGTGTACCAATCCGGTACACTTGCTCAGTTGCAACTCAATCTGCACAATCATATGCTAGCTCTATGTGTTTTATGCAAAGCATTATATGTCTCACTGCTAGAGAGTATGTACTCTCCTCTTTCTGCAACTGTTCCTTCTGGAACTGAGACTCTGCACCTGTAGATGCTCTGAGGTTGGGAATGACTGCTTCATCCTCACTGTGGCTGCTGAAATCTGAAATTAACTCCTCTACTTCATTACGGAAGCAACTTCATCTGAAACTGAGAGTGGCTCAATAACTGATATTGAAGGTAGCTCTTCTTCTTTCATGGAGGTAACTCTATCTTTTATTGTAGTCATGTCTCCATGACCCAACTAATGTATTGCACAAACTGCCACTCAATTTTAAATATGGGGATTTCTCCCCCTGCATCTCATACTATATATGAATCATGGTTGTTCTGGTTGTTTTCATGAATACTGGAACTATTTCTTCAATTACTGGAGTAAGTGTCTCATCATAGCATTCTCCCTCTTGCTGGGAGAATCCTCTAGACACACATCAGGCTCTATACATATGCAACATGCTTGATCTATTTAAATCAATATTGGAATTCAATATTGACTTCTCTTATAGTCTCACGAAAGAATCCATATCCTAGTCTTTTTGACTGGCTTCATTCTCTGTCACTGAAACAAGGGAATCATCCCAGGAGATTTCATGTCTCCTAAAAGTTTATGAAGCTATGATCTAGTCTTCTCATGGCATCTGTCTCCCAGTCCTGAAAGATGTATCTTCATCTGATCCTTTTTGAGATCGTGCTTACTCTTGAATTATTATGAGTCTACAAGGACTTCATCATCTCTTATAGGGTATACTTCGTGTTGAATACCAAGTTTAAATATGAAAAGTTGAGTCAGACTTCAAATGATTTATGCTTCCCATTAAGGTGGCTTCATTATCCTTTGAACAAGTCTACTGTGAGTTCTTGTTCTAATGTTCGATCATCTTTGGAGCCTTCTTCTCCTTACAATCAATCTCTATATGAGATACTCTGGATCTCAAAAGATAGCTTCTTCTTCTTCTTTGGTACATGAATGTATATGGTCATGTACATAGTCTGCTTCATGTCTCGTCTAATATGTTGTCTTCTGTAACCTTCACTATAGCTTCCTCAGGGTTATCACCTATGACCTGAAACAAGGTCAACAAAACAACAAACAAGAATAATACTCTTTTGATAATAGTAAATAAAACAATAGCACAAACAATTGTCACAGTAGCTCCTTCAGAGCTATCACTTGTGACCTATCTGAAAAAAAAGATCAAAAGTAAGAAATACAATACAAAATGAGGTCAACACTCTTATAGTGTTGTGATCAAACATTCATCCATGGTAACTTGGAATCAACACAAGAAGTTTATCCTAGAGGAGATGTTAGTTGTATCTGGTAAATGATTACATTAAGCATTTACCTTGATATGCTCACATGCTACCAAGTATAATACTTTTAGAAGACTACTACCTCCACTATAGTGTTTACTTGTAATGGGGTAGTTATCAACTTTGTCATGTGCAACTTTGAATCTTATCAACTTAATTAATCAAACCTCGAACCTGGAGTCTTCTCCTCAAGAATGAGTGTGTTGCTTTTCTTCCAATTCTCCTTCACTCAAGATGACAAGTGATTTCTTCAACCTGTCTTCTGTACTAAGACAATATCTTATCTTGACATAAAGTTGGGTTAGAGAATAAACTCTATGATCTCAACTTTAATCCATATAATACTTTGACTTTAATTTTGACCAAAAGTTAGTATGATGGTCATAGCTTCAACATGCAACCTAGATCAAAATATTGTCATATCAAATAGATGCATGTCAGAATAATCAAACCCGGGTTGCATTATTCCTTTGAATGTGTTGGATCTGGAGATCCTTCTGGATCTATGGTAAGAGATCCCTTCTCCTGAAAATACCCTTTAAATCTTAACAATTTAAACATATGTGAATACAAACCTCTGATAGTATTTGCAAGTAGTGGCACCATCTGGTAGCAACGATAATAATTACCAACTCTTAAAAACTTCAAGGGTGACTACAATTGGTATTGTAGCTAATACTGAAACTGCAACTGCAACTTAGGGTTTTATGAGGAAACCCTAAATTTTCAAACTTCAAATTTTGAAAATTTGATCTAGGGGCTAGATGCATTAAGGTGAGGCAAGTAAGCTGGTGCAGTCAGATTTCTGAAAATCCAAATTTTACCCCTTCAAACTTGACCAGCGAAGTTCTAGACTGGTACTTCTGGTACTGGATCTAGTTTCCTGGTTTTCTGGTACTTCTGGTTTTCTAGTACCAGTGAAAACTAGGGTTTTACTTTCTGGGAGTTCTATCCACTGAAAAAGTGTGTTGAAGGTGCCAAAGAGTTCCCTAGGCTAGGGCACACTTTTCTAGATGACTTTTAGGCTGAAATTCCTCTTTAATAGAAAGCCCTAATTTTCTTGTACTGCAATAGTGACGTTTTTCTTTATCCAGTGAAAGATGCTCTCTTCAGCTTAGCTCTGATACCATGTCAAGTTTTGAGCTATTATTAGGTTTCTTTTCAATTTACTAGATAACAATAGTATAGGTAGGATCACTGAGAGAAACACAATCACAAGATACACAACATTTGTCCTCGGAAACCCTCATGGGGGAGAAAACCCAGCAAAAACTTCCTTAATATAGATAGCCAATACAATGCCAAGACAATAAACCAAACACTAGAGAATATCCTCCACTGAGAAATGTGCATCTCTCTTCCTTCTTCTCCCAACTACAGCTACCAAACTTGTGCACTGAGTGAGTGAATAAGTGAGTGATCAAATGAGGCATTGGCTTCCTTTATTTATACAAACTGGTAGGTGCTAGAAAGGTGTCTCTTCACTCGGCAGTGCCGACTTGTCTTCTTAGTGGTTAAAACCACTTTAATAAGGCCTAGAGGCTGACTTCTTAATTTTCATAATACAATTAGGGTTTGACCAATCCGCAAAAGGGGATTTGGTTAATTATAATGCCTGACATGATCAATCCACAAAAGGGGATTGATCTAATGAATAATGACTCAATAAATAAATAGAATACTCTTTGTAGTTACAATATTTCAACAGCTTGAGCCTGGAAGGGTGAGTGAAGCAAGGAGGAGGCAGCCCAAGAATGCCACAGTGAGAAAATAAAATTCTTGAAGCATCTCTATAGAATAGAGCAAATGAATTCTAGTTAAAGTATGAATATATAAGTCTGGTGCTTGAAAAGAAGAGAACCAAGAAGATAAGAAACTTCAATAGAAAAGGCATGAATCTTTTTGAAGAATTTTGAATGTACAAGTATATAATGCACTGAGGACGGTGCATATATATGGAGGAGGGGAATGTAATACCCTAGGTTGATCCCCTGTTGTAATTGTACAAATATTTTATAGGTTGGTGAGCCAGGATATTATAGGCCAAAGTTCCTGCATGATTATTAGGCCAGAGAGCCTAGATTCTAAAGGGCAGTGAGCCTATAACTGTAATATGTAAACACTCATATTATTAATAAAGTACATCATTGCTTCCAAGTGACCCAACAAGAGAGATGGGGGGAATAAACTCCATTAAAAATGGAAAGGGGGGATAAGATTCTAGGAAAGGGATAAGATAAGGAGGCTTAAGCCCAATGGAATATTATATTAATATTCCTTAAAGCCAAAGTATGGATATGAATATATCCTAAGTTTCTAAAGTGGCGACAAGGGAGTTCCTTGAGTGCCATGTGTCATAAAAGGCACATGAATATATAAGAGGGAGATTTAATGTAGTTGGGATCACTCATTCATCATCACATAATAAGTATGCCATCCTTCATCATCCATACTGGGGTAGTGGACTCTGCAGCCATACTTGTACGTGGGATCTATTTCTATCCAATGATGGCAAGAAACGGGTTGTCAGGCTCGTGGTCGAAGAAGTGAGTTGTTAGGCTCGTGGTTGAAGAAGTGGGTTGTTAGGCCCATGTTTGAAAAAGTGGGTTGTTAGGCCCATGAGCATTCTCTCCAGGTGAGAGAACTATTGGGAATTAATTCCCAAGGTGCCAATTTGCAACTACAGGGCTCTGAGACTCCCTGTCTGGCATGTTGTTGAAGCCCCAGAAGGGAAGTGGGATAGTCGAAGGACTGTTGAGTAGAGAAGGGGCACACTTACTGGGGTGGGACGGGCATGTGGGGGATGAGGGACTGTAGGTTGGTTGCTAGAGTTGGAACCTAAGTCTGAGAATTGATGTTAACTGAGAGACCTTAGCCTAGCTTAGGATTTCATTTTCCCTTGTGGAGTATTAGCCCCAGATCAAGGGTGAAACACTGTTGAAATTTATGAGCAATGTGTTCTATGGTTGGGAGGAACATGGAAGGTATGAACGCGGTTGGTGTTTTTACCACAATATATATGTGTCCATTTGATGAGTATTATTTTTTTGTATAACGTCTGTAATTATGTTAATTGCACTCTATTGTAATTATAATTACATGTTGTTTACTTTGAATGATGTATTTATTTCTATTATTGAAATTATGTATGTATGCATGGATTATTGTTTGTTGTTATTATTCCACTTAACTCTTTTTATGTGCAGAACATTTTGGTAAATTTAATGGTATCAGGTTTTGAAATTTTGATGTACCATTTCCCAGCAGGGAGTTGGGGATGTTACACATCATCATCATCAAAATAGACAAAGTGAGTAGGTATATCCTAGAGGGGTTTCCCTCTTCCTTTGAAGGGGTGTCGTGTTTTATTATAGAATAAGTGGGAGATACAATAGACGACTTAGAAGTAGTAGGAGAGACAAAACTAGGAAGATTAGCTAGAGGCTTAGCAAGCTCCACCTTGTTGATCATGTTTGTCATATTATTCCACCAATAAGGAGACCAATGTTATCCTACTTGATCCCTTAGGCATTTAGTCATTAGTCCATTAAGTTCCCTTGCTCAAATCCAATCTAACACCATAAATATGTATGCTCATAATCAACCACCTAAGGTCAAAAATAGTTACCATAACTCAACATGATTTGGTCTAGCAAGTATTTTTCTCAAGTTCAAACAGATATGAAAGAAAGAAAAAGTAGTGGCTTCTTTATCCCTAGTGGTATCATTCATATGGATATATTATTTTATGGAATCATCAATATCATCTAGGGATTCGAGGATCCAAAATTAAAGAGGTATATTTAGCAATAAAATCTCCAATGAAACTAGGGATAGTGTCATGGTATGTGGGTGGAAGTTAGGATGCCATGGCTTCATATATGTTAACACCTCCCATGAACCACGGAACACACATAATGACTTCCAATTGGTCATTGGAGGTTCCTAACTTAATAATGAAGAAACCTAAGTAAAGGACCCCGGGATAATTGGAACTAAGCTTGTAATTTCCTTATAGATGGTCATCTCACATTAAACTAGATGATTGTTTCATTTTCCTTGTGATGATAAATCTCTAGCTAAACCCAATAAAAAAAATATCCAAAGTAAACCCAATCAATTTATAAAACAATAAAGGGGACATTTGTTTTATCCATCCAAAAGGTTTTGAAAGAGGCCAAAGGTACCAAACTAAGGATATATATAGAACCTTCAAGATGGATGGGATTACCACTTCTTTGAAGGAGATGACCACCATGGGACTCTGTGACATTCGAAGAAGATAAAGTCTCCCTAGATGACTTATTCTCGATTGCATTCATATAGGTTTATAAGCCTCAAGATCTAGTTGGTCGAAATCACTTGTAGGGTGTAATACCCATGTTTCCCCCAGTTTGTAAAGATAACTATAACCTGTTGAAAGACTGTGGCGGACTAAATATATGTGAATGTTGGATTTGATGAACCTTTTATTATAAAAGGTAAGATATGTATTTTCTGTTATTAATAGAAAATGGATTGTGTTGCATAACTTCTGAAAGTGGGGGCTTGCCAAGATAGACCGTGGTGTTATGAGAGAAATGGTGAGGGGAACCATAAATAGTTGAGATGACTACCCACCAAACAAGTACCTTACTGTATTTAATGGCTCAGACCCAGAACGGTCCTCTGACCCATAAATGAATTACCAGTCAGATTGGTAGCTAGAAGAGTCCTCCTCAAGAGTTAATGAGGAGATGGGGTAGAGTACCCATTTGCAAGACTTCCAGACCTAACCACGAGCTTGGGATTCAAACCCACACAACCTTGTTGAGGAAGGAAAGGAAAGAGGTAATTCAGGGGCAGAGGTAGATCTGTGAGGAAGCAAAGTCAAGAGAAAAATATCCAGAAGAGAGGAGAGTACTTGCAGCTCTCGGGTTTGAGGGAGAATTGAGAAATAAGCTCGTTCTAGGCACAAGAAGTTGTTGGTAGGGTTTTTAGTCCAAGCTGATAAACAGGGCTGGAGAGTGACTGTGGAAGTACTCGTTGCAAGCCTCCTTGCTTGGTATAGAGAAAACCGGTTGCCAAGATCCTATGGGAGGAGGAGAGTAACCTTTGTCCCTGACTATCGCGGAGCAAGAACAAATAGTCTCTCTCAAAACATCATGGTCTAGCTCAGGGGTGGCCAATGGTAAATCCATTCAGGAGTGGTTGTTCCTATAGTTGAGTGGAAACATGCATCCCTTTCAGCAGTCGCTTCACGATTCCTCATTTCTGATAAGTATTTTCATATTCTGTGTATTGAAATGGAAATGATTATTGAATATATATGTGTCTATGACTAAGTTTTGTATTGAATGATTAAGGTAGAAATGTGTATTGTCTCTCTATGAACCCATGATTTTGAATAGTATTTTGTTTACCTCGGCTTAGCAGCTAGAGATTTATGGGACATGAGTCTACGAGAGAGTCGGAGTAGGATTAACTGGAATGCTTAAGTCATGTCGACCTCTTGAATCTACCTTCGTGGGAATACCAAGTTCAAAATCAATGGAAGGAGGGCGCATCCTTCATACCCTTCACCTATGTGATCGAGGGCTCATGCCCATGTCCTTAACCAATTCACGGCTAAGGGATTAGCGTGTAGCCCACGAGAATTTTTGGAGGACCCATATAACCAAGGTATGGGAACCCTGCGCTAGGCCCGAAAGGAGCTAAGCCTTCTTAGCTTTGGAACTTCGGGAGTTCGGAGCTCCGGAGTATTACGACCTTACCATTTGCAAACCAGTCGAAGGTAACTTGTTGTTACGGTTAACCATGAGGTTGACCGATGTCTGGTGGTTTCCCTAACAGTGGAAGATAGACCTACCCCACCGTTAAACCTTGACCCATTTACTAATCGCGAAGTAACGCGAGCCATAAATCCGAGGGTATTCGGGAGTCCCCCTAGCCGTTGGATCTACGTCGATGTAAGTTTGACGAAGTTCCACTTCGAGAGAACAGAGGTGTTATAACACCAAATTCCTCGAACGTCGGAGTCACGAATTGATGTGAGTCATGGATCTAGGGAGTGTATTAAGAACCCCTCTTAATCGTTCGATCAACTAGTGGAGGGACCCATGTACAGTACTTCGATGAAGTCCTACTTTGGGAGAGCGGAGCGGCCATAACACCGAAACCTCCAAAAGAGAGAGCTGCGAAGTATTGATGACCACAGATCTGTAAGTTTTAAACCTATGAAGTAAAGCAATGCATACAGATTCTTAAGAAAAACAGAAATTAATCAATGGCTCATACACATAGTACACAGAGATTTACACTGGAAACCCTTAACTGAGAGAAAACCATCCTTCCTTGGTGCCACACCTTTCAACTCTTTATTGTATTAATTTCACCATTCACCATACAATATATACAATCTTTTTAGGTATTTTGTAGATACCAAAACCCTAATCCCTTAATCCGAGATTATTTTTAGAAAACCGCTAAAAATAGAAAAATCTGCTAAAATAGCAAAAACGTAGTTGTGGAATTTGACGCGTCCACACACACACATGCAAAGAATATAACACATACCCAACATTCTCCCACTTGTTGTTTTCTTTGCATATAGGGGTTCACATGATTATATAGTCAACAATCCAGGGCAACAATGCCCATTGTTACTCTACACCAGGAGAAATTTTCTATGCTCCCAGACTTTGTCAATGAATCTACAACATTCTTCAAAGTGTCAACCTTTTCCAGCAACACCTTCATTTCTTCAACCATGTCTCTTACAAAGTGATATTGAACATCAATATGCTCTGTCTTCGAATCATAAGCTGGGTTCTTTGCCAGGAATATTGCACTCTGACTGTCACAATCTAATCTCACTGCTTGTTGTACCAACCCAATACTTGAACACAATCTTTGTAACCATATTGCTTCCTTTCTTGCATGAGTGGCTGCCATGTATTCAACTTCTGTAGTTGAGAGTGCCACTACAACCCGTCTTTTTCTCATCCAACTGATTGCTCCTCCAAATAGGTTGAACACATACCCACTTGTAGATCTTTTGTGATCCAGATCTATAGCCCAGTCTGCATCAACAAATCCATGTATGTCCACCACTCTATCCAATCCCGGTCTTCCTTGGTAGCACAATCCATAACTGGTAGTGACACAAAGATACCTGAAGACCCTCTTTATTGTTGTCCAATGCTCCTTCCCTGGTTTTGAAATATACCTACTCAAAACTCCCACTACATGTGCAATGTCCGATCTAGTACAGACCATTGCATGCATCAAACTTCCAATTGCACTGGCATAAGGAACATGGGACATGTCCTCTTCTTCTTCCTGTGTCTTGGGACACTGATCTGCAGATAACTTTACACATATAGGAACAGGAACCTTGACCGGTTTACTTCCATGCATATTAAACCTCTGCAATATCGTCTGAACATATTTTCTCTGATTCAACTAGAGTTTCATGTTTGCACGATCTCTTTTAATCTCCATTCCCAGAATGAAGTTAGCAACACTGAGATCCTTCATGTCAAATTTGGAGGATAACTGCAATTTCACCTCCTTGATAACATCCATGTTATTTCCTACCAACAACATGTCATCAACATACAACACTACATAAATGAAGTGATTACCAACATGCTTGGAATATACACAGTGATCATCCCTGCTTCTCACAAATCTCAATCCAAGGATGTATGTGTCAAACTTTTGGTACCACATCCTAGGCGATTGCTTCAGACCATATAGTGACTTATTTAGCTTACAGACCAGCTCTTTCTTTCCCTTCACTACAAATCCTTTTGGCTGCTTCATGTAGATTTCTTCTTCCAGATCTCCATGTAGGAATGTTGTCTTCACATCCATCTGTTCCACTTCAAGATCGAAGGCAACAACAATAGATAAAAGAAATCTAATAGAAGTTAACTTAGCAACAGGAGAAAAAATATCACCAAAGTCAATTCCATCTACCTGGGAATAACCTTTTGCTACTAACCGAGCTTTGTATTTCTCCACCTTTCCTTCTGCATTAAACTTCTTCTTAAACAACCATTTTCTGCCAACATATTTTCTTCCAGCTGGCAACTAAACTATATCCCATGCCTCATTCTTATCTAAGGAATCCATTTCTTCAACCATGGTCTTCTTCCATAGTTTACTATCCTCTGAATTCATTGCTTCCCTGACAGTTCTGGGATCATCATCACTAATAGATCAAGCAAAATTAGAATGAAAATTAGGTGGACTATATCTTTATGGTTTCCTTATTTCCCTCATTGATCTCCTCAATACTGGGGTATGAGTTTCTTCTTCTTCTGCTTCATCTTCTTCAGATGATTCAGATTATGTATCATCCAATTCAATCTCTATTTTCTCAGGTTCTTCTGGCCTTGGTAGGAATTCATGTTTGGAAACATCTTTTACCTCTTTGAAAACAACATCTCGACTGTAAACAATCTTCTTAGTTTTTGGGTTCCAAAGATTATAACCCTTCACACCATCTTTATAACCCATAAAGATACACTTTTCAACTTTATTATCCAACTTACTCCTATTTTCCTTTGGAACATGTACATAAGCATCACAACCAAACACTCTGAGATGTTCAAGAGAGGGTTTCTTACCAGTCCATACCTCGTGTGGAGTTTTATCATCCAACGCTAATGAGGATGATCGATTGACCAGGTAACATGTTGTACCCACTGCCTCTACCCAAAATTCCTATCCTAACTCGGCAACACTAAGCATGCTCCTTGATTTTTCCATCAGTGTCTTGTTCATCCTTTCTACAACTCCATTCTGTTGAGGTGTGTATGGAGTAGTCTTCTGCTTTGCTATACCACACTTCTTACAGAATTCTTCGAATTCATTTCTGTAGAATTATCCACCATTATGTGTCATCAATACCTTTATTTTCTTCTCTGTCCAATTTTCTACCAGAGCCTTAAACTCTTTAAATTTATCAAATACCTCAGATTTATTCCTAAGAAAATAAATCCATGTGTTCCTTGAGAAATCATCTATGAATGAAACGTAATAAACAGATTTACCTAGTGATGGAACATGCACATGTCCAAACACATCACTGTGTATCAACTCTAATATCCCCTTTTCTCTTGTAGCACCAGATGGGAATCTTACTCGATTATGTTTAGCATATATGCAATGTTCACAGAAATCAAACTTCAGAGTGAAATTAGACATACCTTCAACCATACCTTTACTGTGTAGTGTTCGAAGGCCCTTTTCTCCAATATGACCTAGTCTTTGATGCCACAGCATGGTCTTCTTTCCAAGGACAATATTGGTCTTGTCTTATTTATTTCTTTGCTCAAGGACAATATAATTGTTACACTCATTAGTATAAGTGCTTCCCAATAACTTGTACAAATTTCCACACCGAACTCCCCTAATCAACACCATTGCTCCTCGTACCATCTTGCAAGTTCTCTTTCCCAATACAGTATCCACTCCTGCATCATCCAAGTTGCTTACAGATATTAGGCTCCTGGCTAGTTTTGGAATGTGCAGAACGCCAGGGAGAGTTCTAATCCTGCCATATTTTAGCAGCAACTTAACCCTTCCACATCCCATGATTTTGGTTGTCGAGTCATCTCCTAGGAATACATCACCACCATCGTATTTTTCATATTTACATAACCACTCCCTGTGAGGAGTCATATGGTATGACGCACCTGAGTCGATCAACCATACATCATGGTCTGCATGTGTCCCTGTATATTCCAGGTAAACATCACCTCCTTCTTCAATGGAGGTTTTCGCCTCTATGGAAGAGGTACTATTAGATCCCTTTGGTTTATAAACCTTCTTAGACTTGCAATCTTTCTTATAATGCCATGTTTTACCACACTTCCAGCATTTCCTCAAAGATTTTCCTGGAGACTTAGATCTACCTGTAGATTTAGATCNTGAAGACTTACCAGGATTCTACGACCTCTTACAAATAAAGCATATGTGCTATGACCATCCATGCTTTTCTGCCTCATCTCTTCAGATAACAAGGATGCAACTACATTCTCATACTTCAATGTAGATTGAATGGTACTACCAATTGCTACAACCAGATTATCCCAAGAGTCTGGCAAAGAAAATAACAAAGTAATACACTTATCTTCTTCTACAACCGTAATATTAACAAAGACAAGTTGACTTACCATAGTATTAAAGGCATTTAGATGTTTTGTCACAGAATCTCCATCTTCCATCCTAAGATGATACATCTTCTTTCGAAGAAACAACTTGTTTACCAGGGAATTTTATTGATACAAATTCCATAACTTATCCCATATTTCCTTGGTTGTAGATTCTCTCGAGACATTCAACAACACCGAATCTGCCAGGCATAATCGAATAATACTCCTTGCTCTTCTGTCCAACTTCTCCCAATCTTCCTTTGACATACCGGTAGGTGGTGTACTAGTAGTTTGTGTACTAGTAGGTTGTGTACCAGTCGACTTTGTGCCAGTAGGTTGCGTACCAGTAGGCTGTGTACCAGGATCCACAACGATCCATTGTTCTTTGACTACAAGAAGGTCCTCAATCTTGAGCTTCCATAGCTCAAAGTTTTTACTGTTGAACTTCTCCTCGAAAAAGGAGACCTTTAAAAGCATCCTGGTCTGGCTTAGGTTTTACTCCCTCCCACTGGATTACTGGCTATCGTCCACTTTTGAAACCATAGGGAACAAGTTGGGGAAATATGTCAAGATGTCTGATGCAACATTAAAAGGGAAGTATACATCTTATGCGAGAATATCTATAGAGATGGATGTCTCGGGGGCACTCCCGGAGGCTATCAGTCTAGAGTTCAGGGATGAGGAATGGATCCAAAGCATAGACTATGAGTAGATCATGTTTCGATCTATAAGGTGTCATGAACACGGGCACTTACTAAGAGAATGCTCGTTAAACAAAAAATTGGAACAGGAAAACTCAAAACAAAAGTAGGATGATGATGGGTTTGTTAATCCAAACTACAAAGGCAGAGGAAATAAAAGACAAGGCAAGCCCCCCACAATGAGAAACCTGGAAGCAAGGAATAGAGTTGAAGGATGGGGAAATCCAAAACAAGGCGAAGAGGAGGAATAGAAAAGGAAAAAGGAAAGGGAGACAAACAAACAAGAAGCAAATATGACCACAGAGAGTCAAAACTCTCAAGGAAATCACAGGCACAACAAGAGCACAATCGAAGAAGGTGTCGGAGACACAAATACCCCAATGCAAGAGGTCGATGACGACTTAGAAATGACACCAAGCGAGGTTGGAACAAAAGACCCAGACCTCAGAGATATCATGGAAAGGGAAGGGATAGACCTCCCGAATATAATGGAATAATGGAAAAAGCAAGGAGTCGACAATATACCAACGCATCAATTGGATCATATCCAATACCTATTCCTTCTGAGGGAGGAAGCAAAAACTAGAGGAATCAAGCGCATGCATGGAGAAATGGGAAACTTGGGTATCAAAATAGGAGAAGGTCAGCCACAACACTCACCAAAGCAGGCAAGACGAAAGAAAGGGAGGAAATCAAACATCGTAGCCCTACAGGAATTAGGAGCTCTCCTGATAAATTTAGGTAAGATAAAAAATCTCTTTCCCAACTCCCCTCGACATTTTTAAATGAAGGTTATTACTTGGAACATAAGGGGCCTTAACAGTCCTATAAAATAATGAATCCTTAAAAATAGACTGAAGATGGAACAACCAGATATATGCTTCATTCAAGAGACAAAGTGTAATATAGACAAAATGGAAATAATAAGTAAGAAGTACTGGAATAAGTACAAGTTTCTTACTATAGAGAGTCAAAACACAGTGAGAGGCATAATCATCCTATGGAACCCACAATCAGTGAATCTACTCTCTGCTTAAGCCACTAGGCACACATTATCTATAAAAATACAAGTGATAGAGAACACAGAGGAGGTCATATGTACAAATGTATATGGACCCCATATGTTGGAGGATAAAAGAAGAATGCTCCTAGACCTAGAAAATCTAAAGGAGCGGAACAGTAACATCCATTGGATTCTGGCTAGGGACTTCAACATTATAACTACCTTGGCTGAGAAAAAAGAGGGCAACCGGAGATTGGACAGAGATGCGGAAGAATTCACAGCCTTCATTGAAAAAATGGAGTTAGTAGATATCAGGACTAGTAATGGGCAGTTTACCTGGAACAACAAAAGACATTCACACCACCAGGTGGCCACAAGGCTAGACAAATTCCTAGTCTCGGAATCAAAAATTTTGCAGGGTTTAGCACTCGAAGGTAGCATCCTCCCTCGGGGAGGTTTAGACCATTGGCATGCGCGATTGGAGGTAAATTTTCAGACAACACCAAAGAACGGGCCTTTCAGATTCGAGAATTTATGGATCGACCACCCAACCTTCAAAGAGAACATCAAGGCTTTGTGGCAAGAGGATATCCCGGAATAAGGGACAAAGATGTTTAGACTTCAGAAAAAACTCAAGTACATAAAGAAAAAACTCAAGAAGTGGAACAGAGAAGTTTTCGGAAACATAGACCGGGAAAAAAATCTGATAGAGGTAAGAATGGAAGAGCTACAGAAGTAATGCATCCAAGAAGGCTACACTGAGGAGAGGAAAAAAAGAGGAGAACCAATTACTCCAAGATTGGGAAGCAAGATGTAAGTAAGAAGAGACCCTATGGAGACAAAAATCCTGAATTCGGTGGCTTAAGGAAGGGGATAGAAATACCAAGTTCTTCCACAGATCCACTATAGCGAGAAGATCTTGTAACATAATTTTGAAGATCCAAGATCAGGATGGGATAGAGAGAGAATCCCACTAGAACATTGAAAACACTATGGTCAAACACTTCCCGGGGATATCCAAATAACCCAACCAGAGGATTGTAAGGCACATCCCTAAGTTGGTAACAAAGGAACACAGTGTCAACCTTTGCAAACCCATAACAAAGGAAGAATTAGACCAAGTGATCCAGGAGATGCCAAATGGAAAGGCCCCATGCCCAAATGGCTTCAGAGTGGAATTTCTTAAATCTTGTTGGGACGTGGTTAAGCATGATATTTATGGTATAGTGGAGGACTCCAAACGCTCAGCCTCAATCTTGAAGACCCTGAATGCCACGATGATCACTCTGATCCCAAAAGAAAATGAAGCCATAACTCCAAACCGCTATCGAATGATAGCCTTGTGAAATGTTGCATATAAGATAATCTCAAAAGTAATAACTAATAGATTGAAACCACTTCTGCCAACTCTGATCTCACAGGAACAGGCGGGCTTCGTGGAGGGGAGGCAGATTCTGGACAACATCATACAAGCCCATGAAATAATACATGCCCTTAAAAGTAAAAAGAAAGCGGGGATGTTAATCCAGTTGGACTTGGAAAAGGAGTATGACAAAATAAGCTGGCAATATATGGCGAAAACGATGGAAGCATTTGGTTTTGACCAGCACTGGATTAAATGGATCATCAACCTAGTCTCTACAACAATCTTCTCACTTCTAGTATATGGATCTCCAGCCAAGCCATTCTACCCCTCTAGGGGTATAAGACAAGGGGATCCTCTATCCCCTTTCCTATTCATTTTAATGATGGAAGGTCTAAGTAGGAGCATAAAGACAACAACGACTGAAGGCAAAATCAAAGGTCTAAAACCATTTGAAGACTGCCCAACCTCAACACACCAAGAGTTCATGGACGATACCATGCTCCACGGAATCCCCACGTTCAATGAAGTAAAGGCGTACAATTTTTTTTTAGAAGAGTTTGGAGAGGCCTCATGGGCTGAAATAAACCACTCTAAATCCATGATCTACTTCTTCAACACAAATCCTGCAATCCAAAGGAACCTGGCCAACATAATGGGGTTTGAGCGGAAAACACTCTCAACAAAGTACTTGGGGGTGCCCCTAATGAAAAGGGCATGTTGGAACATAACATGGGAAGGAGTCATCAACAAGCTGCAGGAGAGGGTTAATAATTGGACTTATAGAACTCTAAACCTAGCAGGATGGTTAATCCTCACTAAATCGATCCTACAAGCAATCATGACGTATCTTATGTCGGTGTTTCTGGCTCCAAAAGGCATCCTACAAAAAATTAGATAAATTCGAAGAGACCTCCTATGGAGGGGAGCTGAGGATAAAAAGAAATGGGCCCTAGTGGCATGGGACAAAGTGTGCAGACCAAAGAACAAAGGGGGGCTCGGATTATAATACCCACGGGTCACCAATGAGGCATACAGAGAAAAAATATGGTGGAGATGGGTAAAGGAAAGCTCGATGCCATGGGTTAAACTGTGGAATGCAAAATACGCCCCATAGGTCAACCCCCAGGAGAGGATCAGGTTCATGGGCACAAGGGAAGGGCCAGTCATCTGGAATCTTGCCTGGAGGAATAAAAATTGGATACAGAGTCACAGCTTTTGGGAAATTAGGAATGGGAGAACAACGAGATTCTAGGAGGATGCTTGGCAATAGGAACCTAGAATGGAAAACCATGACAAAGAGGTTATCAAACAAGAGATGATTCGGCAAGGAAAAACGAAAGTCCATCAGTACTGGAAACAGAGGGAGGAGAACGCCAGATGGAGAATTTGGGACAAACTCAACCCACAAAATAAAGCTTAGGGAGACCCGATGATGAATGAGATTGAGGATGAATTGGGTAAAAGGAAAATTGGGGTCTCGGAAGAGGAGGACCAATTAAGGTAGGGAAGGGAAAATGGAGGGGAATTCAATCTAAAAGAGGCTCGTCACTACATAGCAGGGTAGGACCAAGAAAACCCAGAACCACACTGGGAGAGGATCTAGGGGGGGGCACAATGGCCAAATATTAAAGTGTATGAATGGTTAATCCTACACAAGAAAATATTGACTCGGGAGAACCTAACAAAAAGAGGATTCATTGGACCCTCATGATGTCATCTATGTGAGGTCCAGGAAGAATCGATGAATCATCTCCTAGATGAGTGCAACTATACAACTGAGATCTGGGATTGGGTGGCCTGTATTTACCGCCAGTCAAATAGGGTAAGGGGGATATCAGAGCCACAATAAAAAACTCGAAGGAGAGGTATAACGATAATGAGTTGGTGAACCTATGCTGGGGTCTAACGTCGAGGATGGTAATATGGGCAATTTGGAAAGAACGGAACAGGCGAATCTTTAAGAATGAAAGCCAACCGATCTCGAGGATAAAGGACATTATCGCAACTCAAATAAGAGAGACAGTACAAAACCTTAACCTTAACAACTCCAAGAACCAAAACACAAGCCAAGACCTACTCATTTTGGAATTTTTCTATCTGAAAGAGTGGAGCTTTAACATACCTATGGCCCGAGATCCGTAGATCTAGACAGGAGTCAATACCTGGGTTACTCCTCTAACAGGCTTCATTAAGTTGAATTTTGGCGGTGTGACGAAAGGCAATCTGGGGGTGGCAAGAGCTGGTGGGGTAATAAGAGACAGTGGAGGGACCATCTTACACATGTATGTTGGGAGCATAGGCAATCCCACAAATAATGCGGTGGATTTTGGAGCTCTGGAACTTGGCCTAGAAATTCTACGCAGAGAGGGCATGGCGAATGTCATTGTGGAAGGTGATTCGACACTAGTTGTCAACATTACGAAGAAAATCCAGTATGGAAACAAGGTGGGAAAGGTGCAAAGGCATTGGTGACTTGCACATTCCCTTCACAAAATCAGGGAACACCTGAGAACCCTAAACATGATAGAGTTTAGATGGATTCGCAGGGTGGAGAATGCGCTAGCAGACAGGCTAGCCGATGAAGGGGTAAATAGGGAGGGACATGAGTTTGTCGAGGTTTGGTCTAGAATCCCAAGGGGGAAACTCAGATCGGACTGCATCCACTTGGTGGAATGAGATCACAGTGGCAGCTTCAGAGACAAGGGTCACATCAAGGATGACGCGGGGCTCCTCGACTCGGTGTGGGACCCATGAGGCATATGATAGTCACAACACTTGGCCCCCAGTTATCATGTGGGAACACGACAGGAAGCAAGTGGGAAGACGAAAGGAAGTACTGAACAATCACAAGTGTAGAGGTGATAGTAAGAGAGAGAGGCCAAGTAGCAGGCTGGAAACTCATAATGAGTTAAGGGGTGTGGAGATGGTGATTACCAAGGGAGGATCATCGGCCCCCAGGACAAGTACGGGACCAAGAGCGTCTGGATACAATGCAAGTAGGGATAGAAACAAGGACTGGGGAGGAGATCTCAACATAATGGCCCGCCCGGCCTTACCACCTCAGGCTAAAATTAGTAGGAGGTACAAGCCCTCAGAATAGGAAACCTTATAAGAAGAAGAGATGTAGACAAGGTCGCAACCAGAAGCTGGTAGCTACTAGTGAAAATTATAGTCTCAAAAGTAGGCTAGTTAAGGAGAGACAAAGAGTGAGGCACCGGGAGAAAGGGCAAAGTAGAGAATCGTGTAGGCATAGAGACATGGAGCGACTGAAACAATCCTAGAGAAAGAGGATCCCCAAGGGGAAGGATATCTCGGAAAGCTCAAGGTGCTTGAATAGAATTGAGCATGATGTGAGAGAGACAGAGAACGCGTTCCATACGATGGTCTCGCCGAAAGGGAAGGCAACAGTCAATAAATGGGAGGAAGAAATCAAGGAGGAACGGAGCAGTAAAGAGTGGGGGGAGGTTGTGCAGGAGGTAGACTGGATAACAGATCTAGGGGCTACTCGTCCCAGGGAGACCCTCTACCATAGAATGATGGAGACGACATGGTTTACCAAAATGTTGATAGGGAAAGTAAATTATGATCGGGAGGAGGCATGCCAAGAAGACCACCGAGAGATTAAAACTATGGTGGACGAAATTCATCGTCATATCAATGGGCTGGAAACTATTGTCAAACTGTTAGTGGAGGTTAAAAAGGACCAGAAAAGTAAACAAGAGCGGTTGGTTGCGCAATTCCATCTGTACCTGAGATACGTCCACCACATGGACATAACACCTGCAGATGGCCAAGGAGGACCGGCCCAGATTAGAAGAACCAGAACTGTCTCCACAAAGGAAGACAACAAAGACCAAGTGGGTGGGGTGAAGGACCACTCCCAGGTGCTCTAGTGACTTTTAGTATTCTGTCTATAATGTCTTTTTCCTTAAATGGCAGTCATGCCCAGGAAGTAGTAGGGTGTAGTTTAAATTGTGGCAGACTTTGGTAGTATCAGTTGAACGATTAGTTATCTTTATTTTTTGGATGTGCTCCTCTTACTTTAAAAAGGGAGGTCTAGTTTGGTTTCTGATTTTCGTAGACCAGATACCTCGGGGATTTTTATTAAACACCAACATTAAGGGTCCCCTGGTCTGGTTTCCTTTAGGCAGACCAAGATCCCCATTTTGTATCATATTTTCTACTGTAATATAGCGTTCTACTCTGATTTACAAAAAAAAAGATAGTTAGAAGGCCATTCACATTGCCTATAATCCAGTTAAGCACTAATGCACTAAACACATTCAGGTCCATATGCACTACATATAGCAGCTCATACATGATCTAGTTCTTGGCTTACAATTTGTTGTTTAGAAGATCAAGTTGCATATATTTTTACTAAGCCACTCACTAAAGCCAAGTTCCTTCATCTTCAATCCTTTATAGGTGTGAAGGAAGTTGTTTTTACTAAGGGACAACATGTAATTCCTCCTTCCTTCCTTGCAACTTCAAGTCAATCTTATGGAGGGATGTTGGTCCATAATCATATGTGTGCATTATTTAATTATTTATGCACTTCTAATAATAAAACATGCATAATAAATAACTTTGTAATTATCAAAAATAAAGTATTGGAGTTATTTAGATAAGATTGACTTTCTTTAATTAACTTATCTTGATCTAACAATGTATTTATGAATACCAAGTTGAAGTAATCTTAACTTGGAGAATTTGTTTATTTTAGGCATAACTAGTTGAGTTGTGGCTTAGTGACTTTGCAAATAAGTAACTAGTTAGCATGCAAGCATTTACTCTATAAAAATGACTTGGGTACTCTTTGCATATAATTGATTGAATTGATAAATAATTGAGCTCTTCCCTTACTTCATGGATATTTCCCTTTCAAGGGTTTTAACACATGATATCTTTTGCCTTTTGTGAGTTTGGTGTGATGCTATGATCTCGTAACCATGTGTGATTTCAACATGCAACACTCTAATAATGACTAAACAATTTTGTGTAGATGGAGGAAGATTGGTTCCTTGTGTTGTATCATCTAATGGTCCAAAAGCATCGATAGAAGGCATGTCATGAATGCCTATCACATGGAGACTTGGTGTTGTTGTATGATAGAAAGTACCTAAAGGACCTAGGAAAGCTACAAATGCATCAACTTAGTCATTTTCTCATCACATAGATCACTAAGGAAGGGGTAGTCAAGATGGAGTAGTTGGATGACAAACCTATGAAGAGACGTTTAAATTTTTGCACATCTGAAACCCTTTTCTCTATGATGACCCTAATTGGGGTATACATGTGGACACCTGTATATGAAAAGGTTATATATGTGGGATAAAAATATATGTAAAGGGCAAGTCAACCATGTAGTGTGCTTACATGGGAAATATCCATGAACATGTATATATATAGGTCAATATAGTAATTATTGTAACATGAGCTTGATTAGGATATATGGATGTAATTGAGTTATTTGGAGGATGTTCTCTTAACGTATAAGGATTTATTATGTAACTCGTCTTTATTATCTCTTTAGGAGTTATGCTCCACATTCATATTTGGTGTACATTGTGTGTATTCTAGTTTGTCATTGTATTTTGAGTATTGAGATCATAACATTTAGTATCAGAGCCGACAACCCCTGAATCCCATCTTTAAACAAGTAATCTTATTATTTCATTATAACTTTTTTGGGGGACCATGGAATTGCATGGGACTTCAAGGGGGATCCATATAATCTTGTAGCAACCTTCTCTTTAGTTGTTGGAATCCAATGATAAAGGAAGTCACAGATTCCATTGATATGGAACTCTGATCAAATCGATTTGGGTCGATTAAGAATATTTAATGTCCCCATTTTTGGATTCCCCTGTTCTGTAGTCAAAGGTGACCTTACGAGTGTATGTCAGCCTAACCAGAGGAGTAAAATGAGGATAACAATGAGTTTGGGCAATCTGGTAGAGTTATATTGGGTCTAGGCTAGTCCATTCACCATCTTCCATCATTAGGATCATTTCCACACAATTTGCTCTTGGTTCTGTGGCATTTCGATGATTTCCGTAATTTTGGGTTATTAGTGAGCATACTTTAATTAAATAGACATAAGGTATTATTTGGATCATATTACATGAGGGGATATCTTTGTGTAATAGCTCATTGGAACCGGGACGAAAATATCTAAAGGTTGGGATGATGAGAAAGGGACTTTCGGGGTCTGAGAATGTCTCATAAGCCAATTAATCACTTTCTAGCATAAAAGGGGGTTTAGAAAGGGTTATAAAGTGGTTTTAATCTTCATGTGGATTTGGTCAAAGAGAGGAAAGATCTAGAAGGGGTTCAAAGCATTTCACCTTCCTCATGATGATTTGATCTCTTATTTGGAGTGATCATGGAGCCATTGTTTCGTTAGGGTCTAGCAAAACCCTTCCATCATTGGTTTAGTTTCGGTGGTGAAATACCCACCCTAGCTAGACTAAAAAGGAGATCCATACATGATCTACAATTGAGATTCATTTGGTGATTCTATTCAACGTTGCAGCCTTGAGAGGAGGATTATAGGGTTTCCTTGAGGAGATCGATTCATCTTTTATGCAGAATTGGAGAGTCTATGGCATTTGGAGGATTGTGAAGAGGATTATCTCCCTTTTTCTTGCAGTTTGTAGGCATCGTGTGATCTGTGGGGTTAGATATGCTTCTGGGAAGGTCGTTAGAGGTCACTTGGAGGTCTAGTCCCTCTCTTTTTGTAGTCGTAAGGATAAAGGAGGGCCGTAGGAGCCTTTGAAAGGCCATGGGTCTCTTCCTGCAGGCCATGGGTACCATTTTCTAGCCATTGGGGATTCTATACAGGCCAGGAGGGTATCTTGAGGAGGGTCGAATGCCCTGTGTGGAGAATTGTGGGCCAAGGATTGAACGAACAACAGATTGGGGGTGCTATTGGGTAGTTCTAAACAAATCGTAGTAAACAGAGGCATCATTCCAGGTTTTCATTTCAATATTGTGTGTCTTGTTAATGTACTGTAGTTCCTACAACAACCACTAGATTATTGTGTTAGATTTGCATTTAAATAAATGTTGTTAGAGATGTTTTGCAGTGGCTATAACAACCCTTAGCAACTAGTTATTGTATCTTTGAACTGATTCCACCCATAATAAAGATGCATGTGTTATCTCTCTATTTCATTAGATGTAAACAATATTTTTGACGGAACTATTTTACTAAGAATGCATACAAATTGTTTATGGAAAGACATCAATCCCATTTTTGGCATCAAAACAGTGGTATTGTAAATTGCTTGACAAAAACCATATAACCAATAACAATACATTTGGACAACAAATACAATATCCCAACCTAGTTCTATTGGGGATATTACAGTGGTATTAGAGCATTGTATCCTCCCATCTTGAAGGGTATTCAGTGAGAAGAAATTTCATATGGCAAATCAATGGGATCAAGATTTGGAAAATCAGTGGGCACGCGATGAGGAGTTTGCATAATGTTTGAGGGAGTATATGGCACTTGGTAAGGAATTTTCCATAGATGTGACATTTAAAGAATTTTGCACCAGCAAACATCCTGAGTGGTATGAGCCCCAATTAGCAACAAATGAGGAGTCCTTTAAGAGCAAAGGGAAAAATTTGAAGGAGCATGAAAGATAGATGGACCTTTTGGATCAACATACACCTATTTATGATAGGGATGTGTGCAATAAGGATGATAGGGAAGCAATGTTTGATACAGCTTCCCGATCATCATCAACATATTATGATGCTTATGACTATTTGGGTGTGAGTACACCTAAGAATGATGAGGACTTAGTATTGCAAGAGTTACCTTTGGAGGATGATCTCCCTTTTGAGGAGTTATTTATAAAGGAAAAATCTCATTTTGAGAAGTGTGAGGAGAAATACAAAATAGAAAATTTGATTGAGGAGGTTTGCTACCATGAGCCACATCATTGGACAAGGCAATTGAAGGTAAGTGAAGAGAAAATGGTGACAACCATGAGAAACTTTGATGGCACGCACACTTTGGTGGTATATTGTTGTTGGAGAGCTTCAGGGTCACATGATAGTTTGGGAGGAGAGCCACCCCTTGCAGATTTTCAGGTGCTTGGAGAAGAAGTGGTAGTAATGAAGTCTAACTACCTACACCTACTTTCCGATAGAGATCATCTTCTCATTCTTAGTGAGACGTACCATGATGCACTTAAAGGAAAGGGGGAGAAAGTTGACAGACTTAACAAGGAGCTTGAGATTACCTAGGATTCCTTGAAGAACACGCAAAAGGCCCTTCAAGAATCAGAGATGCAGGTTTAGAAACTATATATGGAGTTGAATTAGGTACATCTCTCATCCTCCACATCAGACAATCAATGATATATGATAGCCATATTGCAGGAGGATGTGAGTGGCAATTATTATTTGATGGAGGAGCAACTTCTTTTGGAGAGCCCATTGAAGGCTCAAGTTATGACCATTGATGAGACAATTGAGCATATACCTTGTGGGACAACCAACAAGGAAGTATATGCATCCATGGATTATGGAGACAGATATATTACAGATGAGGACACATCCACTTGGGATACAGGTTCAACTAACACTAGTGTAGTGATTGATACGACACATACAAGATACATAATGATATGCAGTGGTGTGCAATGGTATGAAGAGGAGTACAATGGCACGCAATGGGGGACACATTGGGAGGCATGCGATGGTATGGGAGTAGCATGGAGTTCGAGTGAATATTCAGATAGTCCATTAGCACACAAGGATGAGTTCCATGGAGTAGTTCAAAGATTGATCTTCGATTGGAATATCATCATATGAGGGTCGTTGAGAAGGAAAGTCACAAGTCTGCTTCCATAAATCATTATGATTTATTGGTCATGCCCTTAGGATTGACCAATGCACTAATCATTTTCCAGTCTTCCAGGTAGTGGCAGAGGCATCAATTGTTGTTATTTGATGCCCTCATTAGATACAACAGGACATGGGAGGTTCACTCGAGTCAATCGGAT
>ML787557.1:0-19318 GCA_009831015.1 Picea engelmannii
CGCCTTTTTAAAACAGAGTTGAGTTAAAGTAGGAATTTTCTCTAGTTAGACTATACTTAGATACCCTTCTATGTTTACACATATTTATGCTTTATTCATTTCTCAAATTAAATTCTAATTTAGTATTTACTTGCAAAAGGTGTATTAAATCACTTCTTTAGATTTGTTTTATTTTTATTGATTCTTAATTTGATTTATTTCATCCCCTCATCATTTAATTTAAAGATTTAGCTTTTTGTCTTCTCACTGATTTAGACTTAGGCTTTAGTTAAATCTTTATTTGCAAATGCCTAGACCCTTAGGGATTATGCTTAATTAAATGCATTCTTTAGTTAATTAGTTAATTAATTAATTAATTCGATAGTTGCTCAAGATCTTATAAGGTTTAACATTCGTTCAAGTTTTATAGGCCACCTAGATTCATTGACTCATTGTTGTTGTTTTTTAAACACCGCGACGTGCCCTTCAAGATGCACTCCATGCTCCAAGGGTGCCACTCTCTTTTGACTCAATTTTAATTACGAGATGTTCCCTTCAAGATGCACTACATGCTCCAAGTGTGCCACTCGCCTTTGAATGGTTTTGGTAGTTTTCCAACCCTTGGAGTCAATACTCCATTCATGTGACCTTGTGAGAGACTAAGGGCCTCTAGGGAATAAGTATCGTGCCTTATTGTGCACCCCTTATAATCTTCGTGAGAGACTGTCTCAGTCTTCCCTCGCAGCATCGTGGATCTCTTGAACTAGGTAATTGTTAAACTACAATTCGACCCATGGTGGGAGTGCTACTATGTTGTGGCAAAGTTGTTGCCACGCCTCTCCCTCAATATCTGGTTGTTGTGCATGGCCCCTATACTCCTTATGTGAGTCTAATTAGCAAGCAATCATCAGTCTGCATCCATCAACGAAACACTGTCAATGATCCATAAACAACATCATAATATACCCAATCATATGTCACATATGCATAAATAAAAATACCCAAACCAATATAGTCCACTCCCTGACTCGATCCGGAGTCCAAGGAGGTCCATTGATGCCAGTGGCATCCTCAATCTATCAAGTTTCCTTCACACTTAGGGGAAACTCGTCAATAGCATCTATCAATAAAAATTTATCAAATAACATAACATCATGATCCATCAACATCATCACAAGAATCCATAAGCGAACATACATCCATATACTGAAACTAGATCACTTGCACGCAAGTGTCCTCAAAGAATAAGTTAATAACATGTTCTTGCAAGAGCAGGATGTTACATACACCCCCTCTTGTTTTAAACTTCATCCTGAAGTTTCACAGTATAAAGATGTAGTACATAAATCATCTGACAAGATTTAAATGTCTAACTATCAAACAAAAATGGAAACTGTTGGCGCATATCATAGGCATCCTCCCAAGTAGTCGAGTGTGGACTATAATTGTCCCACTCGACCTTGACCTGATTGATTGTTCGATGTCATAGCTATTTAATGTAATGGTCCAAAATGTATATTGGTTGCACCATGAGTGCACCCTCGTCCAACACCTGCAAAGAACTCATGTCAATCACATGTGTAGGATCACTGACATAATGTCTCAAAACAAAAACATGAAAAACATCGTGCATACGCCTCAAAGAATCAGGAAAGGATAGTCAATAGGCCACAGGCCCCTTCCTTTCCACAACTTTGAAGGGTCCCACAACCCTAGGAGAGATTTTATCACCCTTTCCAAACTTGGTCGAACTCTTGTGCAGTTTCACCTGCAAGAAGACTCGATCACTAACTTCATTACTACAGTCAACACGATGCGCATTGGCATAAATCTTCTTTCGATATTGCGCTTGTTTAATCCTTTTCCTTATCGTTTTCATTTGTTCTTTCATTTCTTGGATTGCCTCTGGTCCTACCAGGACCCTATACTCAAGTCGATCCCATCTCAAAGGAGTCTGAAATGGTCGCCCGTAAATAAACTCGAATGGTGCCATATTGATGGTGCTTTGATAGTTGTTGATGTAAGCAAACTCTACCAGTGGCAAGAACTCCTCCCAAGGCTTTTGTTGGTCCATCACGTACATATGCGACATATATTCCAAGATTTGGTTTGTTCTTTCAGTCTTCCCATCTGTCTATGGGTGATACATGGTACTAAAGTTAAGTTGGGTTCCCAAGGCCTTTTGGAAACTAGTCCAAAATCGTCCTGTAAACACCGATTCTCGATTGGATATGATCCTCTTGGGCATGCCAAGCAATTTCACTGATAAAAACTCTAGCTACATTTGGCGCTTGATACATCGTATGCACATGAATAAAATGTGCACTCTTCATCAGAGTGTCAACTACCACAAAAATCAAGTCGTGCCTCCTTGCCGTCAATGACAATCCCACAATAAAGTCCATCGAAATGACCTCCCATTTTGATTATGAAATAGTGTTTGGTTGTAGTAATCATTTCAGATATCTATGTTCAACCTTCACTTGTTGACATTCTAGACATCTCGCCATGTAGTTGACTATGTCTGCCTTCATTCCTTTCCATAAGAATAAGGGATTAAAGTTTTCCCTCATCTTCGTGACTCTTGGATGAGCCATGTACATTGCTCTATGAGCTTCGCTTAAGATCAAACTTCTCAATTCGTCGTTGGGCGGTACGTAAATCCAATTATTATACCTCATCAATCCATTGTTTTCCAAAGTATATCCTTCAAACCTAGGTACCAACATGGTGTATCGTCCGATATTTTCCTCAACCTCTTTATAGTAATCATCGTCGCGTTGTAAAGTTAGAATATTTTCTCGAAGATTCGTCTGAAGAGGTATCACCAAAAATATGCATGGTCTCTGAATCAATGCATATGCCACTTTATTCATTGTCCCTTTTATGTAGGTAATCTAAAAATCATACTTTCTAAGCAGTTCTGACCAACACCTTTGTCACACATTCAATTCACTTTGCATAAAAATGTGTTGCAAACCACAATGATTTGTTTTCAATTCTAAATTATGCCCAATCAGGTAGTGTCTCCACACTCTCATGGAATACACAATTTCCAACAACTCCAAATCATGCATTGCATAGTTCTCCTCATGATTTCTTAATTTCCTAGAGATGTAACCGATCACTCGACCATCTTGCATCAAGACTCTGCCTAAGCCCTCCTTGGATGCATATGTGCATACCAAAAATTCATTGTCCATGTTAGGGACTTTTAGAATTGGTGTTGTCTTCAACAACTCCTTGAGCCTTTGAAATGATTCCACACATTTCTCTATCCATACAAACTTCTTGTTTTTCTTCTGCAATTTCGCAATCGGATTTTCTATCTTCAAAAAACTTTCGACGAATTGTTGATAATATCCTGCTAAACCCATGAAGCTACCTACTTCTGGTACGCTTGTCGGCAGAGGCCATTCCATAATATCCTCTACTTTCAATGGATCCACAACGATGCCTTTGTCATAGATAACATGCCCTCAATAATGAATACATGATTGATAAAAGGAGCATTTTGAAAATTTCTCGTATAATTTGTTCTCTCGTAAACACTGTAGTACCAAGCACAAATTTCCATCATGTTCTTCTGTCATCGGAGAATATATCAATATGTCATCAATGAATACTTGATCAAACTTTTCCAAGTATTCGCGGAACACCACATTCATCAATCTCATGAATACCCCTGGGGCGTCTGTCAGTCCAAATGGTAAGACGATAAACTCATAATGTTCGAACCTCGTCTTGAATGCGGTCTTAGAAATGTCTTCCTCTTTTATATGTAATTGGTAATATCTCGATCTCAAGTCGATCTTTGAAAACATAGTCGCGCCCTTCATTTGTTCAAACAAATCATCTATTCATGGCAACGAATACTAGTTCTTGATCGTTTCCTTGTTCAATTAATGGTAGTCAATACAGAGTCTCCACGACCCATCCTTCCTTTGTATGAAAATAACGTGCGCACCCCAAGGTGACGCACTTGGATGTATAACTCCTAGGTCCAACAACTCCTTTAGTTGCATTTTCAACTCCTGTAACTCAAGAGTTGACATCTGATAAGGTGTTCTTCCTATCAGTTCGGTTCTAGGTTTTAAGTCGATGGTAAATTCCAGCTCTCTTTTGGGCGGAAAACCTGGTAACTCTTCTGTAAACACATCTGCAAACTCTCGTATTACCGGAAGGTTTTCTAATCCTTCCACCATGCCCTTGTCGTTTAGGGCTAGGATTGCATATAGCTTGCATCCCTTGCGCATGCTCTTTCGTAGTTGTAGGGAAGCTCCCTGGTTTCTTCCTACAATCACCCATCTCTTTCCCTCATCATTGGTCAAACTCAACCATTTCGTCTTACAGTTGAGTATCGTGTCATGCGATTCCAACCAATCCATATTGATCATGACTTCATAAGATCCTAAGATCATAATGTATAGGTTGGCCTTCGTTACAAAATATCCTAGGTTGAGGCTACAATATGTAACCTTTCCTCCCACCTTTTGTCTGGCTCCCGAAGCCATTTCCATGTAGCTAAACTCGTCCTGTTCGACTACCTTTATCTTAATTATTTTTATCACTGCACCATAAATAAAGCTCTTTGTAGCACCGAGATCTATCAAAATACTAAAGGTCTAGTCAGCGATGGTACCTGACGTTTTGAGCACAGTAGATTGTTTCTTGGCCTGGTGGTTATTCACCGCTGAATGAATTCGATGGGTCTTTCCCAAATCTCCTATTGTAGTGTGTCTGACTGACCCAACTTCTTTGGCCCTCTCAACCAGACAGTCATGCTAGTAATGTGGCTCTGCACAAGTCCAATATCTGGTCTTCGGTCCAGTATTCCTAGTCCCCGAAGTAGAAGTTGCTTGCCCACCATCCTGAAACCCTGGTCTGTTTTGTTGAAAAAGCCTAAACTGCTATTGTTGCGGACGACGTTGTTGTTGGTGTTGTGGTCCTATGTAGGGAGTTCGTTGTTGAGGCATCGGTCGTTGTGGTGTCATGAATGTGGATCCTCTTGGAGTACCTCGATACCCTGATGGATGTCTAGTTGGTGTCTGATGTTGTTGTGCACTAGATGTCTCTTGTCCCGTTGGTATCGCGTCAGTCCTGCTATGACCCCCGTTGATCAACTCTTCCTCATATCCTTTTGGATTGCATCGTGCAACGACTGAGGCATTAGGATCCTCATCTTCGCACAAATGTTGAAATTAATGCCAAACACAAACTTGTTGACCTTGAGCTTCTAGGTGTTCAGATGTGGAGCATACCTAAGAAGCTCCATGAATCAAGCCTCATACTCGGGCACCGTACGACCACCCTGTCGCAAGGCGTTGAACTCATTGAGATAGTGCTCAATGAATTCCTCTGAAAAATACCTCTCCCGAAACCTCTCCTCGAACAATTCCCATGACATGTCTTCGATGACCATGTTCAGTTGTGGCAGGAGCATCTTCCACCATAGAAGAGCGTTCCCCTTTCGCTGAAATACTGCCATGCAGACTTTCATGTTGGAGGTGTAGTCACGAAGTGAGAAGTACATCGCCATGTTCTCCAACCATGCCTCGGTGGTTGTGTCGTCTATGGCACCCAAGAAGTTGGGAAACTTGACCTTCTCGAGTTCTCTGTGAAGGCCACCAGTACCAGCTGAGGCATGTTGTGGACCCTAAAAGGGTACATATGCCCTGGCCTCATCTCTATCCAGACGGTAATCAAGGCCTCTAACATCCTCTGAAATGACCTCATCAACCCAACCACATCCCCCACAAAAATATGCTCATGTCCAATGACTTGTTCTACTCCTTGGGGGTTAGACCCCTATAGCGTGGATGCTACTGGAGGTGTCGCACCTCCTCCCCTAGAACCATGTTGTCTACCTTTGCGGCATCCTCTAACCATGATTACCTGTAGGGAAACAATTCAATTTAATTAGTGATAAATTATTAATCAAGTTTTCAATACAGTGGAAGGCGTAATGATCCCAAGTCGCGGGTTTGAACCCACTCGAATATAATATGTGACGACCCCTCCGTTATGACTAGGAAAGTGAAGCATAAAAGGTATAAAAAAAATTGCATTAGGAAATTAACGTCAACAATATAAATATTACCACATCGTCGCTTAGCATATCACAATCATCTTGAAAACAATTTATAATCAGTGATCAATCAGATAATGAATATTAAAATAACTACCTGACCAACCTACCCTGCAAGGTTAGGACCTTCAGGACACATAAGCAACGCTCAAGCCCATGATCCAATTGATTTTGACCATTTAAGGTCTCAGGGCTGACGATTGTTCTGAGGAACAAGGAGGTGTCTACATCCCACTAAAAATCAAGTCCAACATCAACTAGATCAATCAATCAATCCTAATCGTCAATTAATCATGGTGCAAGGGTATTCATCATCCTTATCAATCATACATCAACATTTAATTCAGGGCACACATGATATCCAATTCTAACAATCATTCATCAACATTAAATATTTTATGCGTGTGAGAGTAAACAAACTCTAGAACGATCACATGTCAACTTAATTAATGGCACAAGAGAAAACTAGTTACTAAATCAGTCATATATCGACATAATTTCATGACGCAAGGTTAATTGGAAATTGATTCATGACGCAGAGTGAATCAAAATTAAATTCAAAGGTGCAAGAGAATGTAAATACTTCGTCAATCATACAACGATAAAGGTTGGGGCACAAGTGTAATCACTTTATTTTTGTGGCGTAGAAGCGATCATCTATTTTATTTCAAGTTGTGAAAAAAATGCTAATACATCACATCACTCAATGGTGCAGGAGTAATTATCCATTTAATTCAAGGCGTGCAAGGGTAATCACATTAATTTCAATGGTTTAAGAGATTATAAACTCTTAATTACCAAATGCAACTGAATAAGTAGCTACATATCCATGAGTCCAACCGTTCTCCTTTCATTTTTCCATTTTGAAGATACTTTTAAATATTGCGCACACATTGGTCTATGATAAAATTTAAGTAGATAGACATGTAAATCTAGTTAAGTTCGAGACATAGATTCTCTCCTTTTTTTGTTCTATTTCGTTTTGGTCGTGGCACATGTCTAAATTATAATTTAGTAGAGGTATTTATTTATGTTATAACTCTTTATCACCTTATTCATTTAAATAAGGAAAATTATAATAAATAAGGGTGGTTTAATTCTACTATAACTCCTTATCACCTTTAGTTCTAGCATCTTAAAAAGACTCTCTACTATATTCTGCCCGATCGAGTCTACAGGAAAATTGATCACTAACAAAAATAACAATTAGTCATGCAAGCGTAATCTCCCTTTATGAATTCTTTGTCAATGTCTAAACCTACTTAGAAGGAAGCTTGTTAATATCACATAATTCATTATCATGGTTATAAGGACAAAATTTTAAAACGAAAACTTCTGTAACATCCATTATGGAATTAGCAATCCAAAATCAATTAAATGCAGAGGTAATCCATTGAGGAAAAAAACATTCCAGTTTAAACTTAAACGCAGAGGTAATTTCCTTAAGAAAAACGTGGGGTATGCCTGGGTAAGATCGTAAGGCGATCTCACCAAACCCGGGCAGAATCCCTCTATAAGGACTCAAAGAATCGCAGGGAAATAGGGATGTGTTAATACACCCATAATCGCAGAGATAGTGGACACCAAAATTCCCTGGAAATGTGAAGTAAATATCGCAGAGGTTACTTTATATATTAGCTAAGAAAAGCAGAGGTCACAGAGCTTAGACAGGTGCTCAATTAATTCAGAGGATTATGCTTAATTAAATTCATTCTTTAGTTAATTAGTTAATCAATTAATTAATTCGACAGGTGCTCAAGATCTTATAAGGTTTAACATTCGCTCAAGTTTTCTAGGCCACCTAGATTCATTGATTCATTATTTTTTTTTAAACACCGGGACATGCCCTTAAAGACGCACTATGTGCTCCAAGGGTGCCACTCGCCTTTGACTCAATTTTATTTACGTGATGTGCCCTTCAAGATGCACTACATGATCCAAGGGTGTCACTCTTCTTTGACTATTTTGGTAGTTTTTGAACCCTTGGAGTCAATACTCCATTCAGGCGATCTTGTGAGAGACTAAGGGCCTCTAAGGAATAAGGACCCTTCCTTATTTCGAACCCCTTAGTCTGCCCTCACAGCATCGTGGACCTCTCGAACTACGTAATCGTTAACCTACATTTCGAGCCACAATAGGAGTGCTAGTATGTTGTGGCAGGGCTGCTACCACACCTCTCCCTCAGTATCTGGTTGGTTTTCATGGACCCTTTACTCCTTACGTGAGTATGAATAGAAATCAATTGTCATCCTGCATCCATCAACGAAACATTGTCAATGATCCATAAAAAACATCATAATATACTCGATCATATGTCACATATGCATAAATAAAAATACCCAAACCAATATAGTCCACTCCCTGACTCGATCTAGAGTCCAAGGAGGTCCATTGATTCCAGTGGCATCCTCAATCTATCAAGTGTACTACACACTCAGGAGAAACTCGTCAATAGCATCTGTCAATACAAAGATATCAAATAACATAACATCATAACCCATCAACATCATCACAAGAATCCATAATCGAATAGACATCCATGTACTAAAACCGGATCACTTGCATGCAAGTGTCCTCAAAGAATAATTTAAGAACATGTGTTTACAAGAGCGGGATGTTACACGAACTGGTTTTCCCCATGGGGGTTTTTCTAGGGTCATGTTGACCAAAAAAAACATGAGTTCATTTGTCATGTATGATTAGTATTTTCAACCTTGTTGTTGTTAAATATCCTAGAGGGTATTTTTTTTTTAAGGTTTATGCATTTTCTAACTTTTTTTACCAAAGCACTTGCAAGAGCACCCTTAAAAGAGCATGCAATCACAAATGTAAAGGCAGATTTTCAAGGGCAGGGAATCAGATTTGGTGGTCGTCATAAAACAATAGTGAAACAGTTTGAAGACCTTGAACTTAGAGCTCAAAAAATGATCATATGATATATATGTTGAGCATACTTTAGTACCTCGAAAAATCTTCATGGTATCAGATCCTAAGGGAAAGTGAATGGATGATTTTTTTGCAAACTGTTGGCAGAATATTTGCACAATTTAGTTCTTCTTTTTAACACTTGAGTTGAGTGTGAAGTGGGAATATTTTTGTTGCTTTAGTGCTAGTTAGACTTACTTGGTTAGAGAATATTAGTTTGTCATCGGATGGCAGCCTTGGTGGCTAGTGGTTTGAGGGTGGAGGATAGACTTTCAGGTGAAAGCAATTGGTCTTCGTGGAAGGCGAGCATAGTGATGATTCTGGATGAGGGAGAGTAATGGTATATTATGTACAATATCATTGTACCTTGTAAATATGTGGTTCTCTTTGTTGAGTTTCATAAACAGAACAAGAGAGCTAAGAGAACAATCCTTGATGTGGTGAGAGGCCATGTGATTCCTCACATTACTGGTAAGGACTTCACATTTCAGATGTGCTAGTATTTATGTAATCTTTATCAAAGTCCTAACCAGAACCGTAAGATGTTGCTTCAGGAGAAGCTGAGGGGCACCAAGATGGTGAAGATAGGTATCGTTACCTCATACCTCTCAAGATTCACTTAGATTCATGTTGAGATGGGTGCAGTTGGAGATATCGTATATCCCTCTGAGTTAGTGCGGAAAACCTTGAATGGATTTACCAAACCATGGGAGATATTTTTACATGGAATCATTTCTAGGGAGCACATGCCTAGTTGGGAGAGGCTCTAGGATGACTTTGTATAAGAGGAGACCAGATGTGGTTCTGAAGATACTAGTCAACATCATGGTGGGGAGGTAGAGGAGGATCTTGCTCTTTTTTCAAAGGGAAAGAAGAAGACCAAGAAGGGTCCCAAGGTTGGGGCCAAGCAACAATAGAGAGGTGGTGAGAAGCAGATAAGCATGATCAAAGTGAAGTGATTTGCATGTCATAATATGGGGAATTATGTTGGACACTATCCCAACAAGAATAAGAAGAAGAAGAAGAAGAAGGGTGGAACTGCATCGATAATAGACGAGGAGGAGTTTACCACTCAGTTTGAGAGGGAGTGCTCCTTGATATTTTGTTGCACATCAGTTGAGTCACCTTCCAGTATGTGGTACATTGACAATGGGGCATCGATTCACATGTCATGTGTGAGAGAGCACTTCATTGATCTCAAATATCCAGAGATCAGGTTGGAGATAGTGCTTGGATACAATACCATTGTCAGGGTGGTCGGGTGTGGAGAAATATCATTTCAGAGGGATTGTATGCCACCCTTGGTGTTCAGGGATGTGTTATTTGTCCCTGGGTTAAAAAAGAATCTTATTTCAATTTCATCTCTACAGGATAGGGGTCTTGAGGTGTCCTTCAGAGGGACATAGGTCCTAATACACCCTAAGGGGTCCAATATTATCTCTGGCAGGGTGATTGGGACATGGGATGGGAAACTATATAGATTAGTTTTCCAACATTTCCATGCATTGGCAGGGAGTATCAGAAACAGTCAGATGTGCGAGCTATGACATTGTAGGATGGATCATCTGCATCGTGGATATTTGAGATCGCTGAGAGAGATTGTGACGGGGATTCCACAGTTCATCATTTAGCACCAAGAGGTGTGCATAGGGTGTGCTCTTGAGAAGTACACCAATACTGTCTTTCCCAATAGTGCTAGTAGATCAATTGGTGTACTTGATTTGATACACACAGATGTGTTTGGGCCTATGTCGAGTGTTGCCTTGAGTGGATGTGAGTATTATGTTACTTTCATAGATGACCACTCCAAGAAGACTTGGATCTATTTCCTAAAGACCAAGAGTGAGGTCTTCAAGAGGTTCCAAGAGTTCAGATCTCTTATGGAGAACTAGACAGGAAATAAGATCAACATCTTATGATCAGACAATGTAGGTGAGTATACCTCCACAAAGTTTGTAGATTTTTGTACCTAATAGGGTATCAGAAGGAAGTTGACTATTCCTTACAACCCCCAATAGAATGGAGTTGTAGAGAGGAAGAATAGGGCCATAGTGGGTGTAGAGAGGATTATGTTGCATGATGAGGCACTACCATTCTACTTATGGGTAGAGTCTTGTAGTACTGTAGTTTATCTATAGAACAAGAGTCCCCATAGAGATTTGGGGAGGAAGACTCTCGAGGAGGCCTTCTCTGGGAAGAGGCCTGATATTAAGCACTTGCATATTTTTGGGTTCTTGACACACTCTCATGTCCCATCAAAGAAGAGGGAAAATCTAGATCCCACAGCGGAGAAGGGGATCCTAGTTGGATACTCAGAGATCTCAAAGGCCTATCATATCTACATACTAGCACAGAGGAGAGTGGTTGTGAGGAGAGATGTTAGATTTGAGGAGAGTAGATCCTTCAAGAGATCACTTGAAATGCGATATAGAGTTGAGGAGGTCCCACAAATTGAGAGTGTTGTATCTCAAGGGACACGGACTTAGGTGTCGATTACACCAAGTTCAGGGGTGATTGGTCCACCCATTACAATTTCAGGTTCACAGATGTCGATTTCATAGATAGTTGGTGCAGATGCTTCAGGGTCACAAACTAATTTGTAGAGCTCTGTGCATGAGACTCAAGGGCTTGAGGATACCACTATGTCGGAGGTCACTTCAGAGAAGAAGAAACTGATATGGTTTTAGGAGACCCTGAATGAGGCCAAGGAGTATGTTGCAGAGCCTCAGAGGTTAATGAGAGAGAGAGTAGAGCACTAGAGAGGTTTGGGTCCTACTTGGCTATGGTGATGAGCATCTCAGATGAGAATCCCACCACATTTGTGTAGGCAGTTGATCAGCAGGTCTGGAGAGAGACCATGATGGAGGAGTATGAATCCATTATGCTCAATGATGTGTGGGAGGTTATTCCTAGACCTAAGGAGAAGTCAATTGTGACTTCCAGGTGGTTCTATAAGACCAAGTATGCTACAGATGGCATCATATACAAACTAAACGCTTGTTTTGTGGCAAGAGGATTCTCTTAGATAGAGGGAGTTGAATATGATGAGACATTCGCACTAATTGTGAGATACACTTCTATCTGGAGCATTGTTTCCATTACAATAGAGATGGGTTGGAGGATACCTCAGATGGATGTAAAGACTGCTTTTCTAAATGTATTTATAGAGGAGGAGGTGTACATAGAGAAACTGTTGGGGTTTGAGGTGTTGGGGAGAGAGTCCCATGCATGTATTCTGAGAAAGGGACTTTATGGTATGAAGAAAGCTCCAAGAGCTTGGTATTCGAGGATAGATGCTTATTTTCTTTAGATGGGGTTTGAGAAGAGTTAGGTGAATCTTAACCTATATTATATCATTTGAGGTGAGGATACACTCATTCTCATATTGTATGTGGATGATTTGTTCATCATAGGAGAAAAGCATCTCATAGTTGATTGAAGGCGGTGTCTTGCATCAGAGTTTGAGATGATGGACATGGGTTTGTTGCGCTATTTATTGGGCATGGAGGTTTGGTAGGAGGAGGGTCATATCTTTCTGGGGTAGGGGAAGTATGTTGCAAACATATTGAGAAGATTTCAGATGGAGGACTACAGGCCCATGTCTACACCTATGGTCACCAACTAGAAGAAGCTTAGTGCTTCAGATTTCGAGTTGGTGGATGCTACAAGATATAGAAAGTTGATTGGGTCCTTGATGTATCTGGTCAACACTAGATAATATATTTGTTTTTCAGTGAACACTCTCAACAAGTACACGGTGGAGCCTAGGAGTGTTCATTGGATTGGGGAAAACACATTCTAAGGTATATTGTAGGATTAATGGATTTTGGTCTGAACTATGTCAGAGGAGATGAGGTGAGTTTGGTTGGCTACACAAACTCAGACTGGGCTTGGTGAGAAACACTTTCCTCGGTAAGAGGGAGTGTTGAGATTTGTGTACCTTGGGAAGTGGTCCCCTTGTGTTTGTGATTCTCTAAATACAAAGGGGGGAAGTATTACCCTTGTACCTTTACTTTATGATCTAATTTCAATTTGACTTAGTCACTTAAGTCATAAAGTGAAATTTGTCACTTAAGTCATAAAGTGACAATTAATTCACAAAGTGGGTGAATTAATAGACATAAAGAAAACTATAGAAACTTGAGGGAAGTGGGTTTCTAAGTAAGATTTATGAGAAGTAATATCACCCATTGATTAGACTTAGCTAGATCTAATCTAGTCCATTGATCTTCTAGGTTTTTCCTAAGAAAGGATAAAGGATGAAAATGGGTAAGGATGAGATTCATTGTTCACTTGTGTAGTAGAGTGAAGGAGAGGAGAAGGTAGGCACACCATTGAGAGAGGAGAAACCATTGTTGAGAAGGAAAATCTTGAGGAGAGCACTTTGGTGAGATTTTAAGGTGCTTGAGCTTGGGTTTTTTATTTTGTGAAGCATGAGCTAGGAGGAGGTCGCAACCATCTCTTGGGGGCTGCAACTAGCTTGTGAGGGGCACATTTGTGGAGGACTCACTTGTGGCTGAGGCTTATGCTTAAGAGGAGGTGTGGATATTAGAGGGGTGCTTCATATGAGAAGGAGGGCATAAGGATATATTTATCAAGAGAGGAAATAATCAAGGGCGCAAGCATTCTCTAGGAGGAACAAAGAGGAAAGGGCGCACAAGTCAAAAAGGGGCGCCATAGATCAGAAACTCCAAAGGAATATCAGAAAGATTTTTTTTGTAACAAATTCCATTGTTATATTTTTTCTTTGTAGTAGTTTTTCTTTGGGAACTCCATATATATACATCTATCCCCAAACTGGGTTTCCCCATGGGGGTTTTTCCAAGGTCATGTTGACCAAGAACAACATGAGTTCATTTGTCATGTATGCTTATTATTTTCAGCCTTGTTGTTGTTAAAGATACTAGAGGGTATTGATTTTTTTAAGGTTTATGCATGTGCTAACTTTGGTTACCAAAACACTTGCAAGAGCACCCTTAAAAGAGCATGCAATCACAAAGTTAAAGGCAAATTTTCAAGGGCAGAAAATCAGATTTAGTGTTTGTCATAAAACAACAGTGAAACAGTTTGAAGACCTTGAACTTAGATCTCAACAAGAGATAATATGACAAAATTGTTGAGAAACCTTTATTACCTCAAAAAATCTTCAACCTTAGCTTGGTTAAGATCTTGGTAATATCATCTTGAGATACGATAAATATTTTTAAAATACTAAATATAGAGCATTTTTTATTTTTTTTAACAGAAATGGATAGAGTTTTATTCAAAAAGAAGTTGCACTGAAGTTGAAACAACAAAGGAGATACATGGACTTAAAGATAATAAAATATTGTTGTGTAGTGAAAATAAGTCATAATTCTTCAATATTTCATCACATATGGAGGCCAAAGGAGACACTTTCCTATTTCCTATACCATATTTTTGTGAATGCGAATATATTCTGACAAACTAATTACAAATGTTTACATAGAAAAAATACATTAATGTATGGAACTTTCTTTAACCTCACTTGTGTAACACCTTGTTTCCCCCAGCTTGTAAATATAACTGGACTGGCCAAGAACTATGGCAAACGCATAAACGTGAATATGTGATGTAAATGGACCTTGAGGAAAAGGTCAATGAATGTGAATAACAGTTTGAATTATTGCAGGACTGCTGAGAGGGGATGTGCAGAAAAAGAGACCACGATGGCGGTGGAAGGAACCTGAAAAGGTGGCGTTAACTTCCACCGAGAATTAATACCGTATTTGGACTCCATTGGCCCGAAGAACCAAAAGCGGCTCACTGGCCCCGAATTTAATGACTCAAAGGCTGGTAGGTGGATGTCTTAATGAGGGATGGGATGGTGAACCGCCCATCCGTAGAGTCGTTAGACCTGATCAGCGCAAGGGTAATCGTGCCACACACAACCTCACAAGAGGATAAGGCGTATGGTAGAAGCGATTGGTAGGGGTGCGAGGGGAACTCTGGAATTATGCAGAGTGAGTGATAGCAGAGAGGAAGGATTGCAACCTTCGCTCCTGGTCATTGGCAGACAGAGAGACGTAGTCTCACAGCATCGTGGTCTCAGCTCGGGGGTGGCTAGTGGTAAATCCATTGGGAGTCGCTAAGCCTACGGTTGGGTGGAAACGAGCACACCTCTCAGCAGTTGCATGACCCTGGTGTTATCTCTGATAAGTGTTTTGCCTCTGGCATCTTGATATATACATATATGTACTTATTCTGAAAATTATGCTCATAAGTTGTGAAACTGTGAATGATTTCATTATAAGAATCACTATATGATGTTTTGATCAGTACGAGTAGTTGTATATTTAGATGGAAAGACTACATATGTTTTATGTCTTCATGAATTCGTAATTTGCGTGCGTATTGATCAAATTCAGACTTCACGTCTGGTTCATGGGAAGACGACATCCTTATATGCCTCAGGTAACCCCCTGATTAAACCTCCCCATAGAAATAACTTCCTTGAAAATCCCTTCGAGAACCGGGAAGGCGGTTGTGAAGGCGCAAGGCCTTAGTGAACCTGCATGAGGAGGAACGATCTTCTTGAAAACCGAGATGACAATATACGGGTGAAGTAATGAATCGACGGATGAGATTCCATCGAGAGACCTGTGGTCACTCACGATCGACAGATTCGAAGGAGAAGATGGAATGTTAGGCACCTTAACCTTATAGGTACTAATGGACGGACGAGATTTCGTCGGGGGAATCCGCGGTCACCCACGACCATTAGATTAGTAGGAGGAAGTAGGGCGTTAAATGTCTTACCACGGGGTTTCCCTGTGTCTTCGTGGGTAGCGAAGAGTTTAGGACCGTAGATCCCCAAGGTTCATGCGAGTATCTGGACCATGGATCTTTTCCACGCCCAGGGAGTCATGGAAGAATGCATGGGTAGGAACCATTATGAGCCATCAGACCTTGGCTGAAGAACCCGACAGCCGTTGGATCTATTCGGAGATGCATGAGGGTTAAGCCCTCGTGAATAGGAGGTTGAAAGTTGTGAATAGGAGGTTTTGGTCATCGAGAGTTCACGTATCGGGAAATCGGAGGTCTCGATGACATGAGATCGGGAATTTCCATGGGAAATTACCCGGAAACGATCTGGACCGTCCGTCAGTGGAGACACGTGGCGGAGATCGAGGCGTCGGGAGTCGGGATGTCGACATTCGATAAATCGGAGTTCCTGAGGTTTTGAAATTCGGGACATCAGAAGTCTCGAAAATGCGAGGAGCGATCTGATAAACCCCGATGATCGGACGAGATTCTTTTGGGGATCTCAGGGTCTGTAATGACCGTTAGATGCAGAGATGAGACGTCAACTTAAACCAGGACGTGAATATGCTTTAGTGTAAGTAGTGAGCAGATCTGGATGGCCAGAGTCCCCCCGCCTAGATCTACGACTGAGGATGCATTCCAGAGCCCCCTTGTCATCCTACCTTTAATTGGGGGGGGGGTCCGGAATTGGACATGCAACTCTCGAATGGTCGAGATTAACTCATCGTGATCAACGGCTCTCAGGTGGATTCCAGACCCCCCTTGCCATTCTGCCTTTAATGGGGGGGGGGCGAATAGTGTGGCGTGTGAAGTGGGTCCCTCCTGTCATGTCGACTATCATGTCAAGTTCCCCTTTTTGCCACCTGTATTCCACCTAACCGTGCGACGGGGCCTGTTCTCATTGGTTGTTTTCTACCCCTGTTGGGATTGGTCCCTATTGGCCATTTGTTGACCCTGTAGGGATTCGTCCCCATTGGTCGGCTGATAGCCCTGTCAGGGTTCGACGGTTGCAGAGTCGAACGATTAGACATTACTGTAGCACCGAGGCGCGAAATACAAATAGGCACTGCGTTCAAATCGAACCGTGATCATGACACGCGATCACATGGGAACGGTGAAGGAGAGAGAAAGAGTCATCTTACGCTGGGCCTCCATGGATATTTAGGGGTTTTGGGTTTGGCAGTAGACCAGAAAAATCCGATTTAGGTAGTGGGTATGTGACAAAGTGGTATCAGAGCATGGTTACAACACTCAGCCTGATTAGGCTCATGAACAAGTTGCGCATAAGCTCCGTTCGAAGCACTCCTACGAGGAGTAACCCCCTAACTTAACTCTATTATCCAGGATTAAAAACTTGGAAAATGAGAACCCGACTGTGTATGCATGTGAAAGAGTTATAAATTATGCGCAAATTATAAATATGTGTTTCACTCTTGACTAATAACTAGCGTTTGTCTTTTCACTCAAGCGGACGATCAGCCGCGGGAATCTACAGACGCAGAGTATGGTGACTCACCAAGAGATGGGAGAAGGCTCCCACAACAGAGACGAAGAGTCTGATGAAAGAAGAGCAATAGGAACCCCTCCGGGTCTAGCCGAGACTGTGAGAAGTCTCATGGTTGAATTACAGAGCTGCAAGGTAGACAATGAAAGGATGATGAAAGAACAAGAAAAGCAAACCGAAATTAATGCAGTATTACTACAGAGCTTATCCGACCTACAGCGACAAATGCAGCATGAACCTGAGATGCAGAATCATGGTCGTATCAGTGGCCATACTGAGAGAATCACATCAATAAAGGTCCACCCCAGAGGTAAAGGACTAGTGCCAGACGATTCCACTGAGAAGGAAGTTGGCGATTCAGAAGGTTCTTCCAGCAGCAGGACCAGTTCCTATTCTCGAAGAAAACAGAAGAAGCAAAAGACTTCCAAGAGTCATAAATTTGAGGAATTCAGAAAGGCCAAACCTCCCTCCTTCGAGGGTGAGATAAAGAAGGGAGAGGAAGTCGAGGCTTGGCTACTTGGACTGAAGAAATATTTCAGAGTCCATGATTTTTCAGAGAATCTGAAGGCCCGAGTGGCCACTTTCAATCTGAACAGAAAGGCTTCCATCTGGTGGGAAGACCTTAAGAATATGAAAGGGGTCCGCGAGGAGGACCTGTCTTGGAAACAGTTTGAAAAGTACTTCCGGAATAATTATTTGTCAGAAAAGTATTTCGACGAGAAGGATAAAGAGTTTTATGAACTCAAGCTGGGACAACTCACTATAGAGGAATATGCCAACAAATTCCTCGACTTATTGAGATATGTACCCTATATCAAAGCAGAGAAGGCGAAGCCGCAACGCTTCATCAGTGGGCTACCCAAGGAATACCGGAACCAAATCGAATTCGACAAGCCAAAGACTTTAGAAGACACTATTCGAAAAGAAACATATTGTCATGAACAATATGGACATCGGGCAGAGTCTCGTGAAAACTGGAAATAGAAGAGTGTTTCGAGATTTCCAAAAAAGGGGAACAAATCCTCAGGATTTAAAAACTACAAGAAGAACCCCAGAATGAACTATCCAGCTCGGAGTGTACTCCAGCAGAACTTCCCCTCGGTGGACGGAAATAAAACTTCTGGACCTATACCAGTGAAGACTAATAACCCAAAGAGAGAACCTCTGAAATGCTGGGGTTGCGGAGAAGAGCATCTCCTGAGAGACTGTCCACACCGACAACAAAACAATCGTAAATTTTATAACATTCAGGAAGCTACCACAGTCAATGATGTGGCAAGGAGTGTGCCGCAGATTTATGAAGCCTTGGATAATAACCAAGCTGACCACCAAGCTTCAGTGGTGGAAATAGAAGGTATGATTTTCAACCATCTGGTGTCTATTTTGATTGACCCTGGTTCAAATTTGAGTTATATAGCCCCTAAAGATGTTGATAAGTGTAAGCTACATCCACGAAAACAAACTAAGACATGGTTGGTACAGTTAGCCACTGGCACCAAAAGAAAGGTGGTAGAGGCCATACTAGCCTGCCAGTTAATGTTGGGTGAATTCCCCACCCAAGCAACCCTCAATGTATTACCCCTAGGATCATACGATCTATTGATTGGTATGGACTGGCTGGCCGCCCATAAAGCCAAATTGGATTGTTACCATAAAACCTTAGAATGTGTGAGCCAAGAAGGAAAAAGGATAACCCTCCAAGGGATCCGAAAACCGGTCTCAGTGAGACAAATATCAACCCTGCAAATGAGAAAGTATTGCCGAAAGGGATGTCCCCTATATGCAATACAGGTGTTGAAAACAATTGAAGGTGCTAAACCAAGCCCTGATGATCACCTTGTCCTGAAAGAATACAGAGATGTGTTTCCGGAAGAGGTACCGGGTCTACCTCCAAGAAGAGACATTGACTTCTCGATAGAGCTCGCACCAAGAGCGGTGCCGGTGTCTAGGACACCCTACCGGATGAGCACACCTGAGTTAGTGGAACTCAAATTACAATTGAAAGAAATGATGGATAAGGGTTATATTCGACCCAG
>ML787557.1:47427-64056 GCA_009831015.1 Picea engelmannii
CTTTCTACATTTAAGCGGAGGGGGCGGGGGTCCGAGATCCCATGAGCAGCTTTCCGACATCCACGATCAAGGCGCCCAGATCAACGGCTCTCGTATGGCCTCGACCCTCTCAGCTGCCCTGTCCTTAACCCGCATGGGCCCGCCTTCCGCTATGTCATCCTTCTGCCCGCCTTTCCCCTACTGCTGCGTGTCACCCATTGATCCCTCCTCTCTGGCTCGCGTGGCCTTCCCTCCTCATCACCCACTCATCGCCTGCCACGCGTCCCGTTCTTTTCACATCATTTCCTCACCCAAAGACGATTCCATCTCTCCCGTCTCTGCCCCATCTACCTGGGTGTCTTCCGCCATGGATCATCCTCTGTCTCCCCTCCCTGTCACCACTCATACTTTTCGTCAATCCTTCCACGCGCTTCCCGATGCCATCACTCCTCCCATACATCATGCCCTTCGCGCTGGCCCTCATGTCCGTTCCTCAAGCTATTCGGTTGTTCCAGGTGGCAGCGCGAGAAGTCTTCCTTATCCCGAGATGTTGAGTTGGCCCGGGTCGTTATCAATCCCAAGAAGCAGTTATTGAAGCGGTTGGTGGTGGTTAGACATCATCTCCGCCATAATAGGGACGTCCTGCAATGAATTAAAAGCATGTCGATTCGCCGATGTAACTGTCAGAAAATCTATCGCGTCTGCCACAAGTTGCACGATTATTCAAAGATTGCGGCTGCAGAATGTCAGAAGCCATGCAGACGCAAAGCCTTCAATGCATTTTCTCGATCTTGTTGCTGTTGTGTTTTGAGTATATGTAGGCATTTTTGCCATTTTTGTATCTATCGATGGTAGAGCTAAGCTCCCGACTGTAAAGTTTCAGCCATACTCTGGTTTCCTGGTTATGCCTCTGTGTTTGAGATTTCTTGGTTTATAACAAACAGCTCTCTCTCTTTTCCATCTTTGTTTCGTCTTTCGCTGGAGGGTTCATAGTTGAAGGATTCACGTGGACTGAACAATCTTGTTGCGATAAAGGATTTGTTGCGACATCTTTGTATTCTCTGGTATTTGTGTTTGAATATAAAAGGATTTTGTGTTTGAATGCATTTCTTCTCCAGTCTGTTGCACACCTGATGTCTGTGATGGACCATTGTGCCCTTCTTGCGTAAGTCTTCCACCTACTCACCCTTTTACTACGACTCACTGTTTGGAGTTTATCAAGACCTCACTCTTTCATGCATGCCTGGTCTGGTTTCTGAGATGATATGTTTCCGTCCTGAGCTTTCCTCCGTTTGATCACCCTTTAAAATAAATCGTGACATTAAAACTGATGGGCTTCGGGCTCTGCTCCTGCTAGCAATCCAGGAGTGACCTCTGAAAGCCAACAGTATGTGACAACTTGGCTGCCAACAAGGATGATAAATATAAAATGCCTCATTCATCAAAATATTATTCTTTCCTTCTCTATGAAATACTTGTTCCTTTTTAAATATCATTCCGCTTGTAAGAGGGGGGAGTGGTTTGGTGCAGAACTATTCAAAGCATCAACAAAAGAAAAAGGTTTGGCGGGGTCAAAACAAGACTACACTTTTCGAACTCTATTCCCATTACTTGATTTTTTTTCCGTCTCTTTTTCTTCTACAACTTCCACTTCTTCCTCCTATGATTCTGCACTATCTTCGTCAACTTCTTCTTCGGCCTCCTGGCTAGCTTCTCCATCTTTTTCCTCAACATCCTGATGGTCATCCCCTTCCTCTTCTTTTCAAGCATCTTCCTTCTTGTTTTCTTTTGGGATGAATTTTGGCTCCTTTGGAGGGCAGGAAAATACCGTAGAAGGGTGAGATCCCAAGTCCTTTCCCTGTTCTCTGCAATTTTTTACATCACCTAGATTTTCAAGGGCTCTGAACTAATTAGTTTTCAAATTCTCCTAAGGTTTTCTTGGTTGGGGTGGCCCCTTACGTTGTGGGTTGCTACATTTACCTTTGGCATTTTTAAACTCAACTTATTTTATTGGGGACGACTAAGATTGTTGCATTTTTTGAAAAGTTTTAGAAAAGTGTCCATGATCATGAAAAATATGGCACTTGAATGGAATTTTCTGGTAGTCAAGAGGCTGGCGAAAAATCCACTCGTCAATTTTGATTTGCACTACCTCTCGAAGACCCTTCTCTAGATCCGCCTCCACATAGATTCTCACACAAGAATATTGGTTTCCTTTTGGCTCATCCCAATCAATATATATGCCCAGTTTATGTCCAATGGCTCTAAGATAGTTCTCTTCCTAGAAAATAAGAGGAAGATAAGGAAGTCTTACCCATACTAGGGCTGCAGATATTTCAAATTATAGGATGAATTATAAAGACCATGGGGAGAGAAACATACCCCTATAACCCATAAAATATGGTCTGGAGCAGAATATGATATCCCTCTTCGATTTGTTGGAAAAAGAAAAAATGAAATAACCCTGACCTACATTAAAGGATCTTACCAAGCCTTTAATCTCGTGGCACCAATGCTCTGAAACCTAGGTTTCCATGACCTTTGTACTTGGCCATATACCAGTGAACTTTCCAACAAGTGCACCTTCTCAAAAAAAGATAGTTGATCTTCGGGGTTCCAAGGATGAGAATTACAGATGTGGAATATCTTCAGATATCTTGACAAATCGACTAGATTGAGGCGAGATTTGGTTTCAGGGGTTCAAATACTGGACCAAAGCATGGAATGTCTCTATATCACATGTGGATTCATCACCCGTCATTGAAGAACTAAAATATGAGGCCTGGAAGAATGCTAGAGAGGTAACCCTCACCCAGATCACATGCAACGACAATGGATTGGATCTGGAACTGCCACAAGGAATACTCACAACATCAAAAGAATTTCAGAGTAGTTGGTGAAGAGGGAGGCTTGGATCGAGCACCAACATGGATCATGCATAGTGGCGACGATAATTCTAAGCAAACAGTGGGGAGGCAAACCAGAAGTAGGCGATGGCTAAGGTAAACCCTATCCGCAACAGGAAAAACCTGCACTTGGGACTCCCATTTCTTAATTCTGTATTTTCTATTATTACTACTTCAAATACTTAAAAAAATAAATATTAACCTTCCTAGACTTTTGTAGTCAAATCGTTGTGTACAGGGGGTCCCTTGTCCCACAAACAAAGGAGTCCCATACACCAAATTGGTGTCTGGCTTAGTCGTGACCTTAAAAATAGATTAGATATATATACACACACACACACACATATATATGCATAGAGAGAAAGAGAGAGAAATAACTAGTGTATGTAATATATAACTAAAAAATGCATTATATATTTTATTATACAATTATATAACTAACTTATGTATAATATATAAAACAACATATATAATATACCATAGCAAATTATTATGCTGAATATATATGACATAATTTTATTATATCATTTATTGTGTGTACATGAGAATATATTATATATAATATAATAACTACAAATATAATAAAATTTATAATATGATCATGAATATAATATTATTATATAACTCACTTAAATATAACCACGAATAGAATAATATTATATTATATTATATTATCTAATATTATATTATATTATATTATAATATTATATTATCTAATTATAATATTATAATATAATATTATATAACTAACATTTATATATAACTAACAAATAATATACAATATATAATAGCAAGTCTCTCTCTTTATATATATATATATATAACAAATAACTAATATAATAATATTATATCATTTATTGTGTGTGTATGAGGATATAAACTTTTACTATTTTATTATTTTTCTTAGGAGGCCCATTTTAGACCATAAATTTATTCTAGTGCATGTTGGAATTAGACCAAGGCATTCCTAAGCCAAGAGATCCTTTCAAATTCAACCATGGATGGCTTGAAGAAGAGGAATTTCACAAGTTATTTACAGAATGGTGGAATCCCTATGACCCCAATATTTCCACCTCTTCTAGTGAACAATGTGTAGTCTCTTTAAAATTAGTTAAAGAGAATGTAACCAAATGGGCAAGTGAACATTATAAAAATAGGGACAAAGCCTTAAAACAAGTCGAACAGGAGATTATAATAGCAGTGGTATTTTCAAGAAGAATAAGGTACAATATTTAAAATAATTAGAAACAAGAAAGACAAAGTTTTTAAGGGATAGAGAATTGGATTGGAGGATAAAACGTAGCCTCACTTGGTTAGAGATAGGGAATCAAAATAAAAAATATTTTCACAATTTTGTTAATTACAGGAAGAGTGTAAACACAATATGGAGTTTAAAGAGTGATGAGGGACTACATATGAGCAACTTCAGTGACTTGGCTTATTTGGGTGCCAGCATTTTACAAATGTTTAGAAGGAACCTAAAAGGGATAACATAGAAAAGATTATCAAAGTTGTCACCTACTTTCCTAGATTTGTTTCAAAAGAGGATAGTGTGTGTGTGTATGAGGAGGTCACTAAAGTTTAATCATTGAATGTGTTTACTTCCTTTCATAAAGATAAGATCCCTGGTCCTAATGGGTGAAAAATGGAGTTTTTCTTGATCTTATTTGATGTGTTAGGGGATGATCTACTTAGAGTGGTAGAAGAAATTAAATTTCTTGGTAAATTTCTTGGCACTATCAATGTTATTTTTATTTCCCTAATACCTAAAGTTGATTTCCTAGACAATTTTGAGGGCTTTAGACTAATTTCTCTTTGCAACTATGCCTATAAAATTATTTCAAAAATACTTGCTATCATATTAAAGAATATAGTTTCTAATTTCATCTCCCGTGAAGAGTTTGATTTTTTGGAAGGTCTACAAATGCATGAGGAAATTGGTACAATTCAATAGGATCTTCACGCAATCAAAATAAGATGTTCCTATTCTGGTGTTGAAGTTGGATCTTTCCAAGGCTTATGACAATGTTTCTTGGTTATATTTGAGATTTCTACTTATTCACATTGGATTTCACATCCCTATTTTCAATTGGATTATGGGATGTGTGACATTTGCAAACTTTGTTGTTCTAGTTAATGTTTCAGCATCTATGTTTTTTAAGCCTTCGATAAGCTTAAGACATGGGTGCCCCTTGTCACCTTATCTATTTCTTCTTATTGGTGATGAGTTGAGTCAAATAATAATTTGTATTATATTGAGAATGAAATGTGATACAAACAAAAATACAGCAAAGAACACAAAAGTATAGTGAAACCCAACTTCTATGAATGAATAACAAAATATTGTAGAACACAAACTAGCTAGAATGGTGGTAGCTTATCGTTGAAGATACATATATGTCGGCTACGCAAATTCACAATAAGCTTTACATAACACTCCATTTCATGCTCAAAGGACCTCCTTCACTAAGATTATATATGAGAGTGTGAGAGGAGAATAAATCCCGTGATGCATGTGGGATAAGTTGGTCTAAGTTAATAAAATACCATAGGCATGTAAAACACTAGGACTTCCTGGGAGGTCACCCATCCCATTACTACTCTATCACAAGCACCCTTAACTATAGAGTTATGATGGGATCTGTTGCATTAACATTGTAGGCATGTACATATGATCACTAGGAAATCATTACATGATGGTTGTAATTAACAAATGGAGATAGCATTACATTACCTTCCCCATCAAAAGGGTGAATATCATGATTTATAAAAACCACAAGCTCAAAAACATGTATTCACTGGTAAAGTTGGATCACCATCAATATCCACCTGGATTAGTACTCCCCCCTAGGAATCAATTGCCCCCATTGCATCAAGTTCCCTCAGGAGATGGCAAAATTTTGTTGAATCTAAACCTTGGTGAGTTTCTTTCCTTGTTGAAGTAGTTTTCTTACTTGTACTTGGAATTAGCTTGTTCAAGGATGTCATGAACCTGTTTTTAGAGGTGTTAGATTCATTCAACAAATTTGGTTGCATGGTCGTCCTTGATTTGAGTATGGTACGAATCTGTCAGTGAAGATGCAACAAGAAGAGTTGTATCAATGGGGGCTAATGGTTGGAACCCCAAGAACATATGAAAAGGGTCATGTCCAATATACATATGAAGTTCTATATTATATCTATGTTGAACATATGGAAGAATCATTCTCTAGAAGGGAGCATCTATAGATTGGACCATTGGTTAAGGGAGAATTGGGAACCAAGTCAATGGAACGCTTGACTTGGCAGTGCAGAGGCACCCCTGTAGGTGAAAAAATATCTTTGTGCTCCTCTATAATATTTTCAACCTGCTTCTATTGTATAGAAAGGTATTGTGTCAAGGTTCTGGTGGTCGTAGTGACCTTTTGTTCACCTTCTGACTAGATCATGAAGAGGAAAACTTTTGTGGTGTGGTAGATTACTTTGCGACATTGTTTTTCCAAGATCAATGAAATGGAAGTAGTCATAACTACCTCTAGTATAATGTATAGTTGACCCCCCAAAGTAACAATGACAATATAAGGCCAAGACCCATAAATAGTGTGAAATTTCCACATATATGGTTGTTCTAAAAGAACATCACAGAATTCAATTGGGGAAACATCACATAATACCTCATCTTTGAAGGTCTTAATGTCATAGGACATGCAACACTATTGATTGACGTGAAGGTCTCATCCTTGGCTCAACCAACCAATGGTGTATGGTTGGGGGTGTATCATTGTTTGTAGATTCAATCTCTTGATGACCTCAAACTAGATCAGGTTCTTCTGGCTCCTGCTATAAAAAATGAAATGTAGTGGGGTCCCCTTCACCCACGTTTGTGAATGGAAGAGGTGCTTCCCCTCCTCAAGCTTCTCTGAATCGTCCGGTTGGATCTTTTCACTTGCGATGGTAGCACTAGGTTTTACATGGATGATCCACTTTCCCTGTTTTGAATCAGAGTCTGATTCAAGGTCCAACTCCTTTTCTTTAATCTTGGCCAACAATGATTGTTTCGAGCGACATTCATTAGTGTTGTGTCAGGGGATTTTGTGGAACTCACAACCCTTTCTAGTGTCCTTCTTCATCTTCACGTTACCCTTATTTGACTGCATCTTGGACTGGTTTTCTTGAGGTTGTCCTTCTTTGCTCTATCCCTTGTTCTGTGAGTTAGGGCCACCTTTTCCATGCTTCTATTGTTGTGTATTTGCAGACCCAAACTCTCACTTATTTTGTTGGTTAAATTTCTACTCAATTTTGACAACATGTCGATAAGTAGCTCCCAGTGAGGGGATGTCCAAGAAATCCATCTATGTTTGGATGTACCTTTGAATGCCACTGCGATACTTCAAAACCAGGTGTCTCTCATAATCTTGAATACCCAGCCTTGAGCACAGGGTATGGAAGATGTTGGTATACCTTGGCATTGTATGTTCTCTCTCTTGATGTAGATTCATCCATCTCATGTAGTGGTCATCATATCTTCCAACATGGTATAAATCCTCCATGAGGGAATCCACAAAGGTTGCCTAGCTGGGTTCTCTCCCGAATGGAATAGATTAATCCATGGTGTACCTCTCCCTATAACCTTCCCACCAAGCTTTGACATGGGGAAGGGATTTAAAGAGCATGAAGATGATATTTTTGCCATTGGAAAAATTTTGGACAGAGTAATAACCTTCTCGTATATTCAACCATTTCTTTAGAGCATGTGCATCTATCTGGCCTTCAAATAAGGGGATATCAAAATTAATTTGTACCTTGAAGGGTGTCGCACCTCCAAAATGGTTACTTTTTTAATATGCCTCAGCCTCCATCGATAGTATTCGAAGGATCTCACCGAAGTTGTCCATCGTCTCATTTCTTTGTCGCGTGATGGATTCCTCAAGAAACATCTTGAAATGATGTCATTCTTTGTCATCTCTATTTTCTTCCACCATGGGAGGTCACTTAGGCTGGGGAGAGTGGTCGTCCACAAGAGAAACTAGATCAAGACCCAACTCTATATACCCTAACCTCATTGGGGCTATGCATCGATAAATAACAAGGAGTAGGTTTCTTTGATACCACTGGTCCAGATTATATTGAGAACAAAATGAGATACAAACAAAAATATAGTAGAGTACAGAGAAATATAGTGAAACCCAACTTCTATTAATTAATAACAAAATACTATACAACAAAAACTGGCTAGAATGATTTTATCTTACCTCTAAAGAGAAAGAGACATTGGCTATGCTCACTCGCAATAAGCATTACATCACACTCCATTTCATTCTCAAAGGACCTCTTTCACCTAGATTATATATGAGAGCATGAGAGGAGAATAATTCCCATGATACATGTTGGATAAATTGGTCTAAGTTTACAAAATGTCATAGGCATGTAAAACACTAGGACTTCCCAGGTGGTCACCCATCACAATACTACTCTATCCCAAGCATGCTTAACTGTGGATTTCTAATGGGATCTGATGCATTAACATTGTAGGCATGTAGATATGACCACTAGAAAATCATTACATGATCAGTTTAATTAACAAATTGAGATTGCATTACATTACATTCCCCATCAAAAGGGTGAATATCATGGTTTATCAAATCCATAGGCTTGAAAATGTTGATTTAGTGGTAAAGGTGGATGGCCACTGAGATCCACCTAGATCAAATGATATCAAAGGATAAAAGACAAAGAGTTATCCAAGGCATTAGGGTTGGTGAGGTAGAATATATAACACATATTCTTTTTGTGGATGATGTTTATTGTGTTATTATGGCACATTAGAGGGACACAAATAATGCAAGGATATTTTACAACTCTATAAATATTCCACAAGAATGAAAATAAATAATGTTAAGACTGCAATGGTTACAAATGAGCTAAATGAGGAGATGATTCAATCCTTGAAGGGTATGATCCCTTTCAAGTATACATAATTTCAAGAAGGATTTAAGTACTTATGCTTTATCCTCAAACCTAATGGATATGGTAAATAGGACTAGTTTTGGTTCCTAGTAAAGATAGAGAAGAAAATATATTTCTGGTGTAATAGGTGGCTATCCCAAAGAGGCAAGTTGGACTTTATGAAATTTGTTTTCGAGGCCATTCCAGTATAGTGGCACTCTTTCGCAAATATTCCAAAAGGCATTCTAGAAACATTAAAGAAGACTTGCTTCTATTTCCTTTGGAGGGGGGATGTAGTAAACCTTGATATATATAAGAGAGAATAAACCATAAAAATTTAGATATACCAAAAATATTCACAATAGACAACACAAGAATATAGACTCGAAGAAGAACCCTTAAGGTAGGGTAACACCATCACATACTCCTTATGGAAGGAATCAGTCCACAAGCCATGCTTGCTACAAACAATACATCCAACACATCTCTAATACAATTATACTCATGTGTATTTATACTCTCTCATGAGTATTCCTAGGGGTCTATGCCAACAACCCCTTATTATTATATCATTTCCTTTTAATTAGATAGTGGGCCTATTTATTACCCATCAAATACAAAGTGGGAATATTCCATTATTATGGCCACATTTCTTTCACTATCCCCTTAAGTACCTCCCTAGGTGCCCCATATTATCCTCCCTAGGTACATTATAAGGAATAGTGACAATTTGGGAACACAAATGTCCAAGTGGAAGTCTATTGCTAAAGCCAAGGATAAAGGAGAATGGGGGATTAATAACATACAATCTTTTGGGGTAGGATTGGCAACAAAATATCTTTGGAATCTTATCTCCAAAGATATTTTATGGAAGAGAATCATTCTACAAAAATATATAGCTTTGGGGAATCTTTAAGATTGGATTAGAATAGAAAGGAAAAGCATCCACGGTGTTTCAAACCAATGGAAATATTTGACTTTGGTTTTTCCTTTAATTGGGTCCTATTTAGCTTTAAGACCAATAATCGTATATAGGTCAATGTAGGATCATATGAAATCATGAGTTGTTGTAATGACATTTTCATTCCCATCGAGCTAATTAGGTACTTACAAGGCATAGGAAGATGCTATGTAAATCAAATAGTAAATCCACTTACAACTACTATATGGAATCAAGGGTGGATAATAGCACAAGACCTAGGATTGGATGTGGATTTTACTTACCCTTGGGAAATATTTTTGTTGGAATTGTAAAGAGCTCATATAAGGCTTAGAGATGTTGAAGATGAAATGGTATGGGTTAAGAACAAAGTATGAGGAATTTACATATAAAAATTGGGGTATTTGGAATTTGAACAAGATAACACCCAAGATGAAAGGTGGTGGTGGTGTAAATTATGGAAGATTAAAGATCCTTTGAAAACCAAATTGTTCATGTGGCTAGTAGTGCATAACAAAATCTTTACCTAGGAAATTTTACAAAAAATAAATAAGGTTGACCCGGGTATTTGCTTATTGTACAAAAAGGGAGTTGAAATTTGTTCTCATGTTTTTATTGAGTGTTCCTTTACAAAATAAGTATGGAGGGACTTAGAGAAATATCTTGGAAAGCATAATATTTGGAGCAATGAAACAATAGGAAATTGTTTGAAGATGTGGTATGATAGACCTAAGATAAAAAGTATGAGGGTCATTCCTTTTCTTGTTTATGGGGCATTTTGACTGCAAAGAATTTTCTTATATTCAAGGAAAGGTGCATGCTTACATTCCAAATATCAACTCAATTTATTACTATTTTATTTCCAAACTGCTAAGAAATTTGTGGTGCCTAGACAAGTAGGTGAAACTCATATGGATAAGTCAAAATCTTGGGTATTTTTCGATGTGGCGTGTCAAGGACCTAAATAAACCAACATCTTAGGTGGTATCCTATACCTCTCTAATTCTCACTACTTCTAGTTCAAAGGTAATCTTGGCAGGGGCACTAATATTCTGGGAGAATTTATGGCTCTCAAATATATGATGAAGCTAGCACTTGAGATGGGTCTATCACAACTCCAAGATTTTGGAATCTCAATGTTGGTCATCTCCTAGATGAATAATAAAATTTAGATTCAAAATATTCATTTCCTTCCTTTATTTGATCAACTCAAAGATAACATGGCACACTTTGATCAAATTTCTTTCACTCGTGTTTTTTGAGAATGAATATTAAAATGAGTACCTGCCCAACCTACCCTAGAAGGTTAGGACCTCTAGGACACATAAGAAATGCTCAAGCCCATGATCCAATTGATTTTGACCATTTAAGGTCTCAGGGTTGGCAACTATTCTGAGGAACAAGGAGGTCTCTACTTCCCACTAAAAATCAAGTCCAACATCAACTAGATCAATCCATCAATCCTAATCATCAATTAATCATGGTGCAAAGGTATTCATCATCCTTATCAATCATACATCAACATTTAATTCGGGGCACATGTGATATCCAATTCTAACAATCATTCATCAACATTAAATATTCGTTGCACGTGAGAGTAAACAAACTCTAGAACGATCTCATGTCAACTTAATTAATTGTGCAAGATAAAAATAGTTACTAAATTAGTCATATATTGACATAATTTCATGATGCGAGGTTAATTAGAAACCGATTCATGACACAGAGTGAATCAACATTAAATACAAAGGTGCAAGAGAATGTAAATACTTCATCAATCATACACCAACAAAGGTTGGAGCGCGAGTGTAATCACTTTATTTTTGTGGCGCAGAAGCGATCATCTATTTTATTTCAAGGTGCGCAACAAATTCTATTAAAACATACATCACATCATTCAATGGCGCAAGAGTAATTATCCATTTAATTCAAGGCGTGCAAGGGTAATCACATTAATTTCAATGGTGAAAGAGATTATAAATGCCTAATTACCAAATTCAACTGAATAAGTAGCTACATATCCATGAGTCCAACCATTCTCCTTTCATTTTTCCATTTTGAAGATACTTTTAAATATTGCGCACATATTGGTCTATGATAAAATTTAAGTAGATAGACATGTAAATCTAGTTAAGTTTGAGACATATAGATTCTCTCCTTTTTTGTTCTATTTCTTTTTGGTCATGGCACATGTCTAAATTATAATTTAGTAGAGGTATTTATTTATGCTATTACTCTTTATTGCCTTATTCATTTAAATAAGTAAAATTATAATAAATAAGGGTTGTTTAATTCTACTGTAACTCCTTATCACCTTTAGTTCTAGCATCTTAAAAAGACTCTCTAATGTATTCTGTCCAATCGAGTCTGCAGGAAAATTGATCACTAACAAAAATAACAATTAGTCATGCAAGCGTAATCTCCCTTTATGAATTATTTGTCAATGTCTAAGCCTACTTACAAGGAAGCTTGTTAATATCACATAAGTCATTATCATGGTAATAAGGATGGAATTTTAAAACGAAAACTCTGGTAATATCCATTACGGAATTAGCAATCCAAAATCAATTAAATGCAAAGTTAATCCATTGAGGAAAAACACATTCCAGTTTAAACTTAAATGCAGAGGTAATTTCCTTAACAAAAATGTGGGGTATGCATGGGTAAAATCGCAAGGAGATCTCACCAAACCCGGGCAGAATCCCTCTATAAGGAGTCAGTGAATCACAAGGAAATGGGCAAGTGTTAATACACCCATAATTGCAGAGAAAGTGGATGCCAAAATTCATTGGACATGTGAAGTAAATATCGCAAAGGTTACTTTCTATATTAGATGAGAAAAGAGGAGGTCATAGAGCTTAGAATCTCCATCAAAAAAGTAGGGAATAAATGGGTGCTAATCACAAGGAATTTGCTGAGAAAAAGGAGGTGAGCGCAGAGCGTTCCCCTCCTAGACGCATAGTCATTTTCACATGCCAAAAATGGAGAGAAAAAAGGGGTGAATTCACCTACCCAAATGCAGGGAACCCCCAGTGAATTCGCTTGCCAAGACGTAGAGAACCGCCAGTGTATTCGTCAGACAGAAAAACTCAAGAAAAACAAAGACGGTTCGAAGCAGCGAACGCTCCCGGCGAATTGGGAAAACTTACTTTGGAAATTGACCCCACTGAAAAAAAAAAAAACACAATGATACACAGGTAGAATTTGTGTGGGTTCCTCCATAAGCAATCTGACACCTACATACAAAGAGAATGGAGAGATAGTTTGGTAGAGAATCACATGGGTTTTTCACACGCGAGTTTTTTTTTTTACTTGGCAGAGGTATCATGAACACAAGGGCTTTATTTACACTGAGGTAAATAGAAACGTTTCTGAGTAAAGGAAAAAATCATTGGTCTAATCATCCCAAGCATAAGAAACCATAAAAGTTTGTGATGAAGCTGAGCGAGAACCCAACAATTCGCTGAGTGGATTCATAAAATTGTTGGGTGCATTCCACCACTGTTGGACAAGGATTCAGTGAAAAAATGCAGAGAAGTAAGTGTACAGAGCAGTGGGTTCTCAAAGAATAAAAAACGTTGAGTAAACGATTTAAACAATCACTAGGTGAAGGAAAACTGGTAAGGTAGAGGTTACACTCCAAGAAAATTTTCCAAGGAGAGAGCCTATGATTTGGGAAAAGGAAAAGCAAGGTAAGATGTTATAAGTTGGAATTCATTCTCGATAACTCCTTGTATGGTACTCAACGGTTAGGGAAGATAATTCGCTACGGAGGTTTATCATATTAGTGGCATTCTAGAACATTACAAATGCAGTCATTACTATTACGATTTAAGCGACAAGGAGAAAGCATTCGATAATAAGGTCTTTATACATAAGCGGTGAATAAGAAAACCATACATAAACAACCAAATATTATTACAATTAAATCTTCATGGAGAATGAATCCGATAACAATGTTTTTATACATATGCAGCGAATAAGAAAACCATACATAAATAACCAAATCTTTTACAAATCAAATTTCAATGAGAATACTGTAACCGACGAATATGGGCTTGGTGATGTTCTTCATCAACTGGCGATCCTTTTGTCCTCTCGCTTTCTAACCATAGAGACTTCACTGATACCTCCCATCAAACGTTAGGGGTACTCTTCTTCCCGCTCAACCTTCCAGGCCGCAAAGGGTCCACGCACAATCACAACCAGAATACTCTAGCTCTCAACTCACCTCGCAAGGTAGAGCTACCACCCTCTTTCTCGATATGGGTATCCCAACTCTCACAAGTAAAACCAATCAGTATTTCAACAGCATAACCTTACTCATACCAGTCATGATCCATTCCACCTCTCAACCATTTCCTTTATATAATTTTTCTTAGTGACAACTTGCCATTTGCACATTTAATTCGTTTTTTTTATAATTTAATTAGGAATTATTTCCCCCATACACTTGTCACTTGTTCCCTTAGTTTCACTAATAGATCCATAATTTAATTTAATTAAATGTCAATTTCCCTCACCCAACCTAAAATCGCTCCTAAAATCACTCCTAGTGTCCCTTTATTACCTTTATTTCCCTTTTATGTCTGATGCCTTTTTAAAACAGAGTTGAGTTAAAGTAGGAATGTTCTCTAGTTAGACTAGACTTAGATACCCTTCTATGTTTACACATCTTTATGCTTTATTCCTTTCTCAACTTAAATTCTAATTTAGTATTTACTTGCACAAGGTGTATTGAATCACTTCTTTAGATTTTTTTTATTTTTATTGATTCTTAACTTGATTTATTTCATCCCCTCATCATTTAATTTAAAGATTTAGTTTTTTGTCTTCTCACTCACTTAGACTTAGGCTTTAGTTAAATCTTTATTTGCAAACACCTAGACCCTTAGGGATTATGCTTAATTAAATTCATTCTTTAGTTCATTAGTTAATCAATTAATTAATTTGGTAGGTGCTCAAGATCTTACAAGGTTTAACATTCTCTCAAGTTTTCTAGGCCACCTAGATTCATTGACTCGTTGTTGTTTTTTTTAAACACCGCGACGTGCCCTTTAAGATGCACTTCGTGCTGCAAGGGTGCTACTCACCTTTGACTCAATTTTATTTATGCAACGTGCCCTTCAATATGCACTATGTGATCCAAGGGTGTCACTCCCCTTTGACTGGTTTTGGTAGTTGTCCAACCCTTGGAGTCAATACTCCATTCAGGCAACCTTGTGAGAGACTAAGGGCCTTTAAGGAATAAGGACCCTTATTTATTGCGTGCCCCTTAGAATCTTCTTGAGCAACTGTCTCAGTCTTCCCTCAAGACATCATGGATCTCTTGAACTAGGTAATCGTTAACCTACAATTCGAGCCACGGCGGGAGTGCTAGTAGGTTGTGGCAGGGCTACTACCACGCCTCTCCCTTAGTATCTGGTTGTTGTGCATGGCCCCTTTACTCCTTATGTGAGTTTGATTAGCAATCAAGCATCATCCTGCATCCATCAACGAAACACTGTCAATGATCCATAAACAACATCATAATATACCCGATCATATGTCACATATGCATAAATAAAAATACCCAAACCAATACAATCCACTTCCTGAATCGATCTGGAGTCCAAGGAGGTCCATTGATGCCAGTGGCATCCTTAATCTATCAAGTGTCCTTCACACTTAGGGGAAACTCGTCAATAGCATATGTCAATACAAAGATATCAAATAACATAACATCATAATCCATCAACATGATCACAAGAATCCATAAGCGAACAAACATCCATATACTGAAACTGAATCACTTGCATGCAAGTGTCCTCAAAGAATAAGTTAATAACATGTGTTTGCAAGAGTGGGATGTTACACAAATTGGTTTTCCCCATGGGGGTTTTTCGAGGGTCATGTTGACCAAAAACAACATGAGTTCATTTGTCATGTATTCTTAGTATTTTCAGCCTTTTTTTTGTTAAATATCCTAGAGGGTATTGTTTGTTTTAAGGTTTATGCATGTGCTAACTTTGGTTACCAAAACACTTGCAAGAGCACCTTTAAAAGAGCATGCAATCACAAAGTTAAATGAAGATTTTCAAGGGCAGGAAATCAGAATTGGTGGTCGTCATAAAGCAAAAGTGAAACAGTTTGAAGACCTTGAACTTAGATCTCAAAAAAAGATCATATGACAGATATGTTGAGCATACTTTAGTACCTCGAAAAATATTCGTGGTATCAGATTCTAAGGGAAAGTGAATGGCTGGTTTTTTAGCAAACAATTGGCAGAATTTATGCACAATTTAGTTCTTCTCTTTAACACTTGAGTTGAGTGTGAAGTGGGAATATTTTTGTTGCTTTAGTGCTACTCAGATTTACTTGGTTAGAGAGTATCAGTTTGTCATCAGATGGCAGCCTTGGGGGCAAGTGGTTTGAGGGTGGAGGACAGACTTTTCGGAGAAAGCAATTGGTTTCCATGGAAGGCGAGGATAGTGATGATTCTGGACGAGGGAGAGTTATGGGATATTATGGAGAATCTCATTGTACCTCATACAGATGTGGTTCTCTTTGTTGAGTTTCATAAACAGAACAAGAGAGCTAAGAGAAAAATCCTTGATGTGGTGAAAGGCCATGTGATTCCTCACATTACTCGTAAGGACTTCACATTTCAGATGTGGTAGTATTTGTGTAGTCTTTATCAGAGTCGTAACCATAATCGCAAGATGGTGCTTCATGAGAAGTTGAGGGGCACCAAGATGGTGAAGACAGATATAGTTACCTCATACCTCTCGAGGTTCACTCAGATTTCTGTTGAGATGGATAAAGTTAGAGATATAGTAGATCCCTCTGAGTTGGTGTGGACAACCTTGAATGGATTTACCAAACCATGGGAGATTTGTT
>ML787557.1:84299-102384 GCA_009831015.1 Picea engelmannii
TATGGTGACGATCATATCAAATGTGAATCCCACCACATTTGTGTAGGAATTTGATCAACAGTCTGGAGAGAGGCCATGATGGAGGAGTATGAATCCATTATGCTCAATGATGTGTGGGAGGTTGTTCCTAGACCTGAGGGTAAGTCAATTGTGACTTCTAGGTGGTTGTATAAGACCAAGTATGCTACAAATGGCAGCATATAGAAACACAAGGCCCATTTTTTGGCAAGAGGATTCTCTTAGATAGAGGGAGTTGACTATAATGAGACATTCACACCAGTTGTGAGATACACTTCTATCCGAAGCATTATTTCCATTACAACAGATATGGGTTGGAGGATACATCAGGTGGATGTAAAAACTATTTTTCTAAATGGATTTATAGAGGAGGAGGTGTACATAGAGAAATTGTTGGGGTTTGAGGTGTTGGGGAGAGAGTCCCATGTGTGTTCTAAGGAACTTTATGGTCTGAAGTAAGCTCCAAGAGATTGGTATTCGAGGATAGACGCTTATTTTCTTTAGATGGGGTTTGAGAAGAGTGAGGTGAATCCTAACCTCTACTATATAATTTGAGGTGAGGATACTCATTCTCATATTGTATGTGGATGATTTGTTCATCACAAGAGAAAAGCATCTCATAGTTTATTGCAAGCAGTGTCTTGCATCAGAGTTTGAGATGATGGACATGGGTTTGATGCGCTATTTCTTAGGCATGGAGGTTTGGCAGGAGGAGGGTCATATCTTTTTGGGGTAGGGGAAGTATGTTGTAGACATCTTGAGAAGATTTTAGATTGAGGACTATAGGCCCATGTCTACACCTATGGCCATCAACTAGAAGAAGCTTAGTGCTTCAGATTCTGAGTTGGTGGATGCTACAAGATACAGACAATTGATTGGGTCCTTGATGTATCTGGTCAACACTAGAACATATATTTGTTTTTCCGTGAACACTCTCAGCAAGTACATGGTGGAGCCTAGGAGTGTTCATTGGATTGGGGAAAAACATGTTATGAGGTATATTGCAGGATCGGTGGATTTTTGTCTAGACTATGTCAGAGGAGATGGGGTGAGTTTGGTTGGTTACACAAACTCAGACTAGGAAGGATGTGCCACTGATAGGAAGAGCACCTCAGGGTGTTGTTTTGGGTTGGGGTCATGAGTTGTTTCCTGGTTCATCCAGAAACAAAAGTCATTAGCTTTGAGTTCAATAAAGGCAGAGTACATGGCAGCCAATCAAACCAGTTGCGAGGCAATTTGGCTTCGTAAGTTGTTGGTTTGGTTACTTGGTCGTGAGATGGGTCCAATAGTCATTCATTGTGATAAGCAAACTTGCCTCAAACTCTATGATAATCTAGTGTTTCACGATAGGTTGAAGCATATTGAGATCAAATATCATTTCATCAGATATTGGTTTCAGCGTGGGGCAGCTCAGCTTCAGTTAATTCCGACTGTTGAGAAGGTTGTAGATATTCTCACTAAGGCCTTGCTAGGGGGGAAGAATGTTTATTTCAGAGACAAGATGGGCTTGGTGAGAAACACTTTCCTCGGTAAGAGGGAGTGTTGAGATTTGTGTACCTTGGGAAGTGTTCCCCTTGTGTTTATGAGTCTCTAAATACAAAGGGGGGAAGTATTACCCTTGTAACTTTACTTTATGATCTAATTTCACTTTGACTTAGTCACTAAGTCATAAAGTGAAATTTGTAACTTAAGTCATAAAGTGACAATTAATTCACAAAGTGGGTGAATTAATAGACATAAAGAAAACTATAGAAGCTTGAGTAAAGTGGGTTTCTAAGTGAGATTTATGAGAAGCGATCTCACCCATTGATTAGACTTGGCTAGATCTAATCTAGTCCATTGATCTTCTAGGTTTTTCCTAAGGAAGGCTAAAGGAGGAAAAAGGGTAAGGATGAGATTCATTGTTCACTTGTGTAGTAGAGTGAAGGAGAGGATAAGGTAGGCACACCATTGAGAAAGGAGAATCCATTGTTGAGAAGGAAAATCTTGAGGAGGGCGCTTTGGTGAGATTTTAAGGTGCTTGATCTTGGGTTTTTTATTTTGTGGAGCATGAGATAGGAGGAGGTTGCAACCATCTTGTTGGAACAGGGGAAGACCCAGGGTTCAATGCTTCAACAACGCACGAACAAAACCCTAACTACCAGCCCTTTCGGAAACACCTGCGAAGCAGACGAAGTCTCACCCGAGGTAGAGGTGGGAGGGGGGAGTTGTAGGACTCAGGTGTATACAACCAAGATGGGACACAGATATGTGATTACAAAAATTAACAGAGCACTTGGACAACAATATGCATTAGTTCATGAGTCTCATTCACTTCGTAGATTAAACCCTTATTACAGATTAGTGCAGTAATAATAACGATCAAGTACCTTCAATCACTTAGCACATAGCATTAGCTCAGATCTAACATTCATTCATCTTTTATATCAGTAATAACTAAGAAACAACATCAGATGCATTCATCATACATTATAACAACAACACTTAAGAAAATAAACAACATAAATCACATCGCACAAATCACATCAAGACATAGGATATACATGGTTCACCCCAGTGTGGGGCTATGTCCACCAACTTCTTCTCTTCTTCTTTATTGGTCTTCAATATTCTTACATTCCTCTGCTCCTGTGCACAAAGCCACAGATCCCAACTCCGCAGAGGATAGGAGATCTATGCACTGCGCGCCAGATCCTCCTTCCCAAAATCAAGTCAAGGCACAGAGCCAACTCCTTAGTAGCACAGAGCCTTACATACAACGTATGTGCACAAAGAAACTAAAAAAACACTTGCACTTAGCTCCATAAGTCTTAACATACTCTTTGCACAAAGCCATCTCGTCATGCACTAAGCTAATCGGTCACTACTTTGACATCGCTTAGATACTACTTATTTATACATTTGCAAAGAGGCCTAGTCATGGGTAAACCCATGGGACAACATCCCATAACCCGTTACATAAACCCTAGAAAAATCTTTGTTGGATCTACAAGCCCGAAAAATGAGTGAGATCCTGCGATCTCAGCTCCGCCTGGGCGCTCCATCTTCGACCAGCTTGTCAAAGTCCCAAAAGTGGTCAAACACGACCAATGTTTCCTCAAAACTTGGTCAAGGGCCAACACATCTCTTGAGGGGTACAACTAGCTTGTCAGGGGCACATTTGTGGAGGACACACTTGTGGGTGAGGCTTATGCTTAAGAGGAGGTGTGGATCTTAGAGGGGTGCTTCATATGAGAAGGAGGGCGCAAGGATATAATCATCAAGAAAGGAAATCATCAAGGGTGCAAGCATTCTCTAGCAGGCACAAAGAGGAAAGGACACACAAGTCAAAAAGGGGCACCATAAATCAGGAACTCCAAAGGAATCTGAGAAGGATTGTTGTTGTAACATGTTCCATTGTTATATTTTCTCTTTGTAGTAGTTTTTCTTTGAGAACTCCATATATATACATCTATCTCCAAACTAGTTTTCTCCAGGGGGGGTTTTCCAGGGTCATGTTGACCAAAAACAACATGAGTTCATTTGTCATGTATGCTTAGTATTTTCAGCTTTGTTGTTCTTAAATATCCTATAGGGTATTGTTTGTTTTAAGGTTTATGCATCTGCTAACTTTGGTTACCAAAACACTTGCAAGAGAACCCTTAAAAGAGCACGCAATCACAAAGTTAAAGGCAAACTTTCAAGGGCAGAAAATCAGATTTAGTGGTTGTCATAAAACAATAGTGAAACAGTTTGAAGACCTTGAACTTAGAGCTCAACAACAGATCGTATGATAGATCTGTTGAGCAGCCTTTAGTACCTCGGAAAATCTTCAACCTTACCTTGATTAAGATCTTGGTAATATTATCTTGAGATACGATAAATGTTTTTAAAATACTAAATATAGAGTATTTTATATTTGTTTTAACGTAAATGGTTAGAGTTTTATTAGAAAAGAAGTTGCATCGAAGATGAAACAACAAAGGAGATACATGGATTTCAAGAGAATAAAATCTTGTTGTGTAGTGAAAATAAGTCATAATTCTTCAATATTTTGTCACATATGGAGGCCAAAGGAGACACTTTCCTATTTCCTATAACATATTTCTGTGAACACGAATATATTCTGACAAACTGATTACAAAGGTTTACACAGAAACAATACATTAATGTTTGGAACTTTCTTTAACCTCACTTGAATGCCAACAAGGATGATAAATATAAAATGCCTCATTCATCGAACTATTAATCTTTCCTTCTCTGTGAACTACTTGTTCCTTTTTAAATATCCTTCCCCTTGTAAGAGGGGGGGAGGGGTTTGGTGCAGAATTATCCAAAGCATCAACAAAAGAAAAAGGTTTGGCGAGGTCAAAACAAGACTGCACTTTTCGAACTCTATTCCCATGACCTGAATTTTTTTCCGCCGCTTTTTCTTCTACAACTTCCACTTCTTCCTCCTCTGATTTTGCACTATCTTTGTCAACTTCTTCTTCGGCCTCCTTGCTAGCTTCTCCATCCTTTTCCTCAACATCTCGATGGTCCTCCCTTTCCTCTTCTGTTGAAGCATATTCCTTCTTGTCTTCTTTTGGGATGAATTTTGGCTCCTTTGGAGGGCGTGCAAAGCCCGTGGAAGGGTGAGATCCCAAGTCCTTCCCCTGTTCTCTGAGATTTTCTACATCACCTAGATTTTCAAGGGCTCCAAACTAATTAGTTTTCAAATTCTCTTGAGGTTTTCTTGGCTGGGGTTGCCCCTTACCCTGTGGGTTGCTACATTTACCTCTGGCCTTTTTAAACTCGGCTTCTTTTATTTGGGATGGCTAATATTGTTTCATTTTTTGACAATTTTTAGCAAAGTGTCCATGATCGTGACAAATATGGCACTTGAATGGAATTTTTTGGTAGTCAAGAGGCTATCGAAAAATCCACTCGTCAATTTTGATTTGCACTGTCTCTCAAAGACCCTTCTCCAGATCCACCTCCACATAGATTCTTGCACAAGAATATTGGTTTCCTTTTGGCTAATCCCGATCAATATATATGCCCAGTTTATGCCCAATGGCTCTAAGATAGTTCTCTTCCTAGAAATAAGAGGAAGATAAGGAAGTCTTACCCATACCAGGGCTGCAAAGTTTTCGAATTCTAGGATGAAGTATAAATACCATGGGGAGAGAAACATACCCCAAGAACCCATAAAATATGGTCCAGGGAAGAATATGATATCCCTCTTCGATTTGTTGGAAAAAGAAAAAATGAAATAACCCTAACCTACATTAAAGGATCTTACCAAGACTTTAATCTCATGGTACCAATGCTCTGAAACCTAGGTTCCCATGGCCTTTGGACTTGGCCATAGACCAATGAACTTTCCCACAATACCACGTTCTCAAAAAAGGAGAGTTGATCTTCGGGGTTCCAAGGATGAGAATTCCAGATGTGGAATATCTTCATATCGCTTGACAAATCGACTAGATTGAGGTGAGATTCGGTTTCGGGGGTTCAAAGACTGGACCAGAGCATGGAATGTCTCTATATCACCTGTGGATTCATCACCCATCATTGAAGAACTAAAATATGAGGCCTGGAAGAACGCTAGAGAGGAAACCCTCACCCAGATCACACGCAACAACAATGGATTGGATCTAGAACTGCCACAAGGAATACGCACAACATCAACAGAATTTTAGAGCAATTGGTGAAGAGGGAGACTTGGATTGAGAACCGACATGGATCATGCACAGTGGCAACGAGAATTCTAAGCAAACTGTGGGGAGGCAAACCAGAAGTAGGTGGTGGCTCGGGTAAACCCTATCCGCAACAGAAAAAACCTGCACTTGGGACTCTCATTTCTTAATTATGTATTTTATATTATTACTACTTCAAATCCTTAAGAAAATAAATCTTTGCCTCCGTATACTTTCACAGTCAAATCGTTGTGTAGAGGGGGTCCCGTGTCCCACAAACAAAGGGGTCTCATACACCAATTTGGTATGGCTTGGTCGTGACCTTAAAAATAGATTATATATATATATATATATATATATATAGAGAGAGAGAGAGAGAGAGAGAGAGAGAGAGAGAGAGATAACTAGCGTATGTAATATATAACTAAGAAATGTATTATATATTATATTATACAATTATATAACTAACTTATGTATAATATATAAAACAACATATATAATATACCATAGCAAATTATTATGTTGAATATATATGACATAATTTTATTATATCATTTATTGTGTGTACATGAGAATATATTATATATAATAACAAATATACTAATATATATAATATAATAACTACAAATATAATATAATAATAATGATTATAATATGATCATGAATATAATATTATTATATAACTAACTTAAATATAACCACGAATAGAATAATATTATATAACTAACTTTTATATATATATATATATATAACAAATTATATACAATATATAATAGCAATTCTTTCTCTCTCTATATAACAAATAACTAATATAATAATATTATATCATTTATTGTGTGTGCATGAGGATATAAACTTTTATTATTTTAATATTTTATTTAGTAGGCCCATTTTAGACCCCAAATTTACTCTAATGCATGTTGGAATTAGACCAAGGCATTCCTAAGCCAAGAGCTCCTTTCAAATTCAACCATGGATGGCTTGAAGAAGAGGAATTTCACAAGTTAGTTACAGAATGGTGAAAGACCTATGACCCCAATCTTTCCACCTCTTCTAGTGAACAATGTGTAGTCTCTTTAAAATTAGTTAAAGAGAATGTAACCAAATGGGCAAGTGAACATTATAAAAATAGTGACAGATCCTTAAAACAAGTCGAACAGGAGATTATAATAGTAGTGGTATTTTCAAGGAGAATAAGGTACAATATTTAAAATAATTAGAAACAAGAAAGACAAAGTTGTTAAGGGATAGAGAATTGGATTGGAGGATAAAAAGTAGCCTCACTTGGTTAGAGTTAGGGAATCAAAATAAAAAAATATTTTCACAATTTTGTTAATCGCAGGAAGAATGTAAACACAATATGGAGTTTAAAGAGTGATGAGGGACTGCATGTGAGAAACTTTTGTGACTTGGCTTATTTGGGTGTCATCATTTTACAAATGTTTAGAAGGAACCTAAAAGGGATAACATAGCAAACATTATCAAAGTTGTCACCTACTTTCCTAGATTTGTTTCAAAATAGGATAGCATGTGTGTGTATGAGGAGGTCACTAAAGTTTGATCACTGAATGTGTTTACTTCCTTTCATAAGAATAAGATCCCTGGTCCTAATGGGTGAACAATGGAGTTTTGCTTGAGCTTATTTGATATGTTAGGGGATGATCTACTTAGAGTGGTAGAAGAAATTAAAATGCTTGGTAAAGTTCTTGGCACTATCAATGCTATTTTTATTTCCCTAATACCTAAAGTTGATTGCCTAGACAATTTTGAGGGATTTAGACTAATTTCTCTTTGCAACTATACCTATAAAATTATTTCAAAAATCCTTTCTATCATATTAAAGAATATAGTTTATAATTTCATCTCCCATGAAGAGTTTGATTTTTTGGAAGGTCGAAAAATGCATGAGGAAATTGGTACAATTCAATGGGATCTTCACGCAATCAAAACAAGATGTTCCTATTGTGGTGTTGAAGATGGATCTTTCCAAGGCTTATGAAAAATTTTGTTGGTTATATTTGAGATTGCTACTTATTCACATTGGATTTCACATCCCTATTTTCAATTGTATTGTGGGATGTGTGACTTCTGCAAACTTTGTTGTTCTAGTTAATGTTTCAGCATCTATGTTTTTTAAGCCTTCCGGAAGCTTAAGACAGAGGTGCCCCTTGTCATATTATCTATTTCTTCTTATTGGTGAGGGGCTCATTCAAATGATAATCCATATTATATTGAGAATGAAATGAGATACAAACAAAAATATAGAAAAAAACACAAAAATATAGTGAAACCCAACTTCTATGAATGAATAACAGAATATTGTAGAACACAAACTAGCTAGAATGGAGGTAGCTTATCATTGAAGATAAATATATGTCAGCTAAGCTCATTCACAATAAGATTTACATCAAACTTGAATGCTCAAAGGGCCTCCTTCACTGAGATTATATATGAGAGTGTGAGAGGAGAATAATTTCCATGATGCATGTGGGATAAATTGGTCTAAGTTTACAAAATGCCATAGGCATGTAAAACACTAGGACTTCCCGGGAGGTGACCCATCCCAGTACTAATCTAGCACAAGCATGCTTAACTATAGAGTTATGATGGGATTTGTTGCATTAACATTGTAGGCATGTACATATGACCACTAGGAAATCATTACATGACGGTTTTAATTAACAAATGGAGATGGCATTACATTACATTCCCCATCAAAAGGGTGAATATCATGATTTATCAAAACCATGGGCTCAAAAACATGGATTCAGTGGTAAAGGTGGATGGCCATCGAGATCCACCTGGATCAATACTCCCCCCTTAGGAATCAATGCCCCCCATTGCATCAAGTTCCCTTGGGAGATGGGAAACTTTTGTTGAATCTAAACCTTGGTGAGTCGTTTTCCTTATTGAACTAATTTTCTTACTTGTACTTGGAATTAGCTTGTTCAAGGATGTCATGAACCTGTTTTTAGAGGTGTTAGATTCATTCAACAAACTTGGTTGCATGATCGTCCTTGGTTTGAGTATGGGAGGACTATGTCAGTGAAGATGCAGCGAGAAGAGTTGTATCAATGGGGGCTAATGGTTGGAACCCCAAGAACATATGAAAAGGGTCATGTCCAATATATCTATGAAGTTCTCTATTATATGTACGTTGAACATATGGAAGACTCATTCTCTAGAAGGGAGCATCTATAGATTGGACCATTGGTTAAGGTAGCATTGGGAACCAAGTCTATGGAATGCTTGACTTGGTAGTGCAGAGGCACCCCCGTAGGTGAAAACATATCTTTATACTCCTCTACAATCTTGTCAACCTACTTCTATTGTATAGAAAGGTATTGTGCCAAGGTTGTGGTGGTCGTAGTGACCTTTTCTTCACCTTCTAACCAGATCATGAAGAGGAAAAATTTTGTGGTCTGGTAGATTACTTTGCGACATTTTTTTTCCAAGATCAATGAAATGGCAATAATCATAACTACCTCTAGGATCATGTATAGCTGACCCCCCAAAGTAACAAAGACATTACAATGCCGAGACTCATAAATTGTGTGACATTTCCACATATATGGTTGTCCTAAAAGAACATCATAGACTTCAATTGGGGAAAAATCACATAGTACCCCATCTTTGAAGGTCTTAATGGCATAGGACATGCAACACTATTAGTTGACGTGAAGGTCTCATCCATGGCTCAACCAACCAATGGTGTATGGTTGGGGGTGTAGCATTGTTTGTAGATTCAATATCTTGATGACATCAAATGGGATCAGGCTCTTCTGGCTCCTACTATCAACAATGAAATGCAGTGGGGTCCCCTTCACCCATATTTGTGAATTGAAGAGGCGCTTCCCCTCCTCAAGCTTCTATGAATCGTTCGATTGGATATTTTCACTTGTGATGGTAGCACTAGGTTCTACATCGATGATCCACTTTCCTTGTTTTGAATCAGAGTCTAATTCAGGTTCCAACTCCTTTTATTTAAGCTTGGCCAATAATGATTGTTTCGAGCGACATTCATTAGTGTTGTGTCAGGGAATTTTGTGGAACTCACACCCCTTTCTAGTGTCCTTCTTCATCTTCACGTTACCCTTCTTTACCTGCAGCTTGGACTAATTTTCTTGAGGTTGTCCTTCCTTGCTCTATCCCTTGTTTTGGCAGTTAAGGCCACCTTTGCCATTCTTCTATTATTGTGTATTTGCAGACCCAAACTCTCGCTTATTTTGTTGGTTAAATTTCTACTCAATTTTGACAACATATCGATAAGCATCTCCCAGTGAGGATATGTCCAAGAAATCCATCTATGTTTGGATGTACCTTTGTAGGCCACTGCAGTACTTCAAAACCAAGTGTCTCTCATAATCTTGAATACCCAGCCTTGAGCGTAGCGTATGGAAGATGTTGGTATACTTTGGCATTGTTTGTTCTCTCTCTTGATGTAGATTCATCCATCTCATGTAGTGGTCATCAGAGATTCCAACATTGTATAACTGCTCCATGAGGGAATCCACAAAGGTTTCCTAGGTGGGTTCTCTCCCGAATGGAATAGATTCATCCATGGTGCTCCTCTCCCTGTAACCTTCACACCAAGCTTTGACATGAGGAAGGGATTTAAGGAGTGTGAAGGTGATATTTTCACCATCAAAAAAAATTTGGACAAAGTAATAACCTTCTAGTATATTCAACCATTTCTCTAGAGCATGTGCATCTATCTGGCCTTCAAATAAGGCGATATCAAAATTAAGTTGTACCTTGAAGGGTGTTGCACCTCAAAAATGGTTGTTGGTTGAAGATGCCTCTGCCTCCATCGATAGTCTTCGAAGGATCTCACCGAAGTTGTCCATCATCTCATTTCTCTATCGCGCAAGGGATTCCTCAAGAAACATCTTGAAATGATATCATTCTTTGTCATCTCTCTTTTCTTCCACCATGGGAGGTCACTTAGGCTGGGGAGAGTGGTCATCCCCAAGAGAAACTAGATCAAGACCCAACTCTCTATACCCTAACCTCATTGGGGACATGCATCAAGAAATAACAAGTAGTAGGTTTATTTGATACCATTGGTCTGGATTATATTGAGAATGAAATGAGATACATACAAAAATATAGTAGAGAACATAGAAATATAATGAAACCCAACTTCTATTAATTAATAACAGATTATTATAGAACAAAAACTGGCTAGAATGATGGTATATTATCTCTAAAGAGAAAGAGACGTTGGCTATGCTCACTCACAATAAGCATTACATCACACTCCATTACATGCTCAAAGGACCTCTTTCACCTAGATTATATATGAGAGCATGAGAGGAGAATAATTCCCATGATGCATGTGGGATAAATTGGTCTAAGTTTACAAAATTCCATAGGCATGTAAAACACTAGGACTTCCTAGAAGGTCACTCATCCCAATACTACTCTATCCCAAGCATGCTTAATTGTGGAGTTCTAATGGGATCTGGTGCATTAACATTGTAGGCATGTACATATGACCACTAGGAAATCATTACATGATCATTTTAATTAACAAATTGAGATGGAATTACATTACATTCCCCATCAAAAGGGTGAATATCATGGTTTATCAAATCCATAGGCTCGAAAATGTTGATTCAGTGGTAAAGGTGGATGGCCACTGAGATCCACCTAGATCAAAGGATATCAAAGGATAAAAGACAAAGAGTTATCCAAGGCATCAGGGTTGGTGAGGTAGAATATCTAACACATATTCTTTTTGTGGATGATGTTTTATTGTGTCATTATGGCACATTAGAGGAATGAAAATAATGCAAGGATATTTTACGGCTCTACAAATATTCCACGAGAATGGAAATAAATATTGTTAAGTCTCCAATGGTTACAAATGAGTTAAATGAGGAGATGATTCAATCCTTGAAGGGTATGTTCCCTTTCAATTATACATAATTTCAAGAAGGATTTAAGTACTTATGCTTTGTCCTCAAGCCCAATGGATATGGTAAATAGGACTAGTTTTGGTTCCTAGCAAAGATAGAGAAGAAAATCTATTTCTGGTGTAATAGGTGGCTATCCCAAAGAGGCAAGTTGGACTTGATTAAATTTGGTTTTGAGGCCATTCCAGAATAGTGGCACTCTTTCGCAAATATTCCAAAAGGAATTCTAGAAAATTTAAGGAAGACTTGCTTCTATTTCCTTTGGAGGGGGGATGTAGTAAACCTCGATAGATATAAGAGAGAATAAACCATAAAAATTTAGATATACCAAAAACATTCACCATAGACAACACAAGAATATAGAGAAGAAGAACCCTTAAGGTTGGGTAACACCATCACATACTCCTTATGGAAGGAATCAGTCCACAAGCCATGCTTGCTACAAACAATACATCCAACACATTTCCAATACAATTATACTTGTGTGTATTTATACTCTCTCATGAGTATTCCTGGGGGTCTATGCCAACAACCCCTTATTATTATATCATTTCCTTTTAATTAGATAGTGGGCCTATTTATTACCCATCAACTACAAAGTGGGAATATTCCATTATTATGGCCACATTACATTCATTATCCCCTTAAGTACCTCCCTAGGTGCCCCATATTATCCTCCCTAGGTACATTATAAGGAATAGTGACAAGTTGGGAACACAAATGTCCAAGTGGAAGTCTATTGCTAAAGCCAAGGATAAAGGAGGATGGGGGATTAATAACATACAATATTTTGGGGTAGCATTGGCAACAAAATATCTTTGGAATCTTATCTCCAAAGATAGTTTATGGAAGAGAATCATTCTACAAAAATATATAGCTTCAGGGGCTCTTTAAGATTGGATTAGAATAGAAAGGAAAATCATCCACAATGTTTCAAACCAATGCAAATGTTTGACTTCGGTTTTTCCTTTAATTGGGCCCTATTTAGCTTGAAGACCAGTAATCGTATATAGGTCAGCATAGGATCATATGCAATCATGGGTTGTTGTAACGACATTTTCCTTCAAATCGAGCTAATTAGGTACTTACAAGGCATAGGAAGATGCTCTCTAAATCAGATAGGAAATCCACTTACAAATACTATATGGAATCAAGGGTGGCTAATAGCACAAGACCTAGGATTGGATGTGGATTTTACTTACCCTTGGGAAATATTTTTATTGGAATTGTAAAGAGCTCATATTAGGCTTAGAGATGTTGAAGATGAAATGGTATGGGTTAAGAACAAATTATGAGGAATTTACATATGAAAATTGGGGTATTTGGAATTTGAAGAAGATTACACTCAATATGAAAGGTGGTGGTGGTGTAAATTATGGAAGATTAAATATCCTTTGAAAACCAAATTTTTCATGTGGCTAGTAGTGCATAACAAAATCCTTACCTAGGAAATGTTACAAAAAATAAATAAGGTTGACCCAAGTATTTTCTTATTGTACAGAAAGGGAGCTAAAACTTGTTCTCATATTTTTATTGAGTGTTCCTTTACAAAATAAGTATGGAGAGACTTGGAGAAATATCTTGGAAAGCATAATATTCAAAATAGTAAAACCATAGGAAATTGTTTGAAGATGTGGTATGATAGACCTAAGCTAAAAAGTCTGAGGGCCATTCATTTTCTTATTTATGGGGCATTTTGAATACCAAGAATTTACTTATATTAGAGGAAAGGTGCAAGCTTACATTCCAAATCTCAACTCAAGTTATTGTTATTTTATTTCCAAACTGCTTAGAAATATGTGGTGCCTAGACAAGTAGGTGCAAATCATATTGATAAGTCAAAAGCTTGGTTATTTTTCGATGTGGCATGTCAAGGACCTAAAGAAACCAACATCCTAGGTGGTATTCTATACCTTTCTAATTCTCACTACTTCTAGTTCCAAGGTAATCTTGGTAGGGGCACTAATATTCTTGGAGAATTTATGGCTCTCAAATATCTGATGAAGCTAGCACTTGAGAAGGGTCTATCACAACTCCAAGATCTTGGAATCTCAATGTTGGTCATCTCCTAGATGAATAATCAACTATAGATTCAGAATATTCATTTCCTTCCTTTATTTGATCAACTCAAAGATAACATAGCACACTTTGATCAAATTTCTTTCACTCGTGTATTTTGAGAATTAAATACTTTGGTTGTTGATTTGTCCAATGTTGGTCTACTTCTCCCCACTATTTTAATTTTTCGCTGCAAGCTTGATATTTTTATCTCTCACACTAAGTTTGGAGTAAATATTACCTTGGAATTGAAACTTTTTGTGTATTTTACACTGGACACCTTCGAAAACAAGACATAAGATAAAAATTGTAGTGTTTCTCCTAATTTCCATCACCTCTTTGGGTTATTGCATCTACAAACTTACTGAAATCTACCATGACGTGTTTAGCAAGTCTCTTTACCCATCTATGTGTTGTCCCTTCTTAGCATTAAAGTCCAATGTTTAACTTATCTTCTTGGTTATGAATGCCACACACTTAGAAAACTAGCTTGATTTTTTCCAACCACATGCACTTGAATATCACCTCCAAAATCATATTGTGGAATCTTCATTTGATTGTTATATGAGATATTTCAATCGATATTTCTTCTTCTAATAATATCTTCATCTTCCTTAGGTTTTTTTTCAATGGAGATATATGAAGAACCATTATTGAATGGATAATTTTGATATCATTCATTTATAATTTCCCTAACTTCCTCAATAAAATTTTAGAGGAAAGCATCCAAGTCTCCCTTGGTCACATATTCATTCTAATGATTTTCAACACTATTTTCTAATTACCTCCCTTTTCTAGAATCCTCACTTGACTATTAGCCCAAATCTCAAACCAAAATGTGCCCATATCCAAAATGGAACTACTATTACAAGTATAGAAGTAACCGAGACAAAATAAAACATGAAATATCATTGATAGAAGTAAAGCCTAAATGACATAAATAAGAAACAAAGGCATAAAATATTGGGGCACTTATACACCCAAAGTGGATTACACTTGCAAAGCTAAATTAATTGGAGGAATAAATCTTCATTGACACTTTGTTGATTATACTTTTGAAGTCATAAAAGCTATGAAAGAGGGGGAAAACCATGTTTATATGAAAACAAAGAGAAGAGGTTTTGTGTACAACCAACAATACTAATGGGATTAATTAGGCCCTTACTACATGAAAGCAATTTTCTATGGTCATTGAAATTTATGATACCATAAAGATCTAACCTAATAAAATAGTCACACTTTATTAATACAAAATAATTACAAATTTATGATTTTACATATGAAAGATTTCAAGTATATATATTCTAATTGCATTTAATAAAAATAGACACACTTTATTAATACAAAATAATTACAAATTTATGATTTTACATATAAAAGAGTTCAAGTATATAGATTTACATTTAATAAAAATGTGGTTAGGGACAATATAATTTAGAAGATGTCATAGGATCCTAAGAAAGGATACCTTTTCATCATCCTTACTACACGGTGGCCTTGTAGTATGCCAATACTTATGCTATCTAAGCTAGGCCCTACCCCCGACTAGCACATTTTATTGGAAGACCAAATCCCTTAAGAATTTATTCAGGCTCTACAGAAAGCTAAGTTTCCATGGGATTAGGTCAATGATATTTGTGACCAATTCACTCAAAGTCATATTACTTGAAAATCCAACATATTAGGTAATAAATGAGTTGAGTATCAAATTTCAATCGAACTTGGGATCCACTAAAAGAAATAATTATAAATGTCACTTTTGCAAATCTTGTAATAATATGAATGTGTAAATGGTGGTGGAGAGTATGAACTTTTGCATGGTCTGATAAAGGTTAAATTATGGTTACCTCTCTTTGTAGATCTAGGCTTAGGTTCAAAAATCTTCTCTTAACTTAAAAAGCATCTGCACCATCATCTAGAACATTAGGGTGTAGAAACGTAAACAATGAGTTCATTCCCATCATATCAATCACAATCCAGGTCACTAATGCTATCGTAGATGTGGCATCAAAGATCAAGATGTCATCAACCCTATCAATGAGTTAGCAAGAAAGTCTCAAAGAGATAGGAAATGGGATAAATTTGGCCTTGGGACACCAAGACTAGTTTCTATGTCTTCTAGATGATGGTAAGATATCATGTATCTTGCTAGGCATAATTTAACATAGCTAAGCATCACCTAAGTATAAGGAGGCAATAGATAATGGATGGGGGATCCTCATGGTAGACAAATCTCTTATGGCTCAAAATTGACCCTCTAAGCATAATGATTACTACCAAACATCTTTTATAACAACTCTATATGTGAGAATTTTCATATTACTAATGATATTGATATGTCTTTGATAAGAATCTATAAGTTTTGTAATTTATTTATATTTTAGGAAAATAAACTTAATGATTTTAATAATATTTAAAGATAATCGTATTAGAAATTTGTTATTTTATTAATTTATTTATATTTTAGGAAAATAAATTTAATGATTTTAATAATATTTAAAGATAATTGTGTTAGAAATTTGTTATTTTACATCACAAATTGATGTTTAGGTAAAATTAAGATTTCAATGAAGTTTTGTACTTATTAACCATTGTGAATCAATGAGTTTTAGCATCCTAATTTTTAAGAATATGTTCTTAACATATAATATTTTATGAATATAATTTATAAATTATATTTTTTTAAATAAATTATATATTAATATATTTTTAATCTTAAAAACATATCATACCATGCAGAGGCAAAAAGTTATCATTTATTATTATAAGATTAAAACTTCTACACATAAAGAATGGTTATTAATACATTAAGAACCATGCATTATGTGTAAGTGACATGAATTAATAAGTTAAACACAATTTTTTTTTAGTTAAATAGGATTTCACATTATCTCATCACTCAATCTATTTTATATCAAAGATACAATAACATGTACTATACAATGTGCTAGATGGATAAGATTTTAGTATTACAAATAAAATGACTTTCATCTTAATAATATTGCATTTAAAATATAACTTTAAATGCAATTGCATGCATTACACTTTCTATAATTCTCAAATGATTTATATGAAAGATATAATAGCATGCATCTTAATAATATTGCATTTAAAATATAACTTTAAATGTAATTGCATGCATTACACTTTTTATAATTTTCAAATGCTTTATATGAAAGATATAATAGCATGCAATATACAATGTATTTTGGTTGATTGGTAAAATTTTAGTAGTACAAATAAAATGATTTCCATTTAAAAAATATTATATTTAAAGCATAATTTTAAATATAAGTGTATATATTATATTTTGATAAAAAAAATTATCATTTTAATGATATTAAAATTTTAAATTAATTTTTAAATAATAAATTAGATAAAATTCTATCATTAAAATAAAAAATTAATTTTTAGATAATGGAACATATAAAAGTTTATTAATAAAATGGAAAAGTTATTTTTAAATAATAAATAAGATAAAATTTCAATAATAAAATATTAAAATGGAATTTTATTTTTATTTTAAATTAATGAATTTAAAACTAATTTTTATAATAATAATAATAATCTATTTTTAAGGTCACTGTCAAGCCAATACACCAAATTGGTGTATGAGACCTCCTTGTTTGTGGGACAAGGGATCCTCCTCAACCCAACGATTTAACTGATAAAGTCTACAAAAATATACATACCCTACCCCTCTCTGAATTAGGATTAAGATTTTATTATTATAATTAAAATAATATATTTTTATATATTCATATATTTATCTTTGAAAATTAGTATTATTTCACATTCTTTTACTATCTTACTATTTATAATCATATTTCCATGTAATCAACCATCCATTGAAGACAAACACTAGATAAAACCTATATTACCAAACAATGTCTTATAATTCTAAATGTTAAAAATTTGTTATTTTATGCCTTATTTTGATATGAGTTAGAATTAACAATACAATAAAATTTTGTATTTTATATTTGTTATAATAGCAATTGTTTAATCATTTACTTTTTAATAATATGTTTTTATGTATATCTTGTTTTGTTAATAAAATTTATAAAATATATTTTAAAAAATAAAAATTATTATGTATATGTAATCCTATATTTTTAGTTTAAAAATCTTAGAAGGATCATATTATTTAGAACTATATTATTATAAACAAATGAAAAAACATATCTTAATATCTTTTTATAAAATAAACATATTTATTTTATTTAGAAATAAATTAATTAAATTAAAATCACTTAAAAAAAACTCAAATAAAGCATGGTTTTAATAATATTTTAAAATATTTTATTGTATATTTAACAATTCTTTATGTTTTTAAATTTTGTAAGAATCATTTAAAATATTTTATTTTATGTTTTACTATAATTTTTTAAAGTGTGATATGTGTAACTATCGTAATACTTGTTTATTTAT